>CM022710.1:16071385-16166977 GCA_012295165.1 Asparagus setaceus
CCTCCTCCTCCTCCTCCTCCTCCTCCTCCTCCTCCTCTCCTCCTCCTCCTCTCCTCCTCCTCCTCCTCCTCCTCCTCCTCCTCTCCTCCTCCTCCTCTCCTCCTCCTCCTCCACCTCCACCTCCTTCCCTCCTACTTTCTTCCTCCTCCTCTCCTCCTCCTCCTCCTCCTCCTCCTCCTCCACCTCCTTCCCTCCCAAAAACCCTCCTCCTCCTCCTCCTCCTCTCTTTTTCATTTAGGATGAATGAGGGGTATTGTAGTAACTTCGCATTTTTTTAAAGCAGAAATTATTCAAAAGTGTGACTTTGAGGGCATTTTGGACTTATAAGGTGGTTTCTATCAAAAAAAAACTTTAAAGGTGGTTTTTATAAAAGTTTTGAACTTATAAGGTGGTTTCTATGAAAAAACCCTAGATAAAATATTGACCTATATTAATTTACATAATATTCCGTATAAATTTGAAAACTAACAAGCCCATTTGAGTATAGCACCTTTTACTAACCATACTATATAATGTCCAAGATGCAATAATGATTCAGACCTGGTGCATCGCTAGATCACTTCATTTTCTTGCTTCAACTTCCAAGTGATGAAAATGTCATAGCTTTAACTGTCATCAATATAGTTATGACATAGGATTCATCTACACATTATATTATACTCATGTTTGTTTTTCCCCAAATTATCATTCAAATTAGAATAAATGGAATATGTCTTAGAGTTTACCAATATTTTTTAATGGGTATATCATTTACAGGAGGTGCTACAAAATGCGCTTTTAATATTTGCAGGGAAATCCAATTTCTGGAAGTATTCACACAAAACTGATTAGAGCAAAGAGCACTGAAAAAAATAAGGGCAAAGAGGTGCTTCTTTTCAAAATTCAGAGAAAAATCACTAGATAACTTAGAGCTTGCATAATAAGTAGGTGGATGTGGAAGTCTTAGTGGATAGTAAAAAAGTTATTTTGGTAAATTGCAGGTAACCCCTCTCATTTATGCCTTTAATTGCACTTACAACCCTTCAACCGTTTCATTATCACTTAACATCCCTTGATTACATAAAATAGAGGGGTTATCTGCAATTTTATAATCCTTCTCAAAATGTAAATCCAAGAATGTTAAATTAGTAAATAGTTGAGGATTGATAAGTGCAACTAACCCATAAGTAATGGAGATTATGTGACAGTTTTATCCCGTGTTTGTTTTACGATTGGATTCCTTATATAAAAGAATTCAAAGGAAAAAACAAATCTTTACCATATACTGTATGTTAAATTGATATGGAAGCGAAATCTTAGAACCAGTTCACCGACCAAAATTTCCTTATATGAAGCTGACAATCACTAGCATTATTATACTAGCTTTTTTTTTTTTTTGCAAAAAAAAGCTATTCGAGCTACTTTTCCAGTTATTGTTAGGAAAGGAATGGGTGGTCAGATTTCATTTAAAGGAAAAGAGACTATCATGAGTGCGACTATGCGCATGGATTAGAACCATATAAATAGTTTCCGTATCCACTGCATTGCATTTCGTAACTGCTACTTTAACCTGCAGCGATATTCATCGCTAGCAATTATGAAATGCTTTAGCTATCACTTATGAATCGGCGAAAGTATCAGAATTGCCTAAAAAGTGATACCCATTTATCAGTTTAGCCTAAAAAGTGACTCCAGCGACAGTTTAGCCTAAAAAATAAAAATACGATGACAAATAGGCATTTACGATGCTGAAGACAATTTTTAAGTGAAAAATTAATTGATTTTTGCATATTGACCTCTCACTCTTCCATATTTTTCGGATTTATCCCCTCAAGTTCTAAAATATTTATATAAAAAAAAAAACTCCTCTCTCTCACTCCCTGCCCATCCCACCCACACACCCCACCAAAGCTCTTCCCTCCTTCCACCATCTCCTCCATTCTTTTCTCATCCCGATCCTCAACCTTCCCTTCTCTCCCACTCTCTTTCTCCCTCCTTTTCATATCCTCCCTATTACTTTCTCATTTCCCTCTTTCTCCAAATCCACCTCTTCCTAACTTCTTTGGCTTCTCTTTCTTCCCCATTCTCCTTCACTCCTTCCTAATGCTTCAAGTAACATGTCCCCCTCCTTCACTCCTTCCTAATGCTTCAAGTAACATGTTTGATGTTGGGTCCGAGAAAGAAAGAGTAGGAGAAGATTGAGTTTTTGATGATTGGAGGCGAAGAGAGAGTGGACAGAACAAGGAAGGAGAGGGAGGAGGAGTGGAAGAGATGAAGAGGAGAAGGAGGTTGGGTGTTTGATAGAATACTTTATGTTGCGTCTAAGAGAGGAAGAGGAGGAAGTCGGATTTTTATTTATTATATTTTTACTGATTGGGAGTTGACGAGGGAGTGGGCGGAGCAAGGAAGGAGAGAAGGAGCGGGAGAGAGAAGGGGAGGTTAGGGATTGGAAGGAGAAGAGAATGAAGGAGATGGTAGAAAGGAAAATATAAGAATGAGTATGGGAAAGGATGGAGAAGGAGTGGGAGAGAGGAAGGAAAGTTGGGGATTGAATGAGAAGAAAATGGAGGAGATGATGGAAGGAGGAAGGAGAAGATGGTGTGAAGGGAGGGTTTGTTTTACAAATTTCAGAAATTTTTTTGAGGTGTTAATCTAAAAAATATAGGAGAGTGGGTGTCTATATGCAAAAATCACTTCATTTTTTACTTAAAAATGATCAACGGCACTGAAAATGCCTATTTGTCATTATATTTGTCAGTTTTTAGGCTAAGCTACTGCTGGCGTCATTTTTTAGGCTAAACTGGCAAAAGAGGTTCATTTTTAGGCTAATTTGGTATTTTAGTCCTTATGAATCTATACCAACATTTCAAAATTCAAGTTTTAAAGTGTATGGAGATTTAATAAATGGATTGTTGCTTGATCTGCAGATACCAGGTTTAAGTAAGTGGAGAAGGAAGTAGAGCAGAGTTCCAGGACTTAGACAATGGTAATGAGTAATAGTGACATTTTAGCTGAGCACAGAACAGAGACGAGAGGCAAAGACGCAATGCGAAAAATACTTCTTTGCAATTATTGGCAGTTTTCATAATTGCGGATTTTGTTCAGATGTGCATCAGCCATCTCTGTGACATGTGATGTAATCAGATCTATATTGAACGTAAGTAAAAGAAAGACATGGAAAGGAAAGTGGTTTTAAGGTATGCAATTGTTCTTGGCGCCTCAGAAAGAGAGGTGTATCCTTGTATGTTTCAACTCATTGTATTTCAGTAGACGTGCGTATATCATTGCTTTGTGTTATCTGAGAACAAATGCTAAATTCAGGTGATTGGCAGTAAGGCATATACATAGATTACTTTATGTTGTCTAAGATTGACTTTGTGCATAATTATTCTTTTAGAAGAGATATTTCAATTGCCAAGACGAAGCTGGATCTAACTTAAAAAGAAAAAAGAAGAAAAAACTTTTTCCAAATGTTTCAGGAATCAATTTCTCATGTTACCCTAGATAGAAATATTTTTCGAGCCCCTATGATCACCCTTATTTATTATACTATTTATTAACCTCTTAAAAGAAGATTTCAATTGCCAAGGCCAAGCAGGACCTGACTTAATAAACAAAAAAGAAAACAAAAAAGAAACAAATCTTTATTCCAAATGTTTCAAGATTCAGTTTTCTCATTTTACCCTAAATAGGAACACGTCCACAAGAACATTATAAAAATTCATTCTCATAAAACCTATCTATTCAAATGACCACATACACACCAATCTATATGGAACATGCAATAACCTGCACATTGCATCTTCTAAATCTGAACAGAAACATACGTATATCAAACAAATGTATTTCACAGGGACTCCCCGAGGAAGCCATACAATATAACTGATCTTTGATGATTTACCCGAGAGAATGAAACAAACATTCTACACGCATAATCCACCAAGTTAGCTAATATCAATACTTAGATTGAAATGTAAAACACCAGAATAACCAAATAAACGCCAAGATATGATGTTTTAGTTACTGATCTAAATTGGTAAGAGTAACACATGCTATCACTCAAAACAGGCATTTCTCTCAATATTTATGAACTCCATGTTTTTAGCATGGAAATCAATATTGAACTAACTAATGAAAAAGATGCAGCGCCTAGTTTATGACAAAGGTGAAACTTTTGAGGGCTTCACAGCAAAGCAATTAGGCTGTTGTGGACTCCTTCACGTAAGCAATCAGATCTGCAGTCCTTTGGCTTCTTCAGACCAGGGAAGACCATCTTTGTGCTAGGAATTGTACTGCAAAAAAAAAAAATTACAAAATGTAGAGTAAATTGGTTGAAAACTAGCAAACCATCAATGTGAGATATAAAACAACTAAAAGGACATGCACAAAGCGAAGGGCATCTGTAATCCAAAATATCCAAATAAAATACTCCCCCTGGTGAACAAAATTGAAATTTCCTCATATTCTTCAAACTGATATCTGTAAATATGTTCCCCGAAAATAAAAGGAGAGAGTGAGATGGAGGAGGGGGCAATGTGAGGGAAGGAGGGAAACAGCCCTGGGGCGGAGTATCTACAAATAAAAAGTATTTGGAATAAAAAGAGAATAGCCAAATCAACAACCTCTAAGCAGAAAGCCAGTGTATGTGTACAGATGAAGACTTAATGCACGATAGCACAAAAGAACAAGGCGTAAGGTCAAAAAATTGAGAAAGGCGGAAATTTAGAGAAAGGCAAGATATTGTAAAAAAAAACTTCTTATGCTAGGAATATGATATGCATAGAAGACATGAAATGCATTATGCATCCGACTCATAATGATCACAACTCCATACTAACTTTTATAGCTAAAGAAATATTTTAAAAATGAGGTAACTTTCATCACTGGAAAATCCGTGTTTGGCATGGAGGGTGTGTTTTTTTGCACAAAAGCAAAAATTAAAGGCAACATTTTTAGCACTTCAGGTGTTTATTTTATTGAAAGTATATGTGAAAGTGAAATAAAACAAAAAAGATAGTGGCACATAACATAAGCACATAGTTAACTTACTACATGAAAGTGCACAAGTCATCCTAAAAGTGGAAACTTGGGGAGTAACCATAACTAAAATGTTTTCTTTATTAACAATCATTTAAGGTATAAATGATTTTAAATAAATAGGTAAAATAATACTGCCACATCACATTTACTATTCTTGTTTCAATAATAATTTGTTTTGCGAACAATGTATTTCACTTGCATGCTGATGTGATGTGGATACACTTTTACACTCTCAATTCATTTTCAGGTTGCCAAGCACCCCCTGAGGTCCAATTTCAAAAGACAACACCTTTTGTTCCATAAATTCACCGCTATTCAGAATTACTGAATCAACTACGTCAATCACTTTTCCTCTAATCAGCTCTGTGAAAGACTATCTGTTACAAAGTAAATATTATTTCTCTTCTACTAACCCTTCTTCTCTGGTCTATCTCATCTAGTTGGTGTTCCATGAATTAGAACCCTACTACCCCAGACCGCAATCTCAGGAAACAATACCTTGTTCTATAAGAAGAGAAAAAAAGAACTTGGCAGTTTCGGTGCACGTGCCCAAATCCCAATCTACACAAATGTAATGGGAAAAACAAAGTAGATCTTGTCCAACATAAAACTATCTATAGCACGGATACTTGTGTGTTGTGACGAACATATACCCTTATATTTTTTAGCATTCACAGAGTGTTGATGTTGAATCTATTAAAATTGAATGTTTGAGCAATTGAATCATAAGAGTATCATACCATCCACATCAGGCGAGCAAATGCAAAGCCCATAAACTATGAAAATTTTAAACCCCACATCTTGACATTTCTTATATTAACAATAGAAACCGCTTCACCAAATAAAGTACCTCCTGGACAATAACCATATGGAACACGCAGTCTCTTATGACAAGGCATAGCAGAAAACCCACTCTATTCCATATGGTTAACAAAGTTAAAACAGAGATTGCCCAATCCTGCAAACCCTGTTTGAGGTGTATGACTTTTCTGCATAGGTGGTTTAACAGTACTTAATAAAGTGAGCATGGAATGGATCGAAGGGGAGATCAGAATGATGGACATGCATCTGCAACGTTGGGCAATTAAGTATATATAGCTAAGATAGGAACATTCAGATGGATGAGAGACAACAAACATAAGATAACAATCGAGCTTTTGCAAAAAAAAAAAGGTAAATTGCTGTAGAAATTATAAACAACAAAGAAAGAAATAACCATTTAACATTGATCTAAATAGAAACCAAGACCCATGAATGCCCAATTGAAATAAGACCAAACCATTAGTAGCTCGACAGAACAACTACAAGGGGAGACCAAAAAATAGATTATAGTAAAAAGAAAAGAAAAAAGGTAAATTGCTGTAGAAATTATAAACAACAAAGAAAGAAAAGGGAAAAAAAAGATTCACTTTCCACTCACAAGGTTTAGGAATGAGTGACAAGAAGCACAGTATACAGACAATAATGTGAAAAAGTAGAGATTAAAACATTTATCTAATCAAGGATAGCAGGGAATCTTTTTACAATATGGACATGGTCAACCAAAACCGACAGATGTTCTAGAAAATGGCAGAACTATAGTTGGAGAAGCATTTTACCTTCGATGACATTAACAGTATTTGTGCTACATGGCAACATAACCAGAATGCATGTTGATTCCATCTTTTGTTAGTTAATTTTATTTTAACATCAAAATGAAACCATGCTTTCCTTTATCTTTCTTGACAAAACAAATATGATATAAATCATTCAGTCTTCTTTGACACAACTTCACAATAAAACACTGATACGGCCAATGAGGAAGAAATCTAAAAGCCAAAATTATGTAAATGATTCAGTCTAGTGTTTCCATAGAGAGCAAATCAAACACACACACAAAAAGAAAAAAAAACCAAGAGTTAATCCTGCAGGCTGACATTAGATCCAAACCAATCTAGAATCTTACATAAACACATAATAACATCAAGAGAAATCCAACATGAGCATTGAAATACTAAATCATACTATCAAGCCATCTTAGTAATAATATAAAAGGATATCTACTGTTTTATCATCATCGTCAATCAAAATAGACTCCACTATGGCACAAGATTCAAGGGGTAAGGTTTTATCATTGACTTTAGAGTAGATGTAGACCACATGTTTTTAGCTAGTACTGCAAAACAAGTGAATTGAGAACAACAACGCAAGTATGTAGAATTTAAATAGTAACATACAAGAAATTACATAGATACATACACATAAGCAGTAAATCCCAAAACTACAAGATTAGCATTGAGTCCCAAATTATAATTTCTATCCACATTAGTATTTCTAACATATCATGCAATAATAAACAAGGGTACTAAGGGATTTAATAAAAAAATTATTCTTAAATGGAGCTTACTATATCACAAGAACAGGTTCATTTTATGTAAACAACAAATATGGATTCACGTAAATAGAAAACACTTTAATTTATAATGCTTTTTAGCTACTGTTAGAAGAATGGGTGAACTGATAGGAAACAAGACAAATCCATGGAAGTCTGGATACATGTATACTCAAAATTACTTGTCGCCCATAAGATACCAACTATAGACACCAAATATAGGCATTCATGGATAAATACACGTTACATGCATTAACACAATAAGTGCATGCATACATAAAGAAACAAATGTTAGATAATATCAACTATAGCCTATGTATCCAAAATCGAGATAATGCTTTGGTTTCCCTATTTTGCTCTAGTCCTCGAGTACCTCCAGCCCATAAGAAGTTCAAAATTAACAGAGAAAGTCCGTTAAAGCCCTTTTTTTCTTTTACTTTTTTTCCTTTTTTCTTCCTTTTTTAAATGTCAATGAAATTAATCTACCATAAAAGATATACTCTAACTTTAACCTCAATGGTAAACTTCACCCCTAGTAAACTGTAAAGGTTTTCATATTAGTCTAAATTAATTATTGGGTTAATTCATTGGGTATCATAAATTTCGCTACTCTTCATCAAAGACCAATTCAAAATAGCCAAAACGTGCACATAATGTGCTCCTATATAATTAAAAAGAAAACATTACCTTCTTCGGATTAAGCAGATAATCATACAAAGTGTGCTCCTCCCAAATCACATACATGCCCTTGTTAGCAGCAGTAGACAAATGAATACCATGGAGTCATCCCAGATTGCCTTCCAAATAACCCGTTCAAATTAGGACCTACAATTTCATCAAATTAGGGTTTTCAACACAAATCCAATGACAAAAACAGATCCCAACACGAAACACAAAGAAATCTCAGATCAAATCTTAGATCAAAAAAATTAGCTAGGGTTTCGATGGAGAGATTTGAAGACCTTGTTTGTGGCCGGCTCCTTGGTGGATGCTAGGGGTGGCAATTTATGACCCGACCCGCTGACCCGACCTGACCCGACCCATTATAAATGGGTATGGGTCATTTTATATGGGTCGGATCATAAATAAGTACACCGAAAGAATCCATTTATTAATCGGATCATAAACAGGTCAACCCGCCAACCCGTTTAACTTTAACACATTTGTCATTCAACCCTTAACATTCATAATTTGTAAAACACACCCATAAAATATCAATATTTATGAAAACTACAAAATTAATAAATTACATACAACACAATGGAAATTTTGCAATTTGCAGAAAATACCCTTAAGAGGTTAGAAAATTAAAAACATTCTCAAAAGTTTAAAATTTACCAAAAATCACGAAAATATCAAAACTTAGAAAACAAGACAAAAATGTATAAATTATAACACAATGAAATTTTTGAAATTTGCAAACAACACTCTAAAAGTTTCAAAATTAGAAAATCACCCTCAAAAGTTAAGGCTCCGTTTGGATGTCATGGTGTTTTACTTGTTTCCATGGTGTTTTGCCAAAAAAATGCCATCTGTTTGGATGTCATGGTATTTTTGAGTTAAATCATCCTAAAACCAAAAACACAATACTTATTTCAAAACACCTTTTAGGTGTTATAAGTTTGGTGTTTTGGTTTTGACTTTGAAGAGGTGTTAATATAATATCTAACATAATATATTGAATGTAATTAATATATTGTTATTATCGATATGCTTATTATATTATATTATACTATACTATATTATAGTTAATCTAATATATTCGTAATATTATTAAATAATATAATAATTAAAATATCTTATACAATAATATAATAATATATTAAATACTAGTATTTAATATGTTGATAATGTATTATAAAATAATATATAATAATAACATAAATAAACTAATAAAAATAATAAAAAGTTATTAATAATAAAATAATAATATAATAATAAACTATACAATATTATAATCAATGTAATATTATTAACATATTTAATAATAAAATAATAATATAATAATATTATTATAATAATATATTGTAACATATGTATTTCTTCAAAGCACAATTTTCTAATCTTCAAACAAAAGATGTGATTAAGACGCATCTAAATATCTATGTATACAAACAATTGTTGTAAAACAGTTCATGTCATAAGATTTCGTTTTATAATGATAAATATATACAAATGTAATAAATAAATCAACTTAACCTCTTTTGCATGAAAGCACAAATGGCGAAGTGGTTTGGGTGTTATTTAGTAGTCTCAACTCTCGATACTTGTCACCTTTAGATAATATAATCGAATGATAGTTAGAAATACTTGCATAAATACATCTTCTAAATTGTATTATGCTCTTTTACAATTTTTCCCTCCAATTTCAGAATAATTATGTAGATTGGAAAGTTGGTTTTACTTGGAAGAACGTAGCTAAGACACTTAACATTCCTCGATCGCAAGGAAGTAACGGTAAGTTTTTCTCTAAGCATATTGGAAATTGTTTAGCCAAACTCCATTCCTCCTCACTAATTCTAAGAAAATCGATCCATGGCTTACCCCCTTGATCCCATTCCTCCTCATTAATTCTAAGAAAATCGATCCATGGCTTACCCCCTTGATCCCCATTCCTCACTAATTCTAAGAAAATCAGCAGACTCATAGCCTCAAAGTTCAGCTTCATTACTTTTGCAGATGTGTGATTATTTGTCCTGCTTAATTTGCTCATCATCCTCAACTTCCTCAGCCTCCACTTCCTCAACTTCTTTAGCCAACCTAACTAACTTAGATGGAATGATGCAGAGGAAAATCTTCCTCACCCAGATTTGAGATAGCATGCAGTCTCCTTCTATCCTCTGATCACTCCACTATGAGAAGCTTAAGTTGGAGTAAATCCAACTCCATATCCCGATCCGGAGGGACTAGCTAAGGAAGTAGCTCTCTTAACCCTAGACAAAGGCACATCCTCAGAAACCAAACTATATATCGTTAGAAACTAAAATTTGAGCAAGAAGACGAAAATCCTTGTTACAACTTGGTCTAGTGACATCACATCTGAACTCAAATTAGCCATCCATAGTCCATCTTTCAACGAAATAGAATCATCCCCAGCTGAAATAGACACCGGGAGACTCATCATCGTCTTCCGCTTGCTCCCCATGGTCGGAATCTCTTCCGAAGCCATAGCGATGCACATGATAGGCAATCGCCCTTAGCGCGTGTCTTCAGATATAACCACCCTCACTTACCTGCACTAAATAATTCATATTGCTCTTTAAGTTGCTTCATTGTATTCTCAAATTCATGCATTGTCTGTGATGTGGTTGCCCTTCATAGAGGCCTCTTCAGCAACAAACCCTTGTACTAGAGATGGATATTATCATACAAGTGTCTCACACAATATCTGTGAATGGCAAAGGGCATAACACTTCTAAACGTCGCCAATAAGCCCTATGTACAATGTCAAAAAGAAATTAGTTAGTGCAGGTAATATTTTGCAACTAAACCGAAAAAAACAAAGTGAAAAACAAATTAGCTTCTATCACTGATGATAACCAATTCAATGTCATTGTCCATTTAGTTCTTGCTAATAGCTTCTCTGAAACGAGATAAAAACCAAAATCATGACTTTGTGCACTCTAATTCCACCACTACCACTGCGATGGGAAACATTTGGTTGTTAGGATCCCTCCTAACTTCACTAAGAAAAAAAAATACCCCCTCAAGAAACAACCATTCAATTCAACTACTGGCCTACAGCTTAAAGGCAGTAATTTGGGCCTTATAGGACACAAAGAACCCAAAAAAACTCATTAGGGTTTTCAAGTTGATTTCTCTTGGTTTTAACACTAAAATAACTTTCTAGATTTCTCTCTATAATTATATAAGAATAATCTCATAGTTCTCTTTAATTTCTTCTGTTGCTTTCTTTTTAGCCCTCTAAACTTGGTAGAGACTAGCATCTATATTCAATTCACGATATATTGTCCTCATAACTTTTATTGTCCATTTAGGATTATTACGTACCCTCTCTAATGCCCACTTGGCCTACCATACAACATCTATTTGAGTGTTTATAAACTCTCTTGTAGATATGAGTATTACGAAAAGTTCTAATTTGTCATTTTATCATCTCTTGGTTCCATGTGCTGTAGCATTTCCATTCACATGCCTCTTCCTTACACAATGCAGTAATCTTACAACATTATTTTTTTATATAGGTATGGTTCGTAGGATTATTGCATTGAATAGTTTTCATTATATAGTTTATTGAATGAAAAGTTAGATCTTAAATTATCTTTTAACAATAATGATTCGGAAGGTATTTTTAGAAATACCCATAAATTAGGGTATTTATCTAAAAAGCTCAAGTTTACCTCTAACAAAGGCTTATTTGATTATAGCCTCTTGTTGGGCTATTGCAATGTGCGAAGTTGTGGAGGCTGCATATGCAATAAAGCATAGGTTTGAGAAGATGCTTTCGCCACAGGATTTAATCAATAATATATGGGATTATTTCAAATATGTTGATCTTAAACTTGAGCCAAATGGCTCCTATGGCGTTCCCGTAATTTATGCTTATAGTTACCTTAGGGAGGTCGGAGTTGTTCATGA
The DNA here is from genome assembly GCA_012295165.1 of Asparagus setaceus. Classification (NCBI taxonomy): domain Eukaryota; kingdom Viridiplantae; phylum Streptophyta; class Magnoliopsida; order Asparagales; family Asparagaceae; genus Asparagus; species Asparagus setaceus. The sequence continues at coordinate 16,083,375 of CM022710.1, forward strand.
GGAAAACTATAAATATGATGGGCTGCGAGGGGTTAATGTGGTTACTTCGAAAGATGTAAATAGAATAAAGATTGATGGTTACTATACATTTGACGATAAAGAAGTTGATGCCAAAGATTATTTAAGGATTGAGCGTGAGAGAAGAACAAATCATAGAAATTGTCTGGCAACAACCTGTCGTGACGACTTTGCTTACATCTAAGGAATTTATAAATCTAAAAAAAACTGTAAGTTCAAGATATTTAATTTATATATAGAATTCCTTACTATGCATATTTAATAGTTATTCTGATGCAGCAAATATATGTTGGATCATCACGAGGAGACGACAGTGAAGAAAATGAAGAAGACAAATTGCACTCAGTTCTGATTGTTGGGTTTGGTTTCGATAATGTTAAAAGGAAAAGCTATTGGCATATCTTTAATTCTTGGGGCCCGACTTGGACAAACGGAGGATATGAAAAAGTTTATATGAACTCCTATCTTCCAAAAGATAGGAAGATCATATCTATGGTATCTTATCCAGTATTAAAGGTACTCGAATAAATATTATTCTTTGCATTGTTTGCTACCTATTATGATTATGTAGACAATGAGTTTATTGAGGAAGCATATTTTCTTTTAACATTTTTTGCATGTTCTGATTGTCAGGACATACAAGAAGCATCATTTAGACCTACTCGCTCTCCTAGTGTACACTGTGGCACTCCTAGTGTACGTTGTGGCACTAAGCGCACTTCATCCTGAAGATCTTCTCTTAGCTTCAGGTAAGGTTAGGGTTTCTGTTTTCCTTTTTCTTTTCTTTTCTTTTCTTTTCTTTTTTTGTTTCTATAGCAAAAGATGGAGGAGTTCAGTTTGGGGAGTTAGTGATGAGTCTTGGAAACCCGCTTTTATTTTGGGGAACAGGCGCGCGTTGAGCAGAAGGCCAACGATGGGAAGTTACAAAATGGGCCTACGCTGTATCATTTAAACACGTAACCTCCATTTTAAAATGAACGTTCTAGTTTACTCAAAACTTAAAATAATTTTTATAGCCATTTTTATTTTTTTCAAAAACTACTTCAGTGCGTGGGCATGTATAAATAAGATTAGAGAAACATAACATGATCAATATATCAAACTTGTTGGTCACATGAAAGAAGTCCCTAAGGCTTCTCTTCTCCATGGAAAGGCAAGCACCTCTCTTTTGGTGGTCGCTTGGTATTGCTCAATTTGGTCTATGATCCCTTCCTCTCTATTATATGTCCTTCAAAATTACTAAATGGCTCCTTAAGTCCATGGATAAGATTAGGCATAACTTTCTGTGGGGGGCAGGTAGAAGCAATGTGGGTGGCAAAGCTTTGATTAAATGGGGTATAGTTTGTACTCCTAAGCCCTGTGGGGGGTCATGAGTCCTCAATCTTGAAGTCTTCAATAATTCTCTTCTTGCTAAGTGGCTATGAAAATACCATTCTAATACCAATCACGTAGGTCAGGTTCTTCAAACCATATACCCATCCATTCCTTCTAGCACACCACTTAGAGGCAATTGTTCTAAATTTTGAAAGGAAGTCTTCTCTCTCCATCAATCTTTGGGATCTATAGTCAAATGGCGCATGGGTAATGGTCTTAGAATTTGGTTTTGGGAAGATAAATGGCTTGGAGACAACTCCCTTGCTAGTCTTTTCCCGTTGGCTTATAATCTAGCTTTCTCCAAGCAAGCTAATATTGTATCACAAGGTATGTTCCAAGGTGATAGTTGGAATTGGAGACCCATTATCAAGAGACCCATAAGGGAATTGGATAGGCAGAAAGTTCATGATCTTAAGCTACTCTTATCCTCTTCTACCCTCAGCCCTACTGCGGTCGTAGTTGAGGCTGTTTGGCCTCTTACCAACTCCGGGGCCTTTTCTGTCAAATCCCTTTACACATTTTATTCAGATGGTGGCATCCGCAGCCCTCTCAGCTCTGTCATTTGGAATAATATTCTCTCTAGCAAAGTTAGCTTCTTCTTTTGGTTGATCTCAAATCAAAAGTTGAATACCAAGGATAGGCTCATCGTCAAAGGGTGGTCAAGTGATCCTTCATGCTCTTTCTGCAACAGTTTACCTGAATCTCACAATCATCTATTCCTCCACTGCTCATTTGCTCGGCGATTTTGGGATCTGTTCCTTCCTAAGATTGGTATTCTCACCCTGCCCCAAACTATTCCACAATGCTTTGATTTTTGCACTGACTGTTCTATTGAGTCTGCAGTGCGTCATCTATGGAGATTATCATTCCCTACTGTCTACTAGGCCCTGTGGAGAGCTCGCAACAACTTCATCTTTTCAGGAGTGGTTCCACGGGTTCAAAAGTTGGCTTCCGAGGTTGCTCATTATATTATTTTCTGGACAGGTGCGGTAACTATCATAAGGGGGCTGAAACTCAAAACTATTGCTCGGGAGAAAGGGATATCGGCGCTCCTATCATCAAGTGGAGACAACAATGATGCAGCCGGCGAGCTGTAGCATTCGCTCTTCAGAGCCATTTTGTTTGTTCACAAACTCTATTTTTTGGGTTAAGTTCAATTTTGTAATTATCAAATACTACTCATCCTTTTTGCATCTTTTGTATATCTTCTTCTCATATCTACGAGTGCTTTCCATTGTGCTTCTCTCAGTGTGTAGAGTGACAACATAGGTCCACTCCTCGACCACCGAGAGCCTTAATCCAAATCACTCCTAGATATCTTCTGTATATTCCTCTTTTGACATATAATACAATGTGATAAGGCATCTTGCCGTATTTTTACTCAAAAAAAATACTTACGTTTAGAATATCTATTTGTTTTCTTCAGAGCAAGAGCGAGTAGGTCTAAACAATGCTTCTTGTACGCCCTGACAATCAGAACATGTGAAAATGTTAAACGCAAAGATGCTTTTTCAATAAACTCATTGTCTACATAGTTATAACAGATAGCAAACAATGCAAAGAATAATATTTGTTCGAATACCTCTAATACTGGATAAAATACCATAGATATAATTTTTCTATCTTTTGAAAGATAGGAGTTCATATAAACTTTTTCATATCCTCTGTCCGTCCAAGTCGGGCCCTAAGAATTAAAGACATGCCAATAGCCTTTCCTTTTAACATTATCGAAATCAAACCCAATAATCAGAACCGAGTGCAATTCGTCTTCTTCATTTTCTTCACTGTCGTCTCCTCGTGATGATTCGGCATATATTTGTTGCATCAGATAACTATTAAATATGGATAGTAAGAAATTCTATATATAAATTAAATATCTTGAACTTACAGTTTTTTTTAGATTTATAAATTTTTTAGATGTAAACAAAGTCGTCACGACAGGTTGCTACCAAACAATTTCTATGATTTGTTCCTCTCACACGCTCAATCCTTAAATAATCTTCGGCATCGACTTCTTCATCGTCAAATATATAGTAACCATAAATCTTTATTCTATCTACATCTTTCAAAGTAACCATATTAACCCCTCGCAGCCCATCATATTTACAGTTTTCCTAATGAACAACTTCGACCTCCCTAAGGTAACTATAAGCATAAATTACAAGAACGCCATTTGGCTCAAGCTTGAGATCAGCATATTTGAAATAATCTCATATATTATTGATTAAATCCTGCGGCGAAAGCATCATCTCGAACCTATGCTTTATTGCATATGCAGCCTCCACAGCTTCGCTCATTGCAATAGCCCAACAGGAGGCTATAATCAAATAAGTCTTTATTAGAGATAAACTTGAGCTTTTTAGATAAATACCCTAATTTATAGGTATTTCTAAAAACACCTTCCAAATCATTATTGTTAAAAGATAATTTAAGATCTAACTTTCCATTCAACAAAATATATAATGAAAACTATTCAATACAATAGTTCTACAAACCAGACCTATATAAAAGAAAATAATATTGTAAGATTATTGCATTGTGTAAGGAAGAGGCATGTGAATGGAAATACAGCAGCACATGGAACCAAGAGATGATAAAATGGCAAATTAGAACCTTTCGTGATACTCCTACCTGCAACAGAGTTAATAAACACTCAAGCAGATGTTGTATGGTTGGCCGAATGGGCATTAGAGAGGGTAAGGGATAATCTTAAATGGACAATAAAAGTTATGAGGATAATATACCGTGAATTAAATATAGATACTAGTCTCTACCAAGTTTAGAGGGCTAAAAAGAAAATAACGAAAGCACTTAAAGAGAATTATGGGATTATTCTTATATAACTATAGAGAGAAATCTAGAAAGTTATTTTAGGGTTAAAACCAAGAGAAATCAACTTGAAAACCCTAATGAAGGGCAGCCACATCACAAACAATGCACGAATTTGAGAATACAATGATGCAACTTAAAGAGCAATATGAATTATTTAGTGGAGGTAAGTGAGGGTGGTTATAACTGAAGACACGTGTTAAGGGCGATTGCTTATCATGTGCATCGTTATGACTTCGGAAGAGATTCCGATCATGGGGAGTAAGCGGAAGACGATGGTGAGTCTCCCGGTGTCTATTTCAACTGGGGATGATTCTATTTCGTTGAAAGATGGACTAGGGATGGCTGATTTGATTTGAGTTCAGATATGATGTCATTGGACCAAGTTGTAACAAGAATTTTCGTCCTCTTGCTCAAATTTTAGTTTGTAACGATATATAGTTTGGTTTCTGAGGATATGCCTTTGTCTAGGGTTAAGAGAGCTACTTCCTTAGTTAGTCCATCCGGATCGGGGTATGGAGTTGGATTTACTCCAACTTAGGCTTCTCATAGTGGAGTAATCGGAGGATAGGAGACTGAATGGTATCTCAAATCTGAGTGAGGAGGATTTTCCTCTGCATCATTCACCTAAGTTAGGTAGGCTAAAGAAGTTGAGGAAGTGGAGGCCGAGGCTGAGGAAGTTGAGGAAGATGAGCAAATTAGGCAGGAAAAATAATCACACATCTGTTAAAATAATGAAGCTGAACTTTGAGGCTATGAGCCTGCTGATTTTCTTAGAATTAGTGAGGAATGGGATCAAGGGGGTAAGCCATGGATCAATTTTCTTAGAATTAGTGAGGAGGAATGGGATCAAGGGGGTAAGTCATGGATTGATTTTCTTAGAATTAGTAAGGAGGAATGGAGTTTGGCTAAACAATTACCAATATGTTTAGAGAAAAACTTACCGTTACTTCCTTGCGATCGAGAAATGTTAAGTGTCTTAGCTACGTTCTTCCAAGTAAAACCGACTTTCCAATCTATATAATTATCCTAAAATTGGAGGAAAAATTATAAAAGAGCATAATACAATTTAGAAGATGTATTTATGCAAATATTTCTAACTATCATTCGATTATATTATCTAAAGGTGACAAGTATCGAGACTACTAAATAACACCCAAACCACTTCGCCATTTGTGCTTTCATGCAAAAGAGGTTAAGTTGATTTATTTATTACATTTGTATATCTTCATCAATATAAAATAGAAATCTTATGACAACTGTTTTACAACAATTGTTTCTATACATAGATATTCCATACATCTTAATCACATCTTTTGTTTGAAGATTAGAAATTTGTGCTTTGAAGAAATACATATTATAGAGTAAATATCAAAAAACCACCCTTAACTTTGGACTCGAAAAAACTCATTTAACTGTCAATGATGAAGAGAGAAGGAGAAAAAAATGTCAATGATTGTCCTTAAAAAATCAACAAAAAAACCACAAAAAAAACTCAAATCATATTACCTTAGTCGACATCCTATCCAATGCACTAAGAGAGAGGGAAGAAAGAGAGAGGAGAGAGAGAGAGAAGAGAGTGAGAGAGACGGAGAGGACACAGTGATGAGTTCAAACAAAGGAATCCTGGGATTGAGCCTTCTATCGAGTTGTCTACAGGCTCAGCCAAAACAAAATTTACTATCCACATTCTATTCAACTTCCACATGATAGTTTTTAAAAAAAAAATGTTAACCGAGAGAGATTGAGGGCTGGTTAGGGTAATGCACGCGCATGAGAAGCTTGAGATTATAATGACTTATAGAATTCCTAATTTCACAGATAATTGCAATTTTAAATGGAACCCGCATGCAATTCCCCTACTTATGATCAACTTCTGAGGGATATAGAAATAAATATGATTTTTTGCTCGGAAGTAGCAGAAGTACCTTCTACTTTCTTTACTTCGCACCACTTTACTCAGCACATGACTATCTGTGGGTTCTCGTGCTTCACAATTGAACTTCATCGTTTTTATTTTTAAATTACTTGGACAATGACCTTAGCCTTGGTACCATTTGTTGGGGGAAGAAACCGAGCCCAATTAGAGTTGATGGGCTTTAAACAAAAATTAGAAACCAATTTTAACCCAAAAGCTACAGCTCTTAGGTATTGGTTTCAACACGTATTTTAAACTTATCGCTCTTTCTTATCTTATCGGATTTGGGACTATACTCATATATTAGTTACCTCAACAACCGCGATACTTAAGGAGATAAGGGGGGTTTTATTAAATTTTAAAGGTTAAGGAGGTCATTTGAGAAATATCCGAAGTTAAAGGGGGCTATTGTGAAATTAGTTCGATATTTAATGTGTTCATTGAATTCGACAACGCCATCCAACAAAAATAATTCTAGCTGACAATCTCGCCTCTTGTCCCATCCTTCCGATCACCATATCAATTCCAAAACAAATGCATTAATAAATGTTCAACTCTCATTCCTTAACCACCCCCCAGCCCCCCCAAAATCAATCCAACAGAAAAGGATGGGGTTTGATTTTTCTCTTTTCATATAAGACTCCTCTGCCCGTCAATAAAGTAGTCAAATGCTCTATTTAGTAAAAATAATTGAACTCCTCTGCCCGTCTATCTCACTCCCTCTCTTCTCTCTATTTGTTGTCTCTCTCTCTCTTCTTCTTCTCTCTCTCCCCCCTCTTGTGTCACTGTGTCCTCTCCGTCTCTCACTCTCTTCTTCTCTCTCCTCTCTCTCTTTCCTCTCTCTTAGTGCTTTGGATAGGATTGTGGTTTTTATGTTGATTTTTTAAGGATAATCATTGACATTTTTTTCTCCTTCTCTCTTCAACATTGACAGTTAAATGGATTTTTCCGAGTCCAAAGTTAAGGGTGATTTTTTTATATTTACCCTATAATATGTATTTCTTCAAAGCACAATTTTCTAATATTTAAACAAAAAGATGTGATTAAGACGCATGAAATATCGATGTATGCAAACAATTTGGGGATAATTTCTTATGCTAGGAATATGATATGCATAGAAGACATGTAGAGAATGCATTATGCATCCGACTCATAATGATCACAACTCCATACTAACTTTTATAGCTAAAGAAATATTTAAAAAATGAGGTAACTTTCATCACTGGAAAATCTGTGTTTGGCATGGAGGGTGTGTTTTTTTGCACAAAAGCAAAATTTAAAAGCAACACTTTTAGCACTTTAGGTGTTTATTTTATTGAAAGTATTTGTGAGTGAAATAAAACAAAAAAGATAATGGCACATAACATAAGCACATAGTTTAACTTACTACATGAAAGTGCCCAAGTCATCCTAAAAGTCAAAACTTGGGGATTAACCTTAACTAAAATGTTTTCTTTATTAACAATCATTTAGGGTATAAATAATTTTAAATAAATAGGTAAAATAATACTGCCACATCACATTTACTATTCTTGTTTCAATAACAATTTGTTTTGTAAACAATGTGTTTCACTTGCATGCTGATGTGATGTGGATACACTTTTACACTCTCAATTCATTTTCAGGTTGCCAAGCACCCCCTGAGGTCCAATTTCAAAAGACAACACCTTTTGTTCTATAAATTCACCGCCATTTAGAATTACTAAATCAACTACGTCAATCATTTTTCCTCTAATCAGCTCTGTGAAAGACTATCTGTTACAAAGTAAATATTATTTCTCTCTTCTACTAACCCTCCTCCGGTCTATCTCATCTAGTTGGTGTTCCATGAATTAGAACCCTACTACCCCAAACCGCAATCTCAGGAAACAATACCTTGTTCTATAAGAAGAGACAAAAAGAACTTGGCAGTTTCGGTGCACGTGCCCAAATCCCAATCTACACAAATGTAATGGGAAAAACAAAGCAGATCTTGTCCAACATGAAACTATCTATAGCACGGATACTTGTGTGTTGTGACGAACATATACTCTTATATTTTTTAGCATTCACAGAGTGTTGATGTTGAATCTATTAAAATTGAATGTTTGAGCAATTGAATCATAAGAGTATCATACCATCCACATCAGGGGTGCAAATGCAAAGCCCATAAACTATGAAAATTTTAAACCCCGCATCTTGACATTTCTTATATTAACAATAGAAATAGCTTCACCAAATAAAGTACCTCCTGGACAATAACCATATTGAGCACGCAGTCTCTTATGACAAGGCATAGCAGAAAACCCACTCTATTCCATATGGTTAATAGAGTGAAAACAAAGATTGCCTAATCCTGCAAACCCTGTTTGAGGTGGATGAGTTTTCTGTATAGGTGGTTTAACAGTACGTAATAAAGTGAGCATGGAATGGATTGAAGGGGAGATCAGAATGATGGATATGCATCTGCAATTGGGCAATTATATATATATATATATATATATATATATATATATATATATATATATATATATATATATATATATATATATAGCTAAGATAGGCACATTCAGATGGATGAGAGACAACAAACATAAGATAACAATTGAGCGCTTGCAAAAAGGCCCAAAGTTGCTTGAATAGAGGATGAGAAATAACCATTTAATATTGATCTAAATAGAAACCAAGACCCATGAATGCCCAATTGAAATAAGACCAAACCATTAGTAGCTCGAGAGAACAACTACAAGGGGAGTCCAAAAATAGATTATAGTAAAATAAAAATAAAAATAGGTAAATTGCTGTAGAAAGTATAAACAACAAAGAAAGAAAAGGGGAAAAAAGATTCACTTTCCACTCACAAGGTTTAGGAATGAGTGACAAGAAGCACAGTATACAGACAATAATGTGAGAAAGTAGAGATTAAAACATTTATCTAATCAAGGATAGCAGGGAATCTTTTTACAATATGGAAATGGTCAACCAAAACCGATAGATGTTCTAGAAAATGGCAGAACTACAGTTGGAGAAGCATTTTACCTTCGATGACATTAACAGTATTTGCGCTACATGGCAACAAAACCAGAATGCATGTTGATTCCATCTTTTGTTAGTTAATTTTATTTTAACATCAAAATGAAACCATGCTCTCCTTTATCTTTCTTGACAAAACAAATATGAAATAAATCCTTCAGTCTTCTTTGGCACAACTTCACAATAAAACACTGATGCAGCCAATGAGGAAGAAATCTAAAAGCCAAAAGTATGTAAATGATTCAGTTTAGTGTTCCCATAGAGAGCAAATCAAACACAAAAAAGAAAAACCAAGAGTTAATCCTGCTGGCTGACATTAGATCCAAACCAATCTAGAATCGTACATAAACACATAATAACATTAATTAAGAGAAAATCCAACATGAGCATTGAAATACTAAATCGTACTATCTAGCCATCTTAGTAATAATATTAAAGGATATCTACTGTTTTATCATCATCGTCAATCAAAATAGACTCCACTATGCCACAAGATTCAAGAGGTAAGGTTTTATGATTGACTGTAAAGATGTAGACCACCATGTTTTTAGCTAGTACTGCAAAACAAGTGAATTGAGAACAACAACGCAAGTAATAGAATTTAAATAGTAACATACAATAAATTACATAGATACATACACATAAGCAGTAAATCCCAAAACTACAAGATTAGCATTGAGTCCCAAATTATAATTTCTATCCACATTAATATTTCTAACATATCATGCAATAATAAACAAGGGTACTAAGGGATTTAATAATATTTTTATCATTAACTGGAGCTTACTATATCACAAGAACAGGTTTATTTGATGTAAACAACAAATATGGATTCACGTAAATAGAAAACACTTTAATTTATAATGCTTTTTAGCTACTGTTAGAAGAATGGGTGAACTGATAGGATGGAAACAAGACAAAAACCATGGAAGTTTGGATACATGTATACTCAAAATTACTTCTCGCCCATAAGACACCAACTATAGACACCAAATATATGCATACATGGATAAATACACATTACATGCATTAAGACAATAAGTGCATGTATAACTGCATGCATACATAAACAAACAAATGCTACATAATATCAACTAGCCTATGTATCCAAAATCGAGATAATGGTTTGGTTTCCTTATTTTGCTCTAGTCCTCGAGTAACTCCAGCCTATAAGAAGTTCAAAATTAACAGAGAAAGTCCGCTAAAGCCCTTTTTCTTTTACTTTTTTTTCCTTTTTCTTCCCTTTTAAATGGTAATGAAATTAATCTACCATAAGAGATATACTCTAACTTTAACCTCGATGATAAACTTCACCCCTAGTAAACTGTAAAGGTTTTCATATTAGTCTAAATTAATTCTTTGGTTAATTCATTGGGTATCATAAATTCGCTACACTTCATCAAAGACCGATTCAAAATAGCCAAAACGTACACATAATGTGCTCCTATATAATTAAAAAGAAAACATTACCGTCTTTGGATTAAGCAGATAATCATACAAAGTGTTCTCCCGAATCACAGACATGCTCTTGTTAGCAGCAAAAGACAAATAACCCGTTCAAATTAGGACCTACAATTTCATCAAATTAGGGTTTTCAACACAAATCCAACGACAAAAACAGATCCCAAAACGAAACACAAAGAAATCTCAGATCAAATCTTAGATCAAAAAATTAGGGTTTCGATGGAGAGATTTGAAGACCTTGTTTGTGGCCGGCTCCTTAATGGACGCTGTGGCACTGAGCGCACTTCGTCCTGAAGATCTTCTCTCAGCTTCAAGTAGGGTTAGGATTTCTGTTTTCCTTCTTCTTTTCTTTTCTTTTCTTTTCTTTTTTGTTTCTATAGCAAAAGATGGAGGAGCTCAGTTTGGGTAGTTGGTGATGGAAACCCGCTTTCCGTTTTGGGGAACATGCGCGCGTTGAGCAGAAGGCCAACGGTGGGCAGTTACAAAATGGGCCTACGTTGTATCATTTAAACACGTAACCTCCATTTTAAAATGAACGTTCTAGTTTACTCAAAAGTTAAAATAATTTTTATAGCAACTTCTTAGTTTTTCAAAATTGCTTCAGTGGGTGGGGGTGTGTATAAATAAGATTAGAGTAACATAACATGATCAAATATATCAAACTTGTTGGTAACATGAAAGAAGTCCTTGTGACTTCTCTTCTCCATATAATACTTACACTTAGATGATCTATTTGTTTTTTTCAGAGCAAGAGCGAGTAGGTCTAAATGATGTTTCTTATACATCCTGACAATCAGAACATGCAAAAATGTTAAAAGGAAAGATGCTTTTAAATAAACTCATTGTCTACATAGTCATAACAGGTAGCAAACAATGTAAAGAATAATATTTATTTGAGTACCTCTAATACTGGATAAGATACCAAAGATATGATCTTCCTATCTTTTGGAAGATATGAATTCATATAAACTTTTCCATATCCTCTGTCCACCCAATTTGGGCCCCAAGAATTAAAGATATGCCAATAGCCTTTTCTTCTAACATTATCGAAACCAAATCCAACAATTAGAATTGACTGCATTTCGTCTTCTTCGTTTTCTTCACTGTCGTCTCCTCGTGATGATCCGGCATCTATGTGTTGCAACAAAATAACTATTAAGTATGCATAGTAATGATTTCTATTATATAAGTTAAATATCTTGAACTTATAGTTTTTTTAGATTTGAAAATTCCTGAGATGTAAGCAAAGTTGCCACGACAGGTTGCAGCCAGACAATTTCTATGATTTATTCTTCTCTCTCGCGCTCAATCCTTAAATAATCTTCGGCATCGACTTCTTCGTCGTCATATGTATAGTAACCATTAATCTTTATTCTATCTACATCTCTAGAAATAACCACATTAACCCCTCGCCACCCATCATATTTACAATTTTTCTTGTGAACAACTCCGACCTCCCTAAGGTAACTATAAGCATAAATTATGGGAGAGCCATAGGAGTCCTTTAGCTCAAGCTTGAGATCAGCATATTTAAAATAATTCCATATATTAATGATTAAATCCTCGGTGAAAGCATCAGCAAAGGCTTCTGGAACCTGTGCTTTATTGCATATGCAGCCTTTACAGCTTCGCACACTGCAATAGACCAACAGGAGGCTATAATCAAATAAGCCTTTGTTAGAGATAAACTTGAGCTTTTTAGATAAATACCCTAATTTATTTGTATTTCTAAAAATACCTTCCGAATTATTATTGTTAAAAGATTATTTAAGATCTAACTTTCTATTCAACAAAATATATAATGAAAACTATTCAATGCAATAGTCCTACAAACCAGACCTATATAAAAAAAATAATATTGTAAGATTACTGCATTATGTAAGGAAGAGATATGTGAATGGAAATGCTACAACACATGTAACCAAGAGATCATAAAATGGCAAATTAGAACTTTTTGTGATACTCGTACCTGCAAGAGAGTTTATAAACACTCAAGCAGATGCTGTAAGGTTAGCTAAGTGGGCATTAGAGAGGGTAAGGGATAATCCTAAATGGACAATAAAAGTTATAAGGAGGACAATATACCGTGAATTGAATATAGATGCTAGTCTCTACCAAGTTTAGAGGGCTAAAAAGAAAGCAACGGAAGCAATTAAAGAGAACTATGAGATTATTCTTATATAACTATAGAGAGAAATCTAGGAAGTTATTTTAGGGTTAAAACCAAGAGAAATCAACTTGAAAACCCTAATGAGTTTTTTGGGGTTCTTTGTGTCCTATAAGGCCCAAATTACTGTCTTTAAAAAAAAGCTGTAGGCCAGTAGTTGAATTGAATGGTTGTTTCTTGAGGGGGTATTTTTCATAGTGAAGGTGGGAGGGATCCTAACAATAAAATGTTTCCAAGACATTGCATTGGTTATCATCAGTGATAGAATCTAATTTGTTTTTCACTTTGTTTTTTCTGGTTTAGTTGCAAAATATTACCTGCACTAACTACTTTCCTTTTGACATTGTACATAGGGTTTATTGGCGACATTTAGAAGTGTTATGTCATTCGCCATTCACAGATATTGTGTGAGACACTTGCATGATAATATCCATCTCCAGTACAAGGTTCGTTGCTGAAGAGGCCTCTATGGAGGGTAGCCACATCACAGACAATGCACAAATGTGAGAATACAATGAAGCAACATAAAGGACAATAGGAATTATTTAGTGGAGGTAAGTGAGGGTGGTTATATTTGAAGACACGCGTTAAGGGCGATTGCCTATCATGCACATGCTATGGCTTCGGAAGAGATTTCGGCCATGGGGAGCAAGCGGAAGATGATGGTGAGTCTCCTGGTGTTTATTTCAGCTGGGGATGATTCTATTTCGTTGAAAGATAGGTGCGGAGCCATTCAATGGCAGGAGGGGCCACACCCTCCCCAAAAAAATTTTTTAATAGGTAATAGTGTTGAGCGTGGGTACTTTCTAGGATCATTCTCATTGACTTTTTATTTTGGCCCCCCACAACTAGTTTTGCTAGGGGCAGAGCCATTCAATGGCGGAGGGGCCACACCCTCCCAAAAAAAATTTTTTAATATGTAATAATGCTGAGGGTGCATACTTTCTAGGATCATTCTCATTGACTTTTTATTTTGCCCCCCAACTAGTTTGGAAATTTAAACACCCTCAACTCCCAACTATCCAAGTCAAGTCACACTTAATAATGATTAAAAAATTGAAATTAAAATATTTAGGCATGAGAAAGAACCAGCTTTCTCCTTCACTTGTTTTCTCTTTTTAATAGTAGTTATTATTTAGTAGCATTGTGTTTAATTTTTATCAATATTGAGAAAAACAAAGCCCTTATTTAGTGCAAAACCTTAGCTTTTATTATTTTTGTTGTAGTAGAGGAGCTAATTTGAAGATTTATTGTTGGCTTGTTGAATGTTTTAAATCTAAGTTGTTCTTGTATTTCTATTTTTTCTCTTTTAATAGTAATGCTTTATTTACCGCCAAAAATGGAGGATGAATTTCTTGCTAATAATTTAGTTTTTATATTGAAAGAGAAATCGCAGAGACATTTGATTTAGATTCACTTCCTAATGATTTTATATCTATAAAAGAGCGTTGTTCACAGCTTTAGAATTGACTTTATGTAATTATTATGAATTCTATGTATTTAGCTTTTTTACTAGGAGTTACTATTTGATATAGTATTTCATTTTATTTTGATGCTTATATGTATTTTGCCCTAACTTGGAATCATGGCTCTGCCATTGTTGAGAGATGGACTAGGGATGATTGATTTGAGTTCAGATCTGATGTCACTGGACCAAGTTGTAACAAGGGTTTTTGTCCTCTTGCTCAAATTTTAGCCTTTAATAATATATAGTTTGGTTTCTGAGGATGTGCCTTTGTCTAGGATTAAGGGAGCTACTACCTTAGCTAGTCCTTCTGGATTGGGGTATGGAGTTGGATTTACTCCAACTCAGGCTTCTCATAGTGGAGTGATCGGAGGATAGAAGGAGACTAAATGCTGTCTTAGATCTGGGTCAAGAGGATTTTCCTCTGCATCATTCACCTAAGTTAGCCAGGCAGGCTAAATAAGTTGAGGAAGTGGAGGCTGAGGCTGAGGAAGAGGAGCAAATTAAGCAGGAAAAATAGTTACACATCTGCAAAAGTAATGAAGCCAAACTTTGAGGCTATGAGCCTCCTGATTTTCTTAGAATTAGTGAGGAGGAATGGGATCAAGGGTTAAGCCATGGATCGATTTTTTAGAATTAGTGAGGAGGAATGGAGTTGGCTAAACAATTACCAATATGCTCAGAGAAAAACTTATCGTTAAGTCCTTGCGATCGAGGAATGTTAAAGTGTCTTAGCTACGTTCTTCCAAGTAAAACCAACTTACCAATCTACATAATTATCCTAAAATTGGAGGGAAAAATTATAAAAAAGCATTATACAATTTAGAAGATGTATTTATGCAAGTATTTCTAACTATCATTCGATTATATTATCTAAAGGTGACAAGTATCGAGACTACTAAATAACACCCAGACCACTTCGCCATTTGTGCTTTCATGAAAAGGAGGTTAAGTTGGTTTATTTATTACATTTGTATAATTCCTAACCACACTCATTAAATCAAAATCATCCTTATCTGGAAATAACAGAAAATCAAAGTAAATTAAAAAAAAATGCGGAAATTAATCAATTTATTATTCTCTTTCCTTTTTTTTTGCTTATCATCACGTTTCCACGTGGCGGTCTAAGATAGATTGGATGCACCATATAGACATGCTTATGTGGAAAAAACGTTGCACCGGATACTTTCTCCTAATATGACACGGTCCAGTGTAATTATGGGCTGGGTTATTATTAAAAAAAAAAAAAAGCAATCCCATGAAATTACTTCCATAAAAATGAAGTCCAAAAAACATACCATATCTACCAATAAGATTTCGGAAGCGAGAGAGAAAATCGTCAATGGCTTCTGCTCTCTCCAACCATTCTCTCCCCTTCTCCCTTCTCTCTCCTTCGACTCGCTCTCCGTCTAAATCCTCGAATGTCCCCAAAACCCTAGCTTTTGCCAGAACCCCTAGCCCCAAATCTCTCTCCTCACAAGTTTCTAGAAGGCGCTTTGGAGGTTCTCTCAGAGTCGCCGAAACTGAACCCGAGGTTCAATTTTACCCTCCTTTTACACGATTTTTCTTAATTATGATTGAATTGGCTTATAATTGGACAATGAATTGCGAAGTGTTGATACATTTGGTTCAGCTTGTTGCATGAATTCTGCATTGTTGTTACTTCAATGTTGATATGAATTCCTCAAATTTAGAATTTTGCGCTGTTGTTACTTTAATGTTGACATGAATTTCTCAAATTTAAAACTTTCAAGTGAAAATTAGTCTCGGAATAATTGGAATGTAAATAGACGATGGCACATGTTTCCTTGAATTTGTCTAAGCATTCCTCTTGAGGCGTGTTAGTTTAAGAAATTGGAGATGCTTTCATGTCGTTGGTATTGTGATAGATGGTAGAACTTGTGAGCTCATGGGTTCCTTATTCCCCAATTTTAATAACTAAATCTTGATTTGTCTATGAAGACGGTTAGTTCCTTATGCTCTCATGTTTTTAAGCTTGGTCCAATATCGGCGAAGATAGAAAAAGTTTAGTAAAACATGGTGGGGGTTTCTCAATTTCCTACTTCAAATTATGATATTGTTGAAAAAGAATTGGAGGTTTCTCTTTCGCTTTTGTGCTTTTTTGTGTAGCCTTGGGCTTTCTGTTTTGTGTCCTTTGGAATGAACAACTGGATTCTGTTACTCTGTTACTTACCTTGAGAAGTCTTAAACCCAGTAGATCAGAGGTTATGATCCTTCACAAATAAACACATGTTTCTTCTGATATACAGGCATCATTTACTGTAATACAATTCTTTTTCAGATTCTAGTTTACTGTCGTAAGATACTTAATAATAGTCTTAAATGCAACAAAGAACTATCCTTCTGTTTTTGGTCTGAGGTTGCCAGCTATCCATAGAGGTCTTATGAGATACCATGCAGTTATGCACTTACAGTAACAGTAGCCGGTATAATCATATACCCCTACACTCGACAACATTACTAATTTCGTGTGCATTTTATTTGTAACCTTGTCTCTCTGTCATGTTTAGGCTCACAGTTTCTTGCGTTTTCAGGTTTTTCAAGGGGCAGAGAAAGAATAGCACTAATTTTCCCCCTTTTCCTTCCGTTTGTTGTCTGAGTTGCATCTATATGATATATGATGTGATGATTGTTTTCCTTTCATTTCCTTCTTTCTTTCTTCTTCCTTTTCCTATTAAAATCTGCTTTTTTCACTCAGAATAATGTGCATGTAGAAGTTGATCACCATTTGGTTTGCCTTTCCTGATGAATTTTGAACATCATGACATGCACATGGCCTGATTAGCATAGTCGTAGGTTTTATGTCCTTGCAAGATACTTGCTAATGTCTTAATTTCTTCCTATTGGAGGAATACTTTTTTTCTCTGGTATTACCTAGAATTATGTACATGTTAACGAAAAAGTAGGGAATAGTAAGTTGGCTGCAATAAGTGTAGCAGAACACACCCAATGCTTGCTTCACATACACAAACATAGATATGTATGTATCTTGTTGACTGTCGAACTCTTTTGAGAAGTCTAGGAAATATTAGAATTTTTTAGTCCTAGTAAATTCTAGAACAGTCTTAAAGTGTCTTGGTGATTTTACTTGGAGTATAGAAGAGTCCATAGGATGCTTCTAGAAAAGTTTCTAGAAGATAAATTTATAATGAAAATGTATGTGTAGAAGTGTGTGAAATTTAGAAGTGTCTAGAATTAAAGAGTACTATAGAAGAACCTCATGACCTATAAATACACCATGAGGGAGGCCTTGTAGAATAATGAAGTTGTAGAAGTCTAAAAGAAAAACAAGTTGTAGAAACAACTATTCAATGCCAAGAATTTTTCCTCCGTATTAAGTCTAGTTTTCACTCTAAAATTCCTTCCCCTCCTACACAATACTTAGTCCATCATAGAGTAGCCTCTCCAAATTTCTAACAAAGTGGTATCTAGTTACTAAAACAGAGCCGGTCACAAGCTGCAATGTGACTCACTAGGAAGACCAGTCGACCCACTCTATTCAAGAGCTCAGTTGGAAGTATACGATATTAGACCATCACCATGTTGGACTAGTCAGCAGATATATGGAAGACCCGAAGTAAGAGCACTACAAGACAATCAGGAGGATATTATGGTACATCAAAAGAACTATCGATGAAGGACTCTTCTATACACAGTCAGAAGATGCAAGGTTAGTCGGCTATACGGATAGTGACTATGGAGAAGACCTTGATGAACATTCATTTTCGATTATATGTTAAACATTGGATCAACAATATTGTCATGGTCCTCAAAGAAGCAGTCAATGGTTGCACTATCAGCATATGAAGCAGAGTATATTACAGCAACATCTTGTGCATGTGAAGCAATGTAGATCACAAACTTGATGGAGGAGCTTCGTCATTAGCAAGATGGACTGACAATCTTGTATGTGGACAATAAGTTAGCTATAGAACTTGCGAAGAATCTAGTAGCACATGGAGAGAGTCGGCACATTGAGAGGAGATATCATTATATTCAAGAGCATGTCTAAAGGAAGAAGATAATAAAGGTTGTATACTACAAGGCAGAATACCAGGTTGCATATACCTTCACCAAGGTGTTAAAACTTGAAGTGTTCGAGAAGCTGAAGAATAAACTTGATTCGGTCGAAAGAGTTTCGGGGAAGTGTTGTTATTCAAACTCTTTTGAATATTCTAGAAACTATTACAAGTTTTTACTTCTAGAATGTTCTAGAGAATTTCAAAGTTGTCATGACAAATGTGTTTAAATCTAGAAGAGTATTATGAGGGTGTTTGGGAGGGCTTAATTTTTAAGCTTATAAGTTATGTTAGCTTTTGTGGCTTTTAGCTTTTATGATAAAACTATTATAAAAATTATTTGACAGAATAGTAATTTTTGGGTCAAACCTAGCTTATTTAAGTGAGCTTATAAGCTAGTTTTGAAAAGTCGGGTATACCACTTTTCAAAATGAGACTTATAAGTTAACTTATTTGATATTTTACCAAACAGTAGATATAAAAAGCTAGCTTAAAAGCTAGTTTGACCACAAAAAGCTCCCCAAACACCCTCTATGTCTCTCCGAAGGTGTTCTAAAAATTTCCTAGTAGTGCATGAAATAGAATTATCTAGAAGAAGAAAGTTGTAGAAGCACTATGGTGCCTGTAAATAGAGTAGCCTCTCCAAAATTTTGTAAACATGGGTATTGGTTAAGTAGATGTTTCTAAAGAGAAATATTTTAGAAGGAGAAAAACTAGCCTTAATATGGAGGAAAGACTCTTTATATTGCATAGTTATTTTTACAATTTGTTTTTCTTTTACAACTTCATTATTCATAGGCCAGGAGATTATTCATAGGCCACAAGGTTCTTCTACAATACTCTAATTCTAGACACTTCTAAATTCTACACACTTCTACATATACATCTTCATGATAAATTAGAGTCTTCTAGAAATTTTTCTAGAAGCATTCTGTGGAGTCTTCTAGACTAAGTAATCACCATGATACTTTACGACTATTTTAAAATTTACTAGGACTAAAAAATTCTTATATTTGCTTGACTTCTCAAAAGAGCTTGACAATCAACACTTCCCCTCAAGCCCCTTTGACCATACCAAGTTTTCTCTTCAGTTTCTCAAACACATCCACTTTCAACGCCTTGGTGAAGATACTTGCAACTTGATCTTTTGACTTTATATGTATGTATATGCGCATGTATGCATGCATGCATGTACTTGTGTATTATATGTACATTGGCTTTCTCGTTAGATGAGAGAGATCATCTTCTCTTTTTCTACCATTTGATATGATCATGCTATAAGATCAAAATGTTAGATAGAAGTGGAAAAAGAGAGAATTTCATAGGAGCATATATTAACCCATATGTATGTTTGTTTGTTTGTGTGCATGTATGAGTAAGTAGGTGCTTGTGTGTGTTTGTGCAGGTGTGCATTGCATGTGCATCTATAACTTAGAGGTGGCAAACGGGTCGGGTCAGGTCAACTATGACCACGTCCGTATAAGTTTGAGCCGACTCGACCCATTTAATAATCGG
Organism: Asparagus setaceus; assembly: GCA_012295165.1. NCBI lineage: Eukaryota > Viridiplantae > Streptophyta > Magnoliopsida > Asparagales > Asparagaceae > Asparagus > Asparagus setaceus. The sequence continues at coordinate 16,103,177 of CM022710.1, forward strand.
GTCTGGCCCGTTTGTTAAACGGGTTATCCATACCCGACCCATGTAACCCGTTTATTAATTTTTGGCAAGAAGACATGAGATTTATCACCATAATAATGAAACATGAAAAATAATTCATGTTTATGTCAGAAAATTAATTATATGAGTGGGAGGATATTTAGAAGAGTTAGGGTCACTTAATCTTCTCTGATGACTAATTAATCTAAAGGAAGTAGATCCCTGCACAGTTAGCACTCATTAGAGGGCCGGAGGGTATTTTCCTTGGCGTGCCCTCCGACGTTTAAGACGGTGATAGATAAAATAAACTATTAGAATGTACAATCTAGTTTAGATTTTTTCAGCGTACCTTAGTGTAGTGGGGTTAAGTACTATTTATAGAAAATTTATGGGGGCACAAGGGCAATGCGACCCGACTAGTGGAGTCGGTGTTCTGACTCCACTTTATATGCATTGCCACCGGTTGGGTGAGTGTAAAGGGTGCCAGCCTCACATTTAATGTGACAACGACAGAATGGCAGAAGCGCGGGCGACGTCCGAGGCATCATTATAACTTCGGCTCGATGAGTCATAATGACTCTGACCATGCATTATATGCGATGATAAATGGGCTACGAAGTATGGGCACCGACTGATCATGCATTAAATGCGAACGATACTTATGAGATTGATAGGTCATTCCGTCTTTCGAGACATTCTCTAGTGGAGTCCGATTAAAAGACATATTTCGTCTTGGACTCGAATTTCTCTGTCAGATCCCGACTTGAAAACATCTTTCGTTTCGAACTAGGACCGTTTAGAGAGATCAGTGGTGCTCACATCTAGATCGAACTTTCAGATTATATGATTCGGTCCGTTAATATGACACGTGGCCAACTCTTAAGGGCTCATTTAAACCTGGTGATTTTTAGGATACAAGAATTCCCAATTGACCAATACCCTTTGTATATCTACCAAAATATGAAGAAGTCCAAAGGTCTACAAGTGAAATGAAACTATTCCAACCCTTTATTAGTTTTGGTTTTAAAGTAAATTGCATGAAATAATAAATTTTGTAAATAGGGCAAGAGACTAAAATTTGGCAATAAAATTGAAATTGAAAATTTTTGAAAAGCAAGAAGAATTCAAAATTATAGTTTCTAGAAATGAAAATTTCATGAAGCATTGAATTAGAAAAGAGACTAAAATCTTGCAATAAATTTTGAACTTGCAAAATTAGGAAATACACATGCACTTAAGATCCTTATATGTCAGAAATTTTTGAATTGCAAAATTAGGCAATAAACTTGAATTGCAATATTAGGAAAACATAACCCTAACATTGACCCATTTACATCATTTCAGTCATTACCATTTAACAAAATAAAACAAATTATAATTCAAAAAAATGGCATCAGCCATGGCGACCACTCAGATCCAAAATATCCATGTAATCCAAATCAAACCTTAATCTCAAAACACCAAAAAACAAGTTCTCATTTAGAAGAAAGAAGAGAACTTTCTTCAAGCGATTGCTAACCATGACTCTTGTTTTTATTAATTTGAGTTCCTTCAATCAAGATTGTTGTTTGAGCGCCGGCTTGGGAGCCCTCATTTTCGTTGCTGCCGTCGCTACTCCCCAGTGACCACTGTACTCCGCTACCGTCATTTGCTAGTCCTCACCGCTTATCGCCACTGCTAATAGCTTTTCACAGAATATTTTTGCATGATGGAAGAAACAGATGGTTATGTATGATAAGTGGGTTAAATAGGTCATTCCGGTCGACCTGTACCTAACCCGTTTATTAATAGGGTTGACCCGTATATGACCCAACCCATATAACTTGACCCGAACCCGTCAATAGCGGGTTGGGTCGGGTTGGCGGGTCGGGTCAATATTTGCCACCCCTAATCTATGTGCATATTTGTGGTGCATATATGTGCATGTGTGTGTGTGTGTGCATGTGCGCGTGGATGCATGTGTTTGTTGATAGGAATATAACCAAATGAGCAAAAGGCTGAAGAATTAAGAACCTTTGAGTAAATGGGAAGAAGGCAAGAAAAAGAAACATATCTAATGAGAAATTCTACTCACTATTTTAGATCTTTGCATTTGCATAAACCTATGATTCTGTAGACATGAGTGTCATGTTCCCACACAAATATGTGAATACAACAAATCTCAAAATCTAGATATGTCCTTTTCTAAGGTTATGCATATTCCACGGCATATAAATATATGTTTTTGTTTTACATATGCAAGAGGACCTACATAGATACTTGATCCATCTAATAATTTGCTTTTGTCAAAAAGAAGCATCACATGCATCATCTTTTACTCAATACACATGAGGAATGTCTGACACGGTCTATGGACACCCATTCTGGACACAGGAATGTCTGACACGGTCTATGGACACCCATTATGGACACACCAACATTTGGTAGTTAGAAATTTGTACTTTGTACACATCATGGGCATAAATTAGAAAGGACGATGATTAAACATGCTCATTGTTTAAATTGAGTTTTTGATTTTCATATTGGATTTTAGTCCCGTTTCTACATGACAAAAATAAACATTCCTTTGAAACTTAAAGGCGAAGAATTTATTGACGAACAGCCACTTTATGTTGCTTGAGCATGGACTAGTGAATGCATGCATTTCTGAAGTGATGATAAAAAGGTAAAAGAAGGGGAACCAATTCTGATATCCACATCTTTTAATTCTCTTTTTCTCTACATGTAAACACGTATAATTCTTTTTCAGTGACTGTCACAAAGTTAGTTCATATCCCGCGTGTATCTTCTCGTTGAAAAACAAATAGGATCACATTATGTGTGCCTTCATATATTTACTTAATTTCACACACACACACACACACACACACACACACACACATATGTTTGTATGCATGCTTGTGCTGTCTTAGGTAAGCAGTCCACAGTGACTGCCTATAGAAAAAGGAAACAGAAACAAAATTATGTAGTAACGAATTTATACCTGTACCCTTCTGTAAACTTTGAGTACCCTTTGTTTTCCTAGCAAAATGCTGACCTACTAACAATACTAGTTTTCTTCAGACAGTTAATGAAGAAGAGAACCAGGTTCCAGTAGACCAACCTGAAAACAAGGAGGAGCAAGAAGATTTGCCTAGTATGAAGGTGCTCGTTCAAGCTTACAAGAAAGCTATACTGGATGGAGATGAAAAGGGTGTTTCAGAAATAGAGGCAGCAATAAGCCTCGTGGAGAACGAGAAGAATAGATTGTCCCTCAAATTTGTAGAATTAACTACAGAGATAGCTTCTGGGAAGAGCAATTTTCTTCGTCTGAAAGCTGATTTTGAAAATTGTAGAAAGAGAACTGAGAAAGACCATTTAAGTTTAACATCTAATGTCCAAGAGGAAGTTATTGAGAGTCTTTTGCCTTTAGTCGACAGTTTTGAGAGAGCCAAGCAGAATTTGAATCCAGAAACAGAAAAGGAGAAAAAGATTGACACGAGTTATCAAGGGATATACAAACAGTTTGTGGAGATAATGAGAAGCTTGAGGGTGGCTGTAGTAGGGACGGTCGGGAAACCATTTGATCCTTCAGTAAGTAAAAATACCTGAATATTTGTTTCTTTTTCATATGTTTCCACGTTTCTCTGAAGTAGGTTATGTGGATGCTTTTCTCTGCCATTTTAATTCAAGCAACAAAATTGGACAATAAACATCTTTGATAAAATTTCGCTTTGCATTTTAAGGTTCCTTTGCTTATATGCTAGCTGCATTAAATTCATGTCTCATAACCAAGTTTAATAACTGTAGCCTGTAATTCTGAAATCAAAAAAGCCTTAAATAATCAATAGTTGATGTGCTAACCCTAATCTATGTTTTTTCATCACTAGTATAGTGTACGTGCGTTGCACGTAGTTCATCATCTTAATTTAATACAACCCATAAAATTTGAATTTTAACATGTTAACTTAATATAATAATTAGTATAATTTACAAAAATATTAATAACTATTGATATCCAATTATTTAATATATTTTAAGTATTTAATTAATCTTTCATTGCAACTTATTAATAACTTTAAACTATAATTTGATGTGATAATGCTTAAAATCATGCACTCAATTCTTGAAAAATAATATTAATACTCATAATATGATATTTCTAAAGGATATATAATACATAGTTTTTAAATAAAAGGGTAATTATTATGAAATCGCCTCAGATTTGGTCATTTATTATGAAACCCCATACAGTTATCTTTTGATTACCCAACACCCCACGCTAAAAACAGTTAACATTCATTTAGTTTTTTAAATATTCCACAAACACCCTCTTCTTCTTCCTCCAGACCAAGCTTCTCCAACTCTCATTTCATTTTTACACCAATATCTTCTTTTTCTCTTCCTACTCTTTAAATCTAGTTTCTTCTCTCAACCTAGCTCTCCTAACCTACACATTCAATTATCCACAAGACTAAACACAATGAGAACTGAAAATACATTAAGTAGAGATTGAATTAGAGGGTTTTAAGAGATTATTTTAGATTACCTCATGTTCAATTGATTCTCTTCAAAACAATTGAGAATGCTTTGGATTTGATGTCAAGAGAATAGAGGGTTTTTTTGTAATAGTTTGAGGAAGAAGAGATGTGATATTATTGAAGGGTATTTTAGGTTAAATGACAATCACATATTGTTCACATGTCGCTTTTAATGCACTTTAATCTGTTAAGTGTTTTGTAATTAAAAGATAACATTTTAGATTTCATAATAAATAGCCAAACCTAAAGGGAGTTTCATAATAATTACCCAATTGTTATTAAAAATAATTTAATTAAAAAACATAGATTAAAACATATCAATAAAATGTTAATATTTAATACGATTATTAGTTCTAAAAAATAAACATTCCTTTGAAACTTAAAGTGAAGATTTTATTGACGAACAGCCACTTTATGTTGCTTGAGCATGGACTAGTGAATGCATGCATTTCTGAAGTGATGATTATAACCCCACTTCAACAAAAAAAGGTAAAAGGAGACCAATTCTGATATCCACATCTTTTAATTCTCTTTTTCTCTACATGTAAACATTATAATTCTTTTTCAGTGACTGTCACAAAGTTAGTTCATATCCAGCGTGTATCTTCGTTGAAAAACAAATAGGATCACATTATGTGTGCCTTCATATATTTACTTAATTTCACACACACACACACACACACACACACACACACATGTTTGTATGCATGCTTGTGCTGTCTTAGGTAAGCAGTCCACAGTGACTGCCTATAGAAAAAAGGAAACAGAAACAAAATTATGTAGTAACGAATTTATACCTGTACCCTTCTGTAAACTTTGAGTACCCTTTGTTTTCCTAGCAAAATGCTGACCTACTAACAATACTAGTTTTCTTCAGACAGTTAATGAAGAAGAGAACCAGGTTCCAGTAGACCAACCTGAAAACAAGGAGGAGCAAGAAGATTTGCCTAGTATGAAGGTGCTCGTTCAAGAAGAAAGCTATACTGGATGGAGATGAAAAGGGTGTTTCAGAAATAGAGGCAGCAATAAGCCTCGTGGAGAGCGAAGAATAGATTGTCCCTCAAATTTGTAGAATTAACTACAGAGATAGCTTCTGGGAAGAGCAATTTTCTTAGATCTGAAAGCTGATTTTGAAAATTGTAGAAAGAGAACTGAGAAAGAGACCATTTAAGTTTAACATCTAATGTGCAAGAGGAAGTTATTGAGAGTCTTTTGCCTTTAGTGACAGTTTAGAGAGCCAAACAGAATTTGAATCCAGAAACAGAAAAGGAGAAAAAGATTGACACGAGTTATCAAGGGATATACAAACAGTTTGTGGAGATAATGAGAAGCTTGAGGGTGGCTGTAGTAGGGACGGTCGGAAACCATTTGATCCTTCAGTAAGTAAAATACCTGAATATTTGTTTCTTTTCATATGTTTCCACGTTTCTCTGAAGTAGGTTATGTGGATGCTTTTCTCTGCCATTTTAATTCAAGCAACAAAATTGGACAATAAACATCTTTGATAAAATTTAAGCTTTGCATTTTAAGGTTCCTTTGCTTATATGCTAGCTGCATTAAATTCATGTCTCATAACCAAGTTTAAGAACTGTAGCCTGTAATTCTGAAATAAAAAAGCCTTAAATAATCAATAGTTGATGTGTAACCCTAATCTATGTTTTTCATCATTTACATAACCCGGGTAACAAAACTTACAAAAATATCTTTCCAACAATTTTCCTTTTATGTCGACCGTCCGTAGAGGGAAAAGTGTTCAATAAGATATGATGTCACCGTAAGTATTGTTGATAATGATGTCTCACCATATATGTTCCATAGTTTCAAATTAAATGGATCGAAAATGATCTACTAGTGTTGAAACCGATCCCATGCATCTTAGCTAGGAGTTTAATCCAACATTTATGGATCAAAAATATCTTTCCACCTATTGTTGCCGATTAGATTATGGTGTCTATAGTAAATTATGTGTTTACTCCATACTCCATAGATGAGAGCCTCAACTCTTTGAATGTACAACCTAGTTTGGAGTACTTCATGGATCATAAATCACTTCAAGGAACTTAAAAGAATTTCGAGAAGTTGCTATGTTTAATTAATTTTATAGAGAAAGGTCTAAATGAACATGGATGGACGCAAATAAAAAGTCTTTGGTGGTTTTCTTTGAAAGAATGATGGTAATCAAGTAAACCAAGGAGATAACCATTAATCAAACCGAAGGGAAGAAAAAGATTCATCCGTACTCACCCCAATAGTTTAGGATTAAGACTTTGTTATTGTCGCCGCTACTTAAGTTAATAGTCATGGTCCCACAAAGAATGTTTTGGTTTTCTTCACGCCTTGCTTACTTCAAATTTCAATCAACAATTGATTATCTTGAATATGGTTTGACACTTTCATAGCTTTTTATTTATTTGAGAGATCGGAAGTGAAAGGATATACCAAGGAAGGATGGGAAATATTATTGGTAAATAATGTCCTTTGACTTGTCAAGAGTTCCCGGTTGTTTCAGCTAACCTTCAGAGAACTTAGTGATGCCGCTATTCTTTTATATACTTGACTTCAAAGTAAGATCGAAGAGTGAGTCGTGAACTGCCAACAAGCCATCCAAATTCTTTCCGTAAGATAGAATAGCAATCGGCTAGTTGAAATTGACTTGATAGATCTCTAGCGTATCGTTGGTTTTCATCCATTGAACCGCAAATCTTTTATCCCGATCAATATTCTGAAGAAGCTAAGCGGACTAAGCGTTGGCCGGAACCTAGCGCTGGCTAAGCGTCACCTTTAAGCGGCCTAAGCGTTACCTATTTTCTAATTTATTTAATTATAATAATTCACAAAAATATATTAACTATTAAGTTCATATCAAATTGTAAAAACATAAATAATAATCTTAGATCCATAATCAACCATGCATAAATACTAAATAACTAAAATAGTAACCAAATGTTAAGAAACATAACCATGTCCAACATAATCAGTTAATCACATTGAAGAAATTAAAATGAAAGAGATTTCAATTTATAGAAGTTGATTGGCACTCCAGAATCTTGTAATTGAGTTTTAAAGATCAGTGGGCATTTAGGGGTAGTGAAAGGTTTTGCTTTGATTGAGGAAAGAGTGGGAGCGATTCAAGGACTTAAAGACATCATTATAGGTTTTGAGGGGTGGTGAAAGCTTTTGCTAAGAAAGACCCATTAGATATAATATTATCTGATTATATTAATTACCAGAGAGGCCAAACGTCCGAGTAACTTAAGGTGTATTACATAATATATATTATAACATAAATTGTTAATACTTACTTACAATAGAATACAAATAAGGCCTATAGTGAATGTTAATTAATATGGTATAATTGTATAGAAACGGTGGGTTAATTGCATTGAATTTTCTAATGATAGTGGGTATGCAACTTTAAGGTGTACTTATTGCATTTATTTTAATTGGGGTTGTTGCATTTATTTTAATTGCATTTATTTTCCAATGATAGTCTATGATTCATATATGTATGTATGTGACTTATGTATGCATGTATGTAATTTATGTGTGCATGTATGTATTTTAGCATAATTGGAGGGCATTTTGGGGAGAAATGTTTTAACATGGCAACACACTTTTATAATAGTATTAGATTTACATAACCCTGGGTAACAAAAACTTACAAAAAATATCTTTCCAACAATTTTCTTTTTATGTCGCACTGTCCGTAGAGGGAAAAGTGTTCAATGAGATATGATGTCACCTGCAGAAGTATTGTTGATAAAGATGTCTCACCATATATGTTCCATAGTTTCAAATTAAATGGATCAGAAAATGATCTAATAGTGTTGAAACCTGATCCCATGCATCTTAGCTAGGAGTTTAATCCAACATTTATGGATCAAAAAATATCTTTCCACCTATTGTTGCCGATTAGATTATGGTGTCTATAGTAAATTATGTGTTTACTCCATACTCCATAGATGAGAGCCTCAACTCTTTGAATGTACAACCTAGTTTTGGAGTACTTCATGGATCATAAATCACTTCAGGAAACTTAAAAGAATTTCGAGAAGTTGCTATGTTTAATTAATTTTATAGAGAAAGGTCTAAATGAACATGGATGGACGCAAATAAAAAGTCTTTGGTGGTTTTCTCTTTGAAAGAATGGTGGTAATCAAGTAAACCAAGGAGATAACCATTAATCAAACTGAAGGGAAGAAAAAGATTCATCTGTACCACCCCAATAGTTTAGGATTAAGACTTTGTTATTGTCGCTGCTGCTTACTTAAGTTAATAGTCATGGTTCGACAAAGAATGTTTTGGTTTTCTTCACAGCTTGCTTACTTCAAATTTCAATCTGAACAATTGATTATCTTGAATCTGGTTTGACACTTTCATAGCTTTTTTTATTTATTTGAGAGATAGGGAAGTGAAAGGATATACCAAGGAAGGATGGGGAATATTATTGGTAAATAATGTCCTTGACTTGTCAAGAGTTCCTGGTTGTTTCAGTTAACCTTCTCGTAGAACTTAGTGATGCTGTCATTCTTTTATATACTTGACTTCCAAGTAAGATCGAAAGAGTGAGTCAGGTGAACTGCCAACAAGCCATCCAGCCTTTTCCAGAAGATAGAATAGCAATCGGCTAGTTGAAATTGACTTGATAGATCTCTGCGTATGCGTTGGTTTTCATCCATTGGAACTGCAAATCTTTTATCCCCAAATAATGTTACAGAGCTAAAGGGACTGCGCTGCTCGGAAAGTCGCCTAAGCCAAGCGCTTAGCGCATTTAAGCATTTCAGCTTGCCTATTTTCTAATTTATTTAATTATAATAATTCACAAAAATATGTATTAACTATTAAGTTCATATCAAATTGTAAAAACATAAATAATAATCTTAGATCCATAATCAACCATGCATAAATACTAAATAACTAAAATAGTAACCAAATGTTAAGAAACATAACCATGTCCAACATAATCAGCTAATCACATTGAAAAAATAAAACAAAGGAAAAAAGATGAAAATAGGTTAAGAGTTAGTAATGGCCCTGCTGGGTTATGAACCGGGTTTGGGCTGGTTTTAGTTTAAAATTAGATTTTTCTAAAAGTTAAGGGGTCAGCGACCTAAGCGGAGCTCTAGGCGGCTTAGTGATGTCGCCAGATCGCCGCCAGCCATCTAGGCTGTTGCCTGGCTTAGGCCTAAGCGCCCGCTTAGGCCGCATAACACTGCCCCAGCTCAAATCCCGTGTCGCCGAAAGCAACAAAAGATTTTGGACTTCTTTCTTATCCTGCCGATCTAATTCAACGAATTCTTGTGGAGCAAGAAGCAGAGGCAAAGGACTAAGTTTAGTTACTTGTAACCAGTATCCAGTTCAGATCTTGGATCTTTTCCAAATTCAAAGCACGCTACTGCTATATCTGTTCTTTTAGAATATGTTTACAAATCCACACACTAACACAAGTGACCTGCGCTTTTTTGGACTCTATAAAATGTGATGCGATACGTGGGGCACCTATAATTCTCTTACAAAATTCTCATTTTACAAAGAAAGATATATTTGTGTTACCAGTGTTTAAAAATCCTTTTGAAGAGTCCTTCAAAACATTTTGAAGGATAATCTCTTTGAAGCACAAAAGAAACAATTTGTCCGTAGAGACATACACCTCATCACTTAAAGCATAACTAAAGTGTATGCTCCGCTCCACATGAAACACTTATCTTTTGAAGCACATGCTTCAAGACACGACAAGGGGTAAAGGGAGGATTTTTTACTAAAGTTAGAGGTTCCCGTATCTCTTTTCTTTCCCCCTCACTCATGGGTTTCTCTTTCTTTTTATTGAAATTAAAAAGCCAAACCCATCATCTTATCTAATCCTATCTTAGGTTTGTAATTCTTCTGAGTGCTCCAACCGAACATTTCTTTCCCTTTGCTACTATCAACTTGTTTTCCTACCGTTCTAAGTTTTAGTTGAATATTTCTTGTTTCTTTGAGACAACGGCGGAGTCAGGACTTTCGACAAGGGGGGTCCAAATTTTTTTTTAATATGACAATATATTTTTTCCCCATGATAGACTAGTATCTAAATACCATTACATAACAAGACTTTTAAAATAAAATTTTAAATTAGAATACAGTGCATAAAATAATATTCGTCTTACCTTCATTTCATAGAACCGTTTTACAATTTTAGATAGGATAGTTAAGTAGATTAAGCTATCTAAGCTCTTTAGAATGGAGTCAACTTATATTTTAAATTGTAGTAGGATTAGATCATGATTTAGGTTTCAAATTCTATTTTGGAAATTTTGGAGTTTTGGCGGAGATATGATTTAGGGACCAATTGTAAGACCCCTTAGGATTTCAAGGACGTTTTAGAAATTTCAACGATTTGAGGGACTCATATGAATTGAAGATTTGAGGGGCTAACTCCAAATTGCCAAAAAAAAATCAAACTTTTAAAAGGCCCGTGTCTTGTTTATTGCCCCTTTCCATTTACAAAGTAGCAGAGGCAACCCACAAGAAGACAAAAAAGCCCACCCAAAACACCAACCCACAAGAAAATAAATAGTGAACCCAAAACAAGGGCACTAGTCATCTTCTTTATTTCTTTGCACTCAAAAACAGATAACCCAACATTCTCCTTCGACTGGGGGCAAAAACGAAAGGGGAAAAAGAGCGGAGCTCCTGTTCATCCTATCAAATAGAAAGCTTTGAGAAAGTGTGAGGTATTAATCGTTTGGATTTATGAAAATGTAAACCAACTATCCCCTTGGCTTTTTTTGTATTTTTCAAGGGGGGCCAAAGCCCCTTTAGCCCCCATATAGCTCCGCCCCTGTCCATATAATACTTACACTTAGAATATCTATTTGTTTTTTTCAGAGCGAGAGCGAGGTCTAAATGATGCTTCTTGTATGCCCTGATAATCAAAACATGCGAAAATGTTAAAAGGAAAGATGCTTCTTCAATAAACTCATTGTCTACATCGTCATAACAGGTAGCAAACAATGCAAAGAATAATATTTGTTCGAGTACCTCTAATACTGGATAAGATACCAAAGATATGATCTTCCTATCTTTTGAAAGATAGGAGTTCATATAAGCCTTTTCATATCATCCGTCTGCTCAAGTCGGGCCCCAAGAATTAAAAATATGCCAATAGCCTTTTCTTCTAATCTTATCGAAATCAAACCCAACAATCAGAACTGAGTGCATTTCGTCTTCTTCATTTTCTTCACTGTCGTATTCTCGTGATGATCCGGCATATATTTGCTGCATTATAATAACTATTAAGTATGCATAGTAAGGAATTCTATATATAAGTTAAATATCTTGAACTTACAGTTTTTTTAGATTTATAAATTCCTTAGATGTAAGCAAAGCTCATATGACTGTGTTGCTACTAGACAATTTCTATGATTTGTTCTTCTCTCTCGCGCTCAATCCTTAAATAATCTTCGGCATCGACTTTTTCATCGTCAAATGTATAGTAACCATCAATCTTTATTCTATCTTTATCTTTCGAAGTAACCACATTAACCCTCGCCGCCCATTATATTTATAGTTTTCCTCGTGAACAACTCCGACCTCTCTAAGGTAACTATAAGCATAAATTACAGGAACGCTATAGGAGCCATTTGGCTCAAGCTTGAGATCAGCATATTTAAAATAATCCCATATATTATTGATTAAATTTTGCAGCGAAAGCATCAGCAAATGCTTCACGAACTTGTGCTTTATTGTATATGCAGCCTCCACAAATTCGCACACTACAATAGCCCAACAGGTGGCTATAATCAAATAAGCCTTTGTTAGAGATAAACTTGAGCTTTTAAGATAAATACTCTAATTTATAGATATTTTTAAAAATACCTTCCGAATCATTATTGTTAAAAGATAATTTAAGATCTAACTTTTCATTCAACAAAATATATAATGAAAACTATTCAATGCAATAGTCCTACAAACCAGACTTATATAAAAAAAATAATGTTGTAAGATTACTGCATTGTGTAAGGAAAAGGCATGTGAATGGAAATGCTGCTGCCAGTGGCGGAGCCAGGAATTTCGACAAGGGGGGTCCAAATATTTTTTTAATATGACAATATACTTTTTCCCCATGATAGACTAGTATCTAAATACCATTACACAACAAGACTTTCAAAATAAAATTTTAAATTAGAATACAAGGCATAAAATAATATTCGCCTTACCTTCATTTCATTGAACCGCTTTTACAATTTTAGATAGGATAGTTAAGTAGATTAAGCTATCTACATTCTTTAGAATAGAGTTAACTTAGGTTTTAAATTGTAGTAGGATTAGATCATGATTTAGATTTCAAATTCTATTTTTAGAATTTTGGAGTTTTGGCGGAGATATAATTTAGGGACCAAATTGTAAGACCCCTTAGGATTTCAAGGACGTTTTAGAAATTTCAAGGATTTGAGGGACTCATATGAATTGAAGATTTGAGGGGCTAACTCCAAATTACCAAAAAAAACTAAACTTTTAAAAGGCTCGTGTCTTGTTTACTGTCCCTTTCCATTTACAAAGTAGCAGAGGCAACCCACAAGAAGACAAAAAAACCCACCCAAAATACCAACCCACAAGAAAATAAATAGTGAACCCAAAAACAAGGGCACTAGTCATCTTCTTCATTTCTTTGCACTCAAAGACAGATAACCCAACATTCTCCTTCGACTGGGGGCAGAAACGAAAGGGGAAAAAAGAGCGGAGCTCCTGTTCATCCTATCAAATAGAAAGCTTTGAGAAAGTATGAGCTATTAATCGTTTGGATTTATGAAAATGTAAACCATCCCCTTGATTTTTTTTGTATTTTTCAAGGGGGGCCAAGGCCCCTTTGGCCCCCATATAGCTCCGCCCCTGTCCATATAATACTTACACTTAGAATATCTATTTGTTTTTTTTAGAGCGAGAGCAAGGTCTAAATGATGCTTCTTGTATGCTCTGATAATCAAAACATGCGAAAATGTTAAAAGGAAAGATGCTTCTTCAATAAACTCATTGTCTACATCGTCATAACAGGTAGCAAACAATGTAAAGAATAATATTTGTTCGAGTACCTCTAATACTGGATAAGATACCAAAGATATGATCTTCCTATCTTTTGAAAGATAGTAGTTCATATAAGCCTTTCCATATCATCCGTCTGCCCAAGTCGGGTCCCAAGAATTAAAAATATGCCAATAGCCTTTTCTTCTAATCTTATTGAAATCAAACCCAACAATCAGAACTGAGTGCATTTCGTCTTCTTCATTTTCTTCACTGTCGTCTCCTCGTGATGATCCGGCATATATTTGTTGCATTATAATAACTATTAAGTATGCATAGTAAGGAATTCTATATATAAGTTAAATATCTTGAACTTACAGTTTTTTTAGATTTATAAATTCCTTAGATGTAAGCAAAGTCGCCACGACAGGTTGCTACCAGACAATTTCTATGATTTGTTCTTCTCTCTCGCGCTCAATCCTTAAATAATCTTCGGCATCGACTTCTTCATCGTCAAATGTATAATAACCATCAATCTTTATTCTATCTTTATCTTTCGAAGTAATCACATTAACCCTCGCCGCCCATTATATTTATAGTTTTCCTCGTGAACAACTCTGACCTCCCTAATGTAACTATAAGCATAAATTACAAGAACGCTATAGGAGCCATTTGGCTCAAGCTTGAGATCAGCATATTTGAAATAATCTCATATATTATTGATTAAATCCTGCAGCGAAAGCATCAGCAAAGGTTTCTCGAACCTATGCTTTATTGTATATGCAGCCTCCACAAATTCGCACACTACAATAGCCCAACAAGAGGCTATAATCAAATAAGCCTTTGTTAGAGATAATCTTGAGTTTTTTAGATAAATACCCTAATTTATAGGTATTTCTAAAAATACCTTCCTAATCATTATTGTTAAAAGATAATTTAAGATCTAACTTTCCATTCAACAAAATGTATAATGAAAACTATTCAATGCAATAGTCCTACAAACCAGACTTATGTAAAAAATAATAATATTGTAAGATTACTATATTGTATAAGGAAGAGGCACGTGAATGGAAATGCTGCAGCCAGTGGCGAAGCATGGAATTTTGACAAGGGGGTCCAAATTTTTTTTAAATATGATAGTATATTTTTCCCCATGATAGACTAGTATCTAAATACTATTACATAACAAGACTTTCAAAATAAAATTTTAAATTAGAATACAGTGCATAAAATAATATTCGTCTTGCCTTCATTTCATTGAACCGTTTTACAATTTTAGATAGGATAGTTAAGTAGATTAAGCTATCTACGCTCTTTAGAATGGAGTTAACTTATATTTTAAATTGTAGTAGGATTAAATCATGATTTAGGTTACAAATTCTATTTTTGAAATTTTAAAGTTTTGGCGGAGATATGATTTAGGGACCAAATTGTAAGACCCCTTAGGATTTCCATGACGTTTTAGAAATTTCAAAGATTTGTGGGACTCATATGAATTGAAGATTTGAGGGGCTGACTCCAAATTGTCAAAAAAAATACCAAACTTTTAAAAGGCTCGTGTCTTGTTTATTGTCCCTTTGCATTTACAAAGTAGCAGAGGCCAACCCACAAGAAGACAAAAAGCCCACCCAAAACACCAACCCACAAGGAAACTAAGAGTGAACCCAAAACAAGGGCACTAGTCATCTTCTTCATTTCTTTGTACTCAAAGACAGATAAACCAACATTCTCCTTCGACTAGGGGCAGAAACGACTGTTCATCCCATCAAACAGAGAGATTTGAGAAAGTGTGAGGTATTAATCGTTTGGATTTATGAAAATGTAAACCAACTATCCCCTTAATTGTTTTGTATTTTTCAAGGAGGGGCCAAGGCCCCTTTGGCCCCTATGTAGCTCCGCCCCTGCTTTGAGATGCAAATGGGTTTTATAATCATCTCTGTCATTCAATCTCCTCTCACTTTTCTGAGCTATGTCTTACATTTTATCTAGATTCTTGAATCAATACGAAAATTGAGCTTAACATTTTAATAACAAACTGCAACTTTACGTCATGTGTTTCCAATATGGCCATGTGGGTACAAATAAAATACGTCGTATATTTGTAGCTTAATGTGTGTTGATACTCAACAAATTTCATTCTTGTCTACTGTCCAAGACCTGAATGTTTGTATTTGTTAATTATTATATCACTGCATATTATATGCTTCTAATTATAAATTTTAAAGTTAAAATGTAATTAATTTATGAGACACTTACATCTCATTCCTTGTTACGTCGTGCTTCATAAAAAAGGTGCAATGCTTTGCCTTTCACTTCCTTCTTTTAAAACATTGTGTAATACATGTAAATTTCATTGCTAAAAGAATGATAAACTGAAGAAGAAAACTAATTTATACAACCTAATGGAGATAAATATATCCCTCAGGTGACCAACTCTGGAGGCAATGCTCTGGTCACCAATTTGTCTCAACTCCTGGAGTATGTAAAACCTAGCCATTTACTTCACCATCACATATATCAACTTACTTGAATTTTCAAATAATAACTTATAACCTTCATCTCTCATTTTTCAAATGCAGATCCATGAGGCAATTGCTCGAGAAGAGTCTCAGAAGTTTAAGGAAGGCATTGTAACACAGGAAATCCAACGTGGTTTTGTTCTTGGAGACCGACTTCTGAGACCGGCTAGAGTTAAAGTATCCAGTGGTCCTGGTCCATTAAAGGATCCATCGGCCACTATGGAAAGCTCGGAGGATACAGTAGTGATGCCGAGTAGTAGCTAATTGTGCATATAGTTTACACTCTAGTTCTTTATTGGTATGGTTCTTGTCTAAATAAACCACCAGTTTATGATTTGAGCATTTTTAGATGGTAAATAGGAAAATTTTGAAATGTTGCATATCAAGGAGATGATACTACTTTGTGTAAAATTTGTACTCTTTGTGATGTCAAAATTGAATACAGATTGAACCCTTTGGTAGATCGATGAAGTGTTGATAAGTCTCTTTGTATGTTGGGTTGGGTTGTTAGTCTGTTTAGAACTTTAATTAGAAATTGGATAATGGTGTAGTCGGATAATGTTTTTTAAGAGAATCTTTTATTTCAAGGCTTGAGCCGAATAGTGGAGAATCTGGAGATTAATGCCTTATAACTGCAGGTTAATAGATATTATATACATGTGAAAAATTAACACCTTTACTCCGATTTGCCCAAAGGTTAGAGAGGTGAAGCGAAGTGCGAGATTTTGCAGTTAACTGCTGTTTGTGCGTGAATTGAGAGACGTTTTCCATTGAGCTGTTGCGTGTTTAAATAGTGCAAACACCACGTCAATGTTTATGTATTCAAATGTCCAGCATTTTGTTTGTGATTGATTTGCAAAAGCAGAAGATGATTACTGTTTTTTCCTTAATTTGAAGGGCAAATTGCACCTAAATACTCTATTGTTTGCCCAATATTGCTCCAAAATACCCTAAGTTTAAAACCCTACACTTAAATACCCTAAATTTTCTCAAAATTCTATAGTTGGATCTTTAAATACATAATCAATGACATGGTGGGCGGGTAATATAACCACCAGCATAAAAGAAATTTTCCTTGCAAAAGCTAATCGACTAACATTCTAAACAAAGAGGTCCATTATTTTCAGCAGGAACAAGTAAAGAAGCAGAAGTAACAGACACAATACATTCAACTCCTTTAACACAGTACAGACGTAGTTTGATGATAAAGAGTATATTCAGTGCGCAACAATCATGCAATATATCTTCTGAAAATGCAATTGCCTCCTCTAAAAATCTGCAGAAAATTGTCATATCCCAAAAATATCATTCAGACCTCAAGTCTGAAAGCATATCTGCGATGGTGGACGAATATAATCATAAAAATCTGGTATGGGCTTATGACATAGTCAATAGCGTATACTACAACAAGCAATTTATCTGTTGTCAACCATTCAATGGGGATAGTTTCATAATCACCGGGTGCTTCAAAGCCATGGAGACTCATCACAGTTGCAGCAATATATTGGCAGGACCACCATAGGGCACACCGTCGCAGAATCTGACTCCTTGTGCAAACCCTGGACTCCGGCCATTGGAACCTGAAAAGAATGTATGTAAGAATCAACAGATAACAAGAACAATCTCAAGTCGAGTTTCATACAGTGGAGATTAATACAATAATAACTGCATAGTTAATCGACAACATATACATGTTGTAAACAGACTTGTGTGAGCTCAAGATGACAGTTACAAAATCAACACCTTTACTCCAATTTTCCAAAAAGTCAGAATAAGAGATTAAGGAAGAAATAAATGTTTCTATTTTCGCTCCTTGGAACAATTATCTTGAATTAACAGCAGAGCTCACTCCTTGAGGTGTCAACAGAATCAAAACGAGATAAGATGCTAACCCTGATTCCTCCTGAGGAAGTCTCTTTGCCAACAATGGCTTCACGGGTCCAGTGAGTACAATATCAGGAGACTTGAGCTAACCTTGAGCTTGTCTCATTCTTTCAATGCCCAACAATTGTGTGTCAGAAGCTTTCATCCCCTTCATCTTCAAACCTCCTTGATATTGCTTCGTACGCTTTTCTTGATATTTCTTCAAAACATCCGGAATTCCTCCTTTGGGAGCAAAGTTCAGCAAAATTCATCAGTCCTCAATGTGAATCTTTTGGATCATCTTCGTCATTAATACCCAGAATGACAGTTTAAAAAAGTTTGCATCTAGGGAATAGTGAATGGAAATACTTTGCACAAGCTGGAAATGTGAAGTAGGTATGACCAGTATTTCTCTTTTAGTATCACTTAGATTGCAAAATAGCTTTGATTAAAATGTTGCGCCCTAAAAGTTTACAGATATACACATATATCATTTTCATGGAGCTGTATATAGATCACTTGGCAAGAGAGAGCTGAGAAAATAGCATTTATAAGCTAACATTAACAGTGTCAAGTTTTTACTACCAAGGACTACAACATTGGAAAATCATAAGCATCTTTACCTTAAATTCCTAGCCCCATGCCCTTAACAAAATCTGAACAAACGACAAGCACAAGTTTGACAATTTAACGAATGGAAGTTTAAAGATACTAATAAAAATTAGAAGAGATTATATCCTAAGAGCACACAATTACAAATTACTAACAAGGCACACATCTTGAAGCTGACTTAAATTATGGTGTTCTCGACTAACCTACCAAAACAAGGCAATCTTTGTTTAATGTAACAGAAACATATCTATATTAGTCAACGAATAAAAGTTCAGCTGGCTACAAGTAAGCTAGTAAGAATATTTATCTCTGTTGCTCACTCAAGAGCATAAACTAGTGGCAAGAAAGCAAGATAAACATCTTTACTACTAAGCCCAGGGACAATAATTAAGACTGCAGAAAGTGTTGGTAGAACATTACCATGTGTCATCATGACTGCCTATATGAAAATTGTCAAAACAGAAACAATTAAGGAAAAAAAATAAACATACCAGTAAAGTATTAGTGACGCTGGAGGTTTTAAATAGAATTTTATATCTAGGATTGAAAATTTTCCATGTGCTGTTTTTAAGTACACTCCAAGGTATGATTCTCGGTTGGTTCTATGCAAATCACAAAACTTGTCTTGTAGAACAAATACAAAAAGTATGCAGTGCAGAAATGGTCTATAGTAAAACTGAGAGAACTCTCAATGAAAGTAAAAAAGAAACATCACAATTTATTGATTTTTCTTTGTCTTCTTAATTCAGTTTTTTTCCTCGTCCTTCACTCTTAAGCACAAGGAATGCATGTCTAGTTGTGCTAAATAAATCCAGTTTCATAGAGAAGGAAAGTAGGATCTGTTCCCTTTGAAATAAACTACAGTGAGATCTATATTCTCTATGCACACTTTGACTTCCTGTTCTACAAGCTCTATCTAAATTCTGCAGGACTGTTCCATTATTTTCCTTACTCTTTCCATATATCAGTTACCATTCTTTTACCATCTGAGCTAGTTTAACACTCTTCCTTACACCGAGAACTTCCACCTCTGTCCTCTTTTTCCATTTCTAGTTCAGATGCAGAACATGACCAGATGTTCTCCCACATCAGAAAGCAAAATGTCAACTGTCATATTTTGAAGATAACCCGTCAAACTCAGAAGAGAGGGGCAAAAAAAACGCATTAGAGAGTTTGAGCTTGCATGGACATATATTTCTATTTTCTAACTTCAAATAATTTGGCAACCACATAACCTGGAAATATGAAGTAGGCATATCGCCATATCAAGTATTCTTCTTGTAGTTGTGGAATTTAAATTTAATATTCACAGATACCTCAAATATTTACCCTAAAAATATTTTAAAACCAACTGAAATAACTATTATAAATAGGGTTTTTTAAACATAATAAATAATGGGGTTTCTTGAAAAACTAGTTATAGATGAGCAATGTTTCTTCAAACTCAATACTGCAACATGATCATTACCTCGATCAAGCCATCCTTACTAAAATTCATTGACACTGCATGAGAAGTGTACACTAATAAAAACATTTCTAACTATTATCAAGAACTCAAATTAACAGAAGCACTCTGATCAAATTTAAATAAAACTTACTATACAAGAAACCATAGTTGCATGGAACCTGGTTCATTTCGCTAACGGAACAGAAACGGGAGCGCAGTATGCTACTTATTTGGAATCGGGTACAAAAGAGGTAGGCTTATATGGTACACCAAGGTTGAACATGGTACGCTTTAGGTTCAATTTTCTACAAGAGTCAAATTCAAGGATCAATAATGGCAAAAGAATTCTAAAGTTAAATTAAGATACAATTCTTGTTTATTTTTCTAAAAACGGTTGTTTTTTCCTCAAAACATTAACTGATTTGAATTATAAATCGGATCGCCTAGTACACAATCCAATTTGCTAGTGTTCTGCATTTCGACGATTAAATCTAGGTCATGGTTTGCTATAGTGTCTAATCTAGGTCGTGGTTCACTATAGTGTCTCATGTTCCTGATATCTATGAAAGAAACTCTCAAGGAGACAAGTCCTCTGTAGAACTGAGAACTTGGGAAGTGTCTGACACTTGCTAAATTTGCAACCCTATAGAGGATTTATCTTTTAAGAGTTTCTATTACAGTAAATTTTATTTTAACTTAACTGCAATTCTCCTTATTAATTTGAATTATTAATAACGTTAGAAATATTTTTGTAGGTGGACAATGTTCATGAAGTGTCGATGAACATTAGTGAGGACAGCTTACTTGAGCAAACAATCATGTTGCATTATGGAATTTGAAGAAACACTCGTCACCTTTAGTTTTTCAAGAAATCCCCTCATCTATTAATTTTAACAAAAAAAACCATAATTTTTTAGTTTTTAAATTTAAATATTTTTAGACAAAATTTATGAGGTATGTGAGAATATTAAATTTTAAAAAGCTTAATGATTAAAACACTGCGTCCTAAAAGCTTAGGCATATATACATATATCATTTAGATGCAACTGTATACAGATCACTTGGCAAGAGAAAGTTGAGAAAATAGAGTTTACAAGTCAACGGGATCAAGTTTTGACTACCAAGGACTAAAATAGTGGAAAATAATAAGCATATTCCTTCTAAAACCCTAGCCCTATATAGGGGCAGCCAACAGAGCGGGTCTACCCGCTTCGACTCATAAAAATTCGCCCCACAAACCCATACGAAACACTGCATAGTGGTTATGGTACGAATCTGGACCCGTCTTTTTTATGAGACGGGTCAAGTGGATTCGTCTCGTTTGACCAAACGAGACGAATCCAACCCGTCTCATGACCGATCACGAGACGAGGTGGGTAGGGAAAAATTAACCACGATCACCTATATTAAAATTTTCTTTTTTTCCCCCTATAAATAGCCGTCGTACGACTCTGGAGTAAAATTGACCAGCAGCCCAAATTATGGATAATCGTTTTAACCCCCTAACAGCTCTTTTTTGAGCAGTTGGAGAGAGAGGGGTTGCCACGTGGTAATCTCCCTCTGCCTAACGGCTCTAAAAAGAGTCGCAAGGGGCATCATTGTCTCCGAATAGAAGCTATGCCAACAAAAACGGCTCTTTTAGACAGAGCCGTTGTTGACCAAAAGATATAAAAAAAATTATTAAATCCTCTCCTTCCTTTAATCCCATAAATACCCCCCTAAACCCCTCTCATTCTTCATAATTCAAACTCTCATCTCCTACTATAATGTCTACTCTCATCTCTCTCTTTCTCTAGTATTACAATCTCTTAAGTCATGGAGCACGACTCTTCTTCCAAGTGCTACTCCGAAGCCGCCAGGCATTGACAATTCATCGAGAGCTCAATATTCTTTCCCCTCCACACCTTACACTAGAGTTGGCAGTAGTTCATCATCCCGTACTCCAAATTTGCACCATATGCTCAATCATCTTTTGGTTTTGCACCAGTCCACTCTTCCTCCAGTTATATGGTAGATTACAGTTGTAACAAGCCTACACTTACTCTTCACATGCTAGTGATAACGAGGCGGGGTCTTCTCTTCCTTTACGTCCTCCTTATTCATCTTATCAACAATTATTAACTTCATCACCTATGCAAATACAAACACAATTTTCTTTTTTTCCAAATACACCACAAGATCATAACGCACAAATTCCACCATACAAAACAGTAGTTCCTGAAATACAACATGAAACACCCGAACCTACAACCACCTACCCCAAAAAAAGAGCCAAAATTTCATGGGTATGGCAACACTCACTGTTTTAAAAAGCCTCCGCCTAGTCCGAGTCTGAAGGTGCGCACGCTGAGCCTGGTACTCCTAGGCTGCGCCTAACTAGCGCCTAGCGCCTAGGCGACACCTAGGTTGCCCACCTAGGTTTTGGGAGTGTTTAGGGGAGCATTGTCTGTTTTCGTGGACTGCATCCTTTAGGCATTAATTGTGATTTTCTGTGTTGCAGCCTCCACGTCCTCCCCTCCCTCAAACTCCTTTAACCTCCAAATATGAACACCTTTCATACCTCCTCTGAGCTTCAGCAAAACCTCCTCGATCATCACTTAAATGAAGAAAGAAATTCGCCTAGACACCAGTCCGGCAACTAAGCTTTCTATAACATTGACATTTACTATTAATTATTGTAATTAAAAAAAGAGAAAATCTCCTAGGCTCTAGGTGTCGAATCCAACGCCTAGGCCTCCTAGCGCTTTCTATAACCTTGTTAGTTATTATTTTGGCTATTTAGTATTTAAGTATGCATGGTATATTGTGGATCTAAGATTGCTATCTATTTTTTTTGGCAAATTTATATGAATTTAATACATATTTTTATAAATTATTATAATTAAATAATTTAAAAATAGAAAACCACAAAGGTGCAGCACAAGTTCCAGCCTATCCGCTGTATATGTAACATTGGCAACACTATACAGAAATATAAAAAGATGGTAAAAGAAAGGCTACTAGGTAAATACTAGCAATCAAAACATCATTTTTACGTAATGTAACTATTATAAACAAATTTATGATCATGGGAGCAGTCATAGCACCGGGATTCTAGGTAAACACTGGCAATCAAAACATGCAAAAGATCATGGTTTAGCTACTAATCAAGCACAAATTGTAGCCGAATCTGGCACACTGACCAATTGGAGGGCTAAACCTGGATTTGCTAAGTATATGCTTTAGCTGGTTTATTACCTGGGAGGAATTTGCTTGGTCTAGTTGTAAAAATGATGCTTTGATAGATTTATTCAGATGCTTTTTGGTCCTGATTTCAAGACAATTACTAAGCAAACAATTACAAGAGAATTAGAATATTGTTTTACAGAACACCAGAGTGTTCTAAAAGCAATGTTCACCACTGATGCTAGAAGAGTTTCTTTAACTTCTGATATTTGGCAAGCTTTGACTTTGGTTCATTATTTATGTGTTATTTCTCATTTCATAGATAAAAACTAGAATTTGCAAAAACGTATTATATCTTTTACTTGTTTTGAAAAAACATATCGCTACAAATATTTTGTAATGCTATTTTTGCTACTTGTCAAAATTATGGAATTCAAAATATAATATTTTCTATATCTTTTGATTTTGCTACTTGTCAAAATTATGAAAATACTGCCGCTATTAAACATTTAATCGAGGTTTTAAATTCAGTTTTAGATGGTAAACTTTTTCATGTAAGGAGCACGGTGTGTTTGTCATATAATCAACTTGTGTGCAAGATGGGCTGAAAATATTGGATAAATACGTTGGTAAATTACATGAAATAATTATGTTTATGAAAAACAATTTATCTAAAAGAAGAAACTTTAAGAATTTTGCTAAACAATTTGGTTTAAAAGGCTTCTTCAATTTGATGTGTCAACGAGCTAGAATTCTAGTTATTACATGATTAAGGATTGGATTCATTATAAAAAAGAAATTCAATATTTTGTAATACATGAAAAATGACCGCATATGTACATTAATGAGGAGTGGACCGTTTATGCGATTTTTAGAAAAATTTGAGGTTGCAACAATCATTATCTGGAGTTTACTATCCCACAATTAATTTAGTTTTTATCATCAATGAGGAGTGGACCATTCATGCGATTTTTAGAAAAAAACTTGAGGTTGCAACAAAATCATTATCTAGAGTTTACTATCCCACAATTAATGAGGAGTGGACCGCTTATGCGATTTTTAGAAGACACCAAATATTGAAGATATCTAGTCTATACTATCATTTTTAGAAAATGTTGCAAAATGCTTTAAACTTTTTTGTAATAAAATTTTCTTTTTGCTCCAATGTATTTTGAATGATCGTGTGAACATTCTATGTTTTTAATGAAACTTTTCTTTGATTTATGCATCCTCATTTCTTGTAATTGTTACATTTGTATTACATAATTATCAAATATTAGTTTTTATGTAACCCAACAATACTAGTCTATGAAAAAATGTAAGAACAAAAAAAAGGGTTGGGGGGTGATCAAAAGAAAAAAAAGCTAAATAGTACCGAACTCACCAATCTTGCGACAACATGAGAGTGAGACTCATCTCGTCATGAGACGGTTCACGAATTGGGTCCAAGGAATTAGGTTCATCTCTAAAACACTCATCATGTGCTCTTAGACTTAGACCTTACACTTCATATCCACTTCCTAAAACTCGCTAAACAATGATCAGGTACGTTTCATCTAATACATGGTTCAAAACTATGATTTTAGAGAGTGGTTTAGGTATCTAGTTAAAAACGAGCGGATTTCTAATTTATAATGCACATAACAAAAGAAACATTAG
This sequence comes from Asparagus setaceus, assembly GCA_012295165.1. NCBI lineage: Eukaryota > Viridiplantae > Streptophyta > Magnoliopsida > Asparagales > Asparagaceae > Asparagus > Asparagus setaceus. The sequence goes on from CM022710.1 coordinate 16,127,959, forward strand.
AATATTAAGGGAACTTTAATCCTTATAACATGTGAAAGATTAAAAAACATTGATCTCATGTAAACTATTAATTTCAAAATTTACATATCACGTTCTCATATCTGACTATTTACAAATTTGTCGTGTCTCGTACCCGTACCCGCACCCATACCCGCATCCATACCCGTATCCATGCAACATAGAACTATGGTGTTCTAGACTAACATACCAAAACAATTAGCCAAAATCAATAGTTAAATAGCAAACTCAACCATCGTAGCCGAGAGAAAGTTATCATTTAGGATTCAATAGATAAAGTTGAAAATATATGAACGTTTATGTCAAATAACACATTTTAAACTTGTAATCAAATTCCGCAACATCTTTTCAGAAAATGCAGCTAATATAATGAGGATTTAGCAACTTGTAATGGCATTATATAAAGCATTTAAAACCTGACCTATACAAAGTAAAGTCAAGACCTTGCAAACAACCTTAGGCAACCCGGTGCTTCTGCTTGTACACATGATAACTGCAATATCAACTGAAAGAGCATTTCAGCACCACCAGGATTTTCCAGGCCCATCCTCCCTACATCTTCAAAAGAGGCTAAGTGTTAATTTCATTCTTTATGTCCACAAACCACAGTTGAAACTTCAGTCTGAATAACATAATAGAATAAGTAAATTCCACGTGAGGATCTGAAACAGTTTAAAGAAATTGTTGTGAGACAAACTAAAACTAAGAACATCATAGACATAAAGTAAACTACAAACTGCATTAATTCAAATGTCATAAAAATTGTCAAACATTCTATCCACATAATTTGCTATAAGCCAACCATTAAATTGGATGATCAGCATGGGATACTGAATTTACAGTTTTGTGAGATAATGGATAAACAATTATTATAGACACTAACCATGTTTCCTACTGAGGAAGTCCCATTATAACCAAATTTTATAAATCCAGATTGCATTGAGAAGCAAGACTTGCGATTGAACCCCAAGAAATGTAAATCTCTAGCTTGTCCTGGGCTTAACATGTCCACTGAGTATAATTTAGAATTCAGTAGATAAAGTTGAAAATATTTGAACATTTATGTCAAATAACACATTTTAAACTTGTAATGCCGCAACATCTTTTCAGAAAATGCAGCTAACGTAATGAGGATTTAGCAACTTGTAATGACATTATATAAAGCATTTCAAACCTGACCTGTACAAAGTCAAGTCAAGACCTTGGAAACAACCTTAGGCAACCCGGTGCTTCCGCTTGTACACATGATAACTGCAATATCAACTGAAAGAGCATTTCAGCACCACCAGGATTTTCCAGGCCCATCCTCCCTACATCTTCAAAAGAGGCTAAGTGTTAATTTTCATTCTGTATGTCCACAGACCACAGTTGAAACTTCAGTCTGAATAACATAATAGAATAAGTAAATTCCACGTGAGGATCTGAAACAGTTTACAAAAATTGTTGAGAGACAAACTAAAACTAAGAGCATCATAGACATAAAGTAAACTACAAACTGCATTAAAATGTCATAAAAATTGTCATAACAATTATTATAGACACTAACCATGTTTCCTACTGGGGAAGTCCCATTATAACCAAATTTTATAAATCCAGATTGCATTGAGAAGCAAGACTTGCGATTGAACCCCAAGAAATGTAAATCTCTAGCTTGTCCTGGGCTTAACATGTCCACTGAGTACAATATAGGGAGACTTCAGCTGAGCTTGAGCTTCCCTCATTTTTTCCATCGCCAATAATTGTGTATCAGAAGCTTTCATATTCTTTGCCTTCAAATCTTCTTGATATTGACTCTTAACTTGTTTTGTTTTTCCTGGACCCTTACCATGAAAGTTATAGCACAACATCCGGTATTTCCTCTTGATATCGACGCTTTTCTTATTGTCCATGTATCTACCGTCCCATTCTATACACTCCTTGAGAGATCCACGATCTTTGAGCAGCTTCAGTGCTCCTGATAAACCTTTCCCAACAGCAGCCTCATGGATGATTTCATCTGGAGCAACAACGTCAACTTCAATTTCATGTTCAACAGGTTTTGCAATGTCATCGTCATCATTAATAGAAACATCTTCTGATTCAGGCTTTTGAGTTTTTTCTTTTCGCTGCAAACCCAAAACAAACTCATCCATTTCTGTGATCACAACCGTTGAGCCCTGAGTATCCTCGTGCTCCTTTGCTGTGGCCAAGAGGGCAACTGCCTTAGGAGCAGAAGGTGGATCTTCCTCTTTCCTCTTAAGTGTGAGTTTTCTTGCTTCCTCAAGGGACTTCTCAACATCATCATAGTCTTCCCCAAAAACAATATCATCATCACCATGCAAAACTTTGGATGTCTCTTCTGCTTTAGCTAAAGCAGACTGGTAAGCATTGCTTCTCATTTCAGACTCAATTCTGGCTGCTTCTTCCTTGGCCAACAGTCTCCTAGAATTCTTTCTAGAACCAAGATCGCCAATGCCAAATCCATCAGAGATTGCTTCTCTTCCAAGTGCATCCAAATCAAGTTTGTTCTTCTTCCCCAAAAATTTCTTTTTCTTACGCTTCTTAAATAGAAGAATCTCATCACGAGTATAATGATCTGATGTACTCTTTGCCACTGAATTGAGATCTTCAAATGCTCTGCTTATAGACCCACCTTCCAGTTTTTGCTCTGCTTCCTCCAAAGTCACTCCCTCATCCTCAACTTGATCATCAAAAGCTTCCTCATATAGATTCATTCTCGTAGCAGCCTTGTACGCATTATCTCTTCGCCTTTGCTCTCCGATTTCCACATTTTCAAGCATATCAATCCCTTCATTGATATCCCCATCAGCAAGAATGGTCTGATCTTTGAGAGTTAGAACGACTGCTCCGCCCTCAACCACCTTGTCAAGACCATGAAGAATTTTACCCCCTGCTAAATCCTTTCCACTGCGCCCAACCGCTGTCTCATCATCGCTTTCTTCTCCGACATTATCCTGCTTGTCAAAACTTTGGATGTCTCTTCTGCTTTAGCTAAAGCAGACTGGTAAGCATTGCTTCTCATTTCAGACTCAATTCTGGCTGCTTCTTCCTTGGCCAACAGTCTCCTAGAATTCTTTCTAGAACCAAGATCGCCAATGCCAAATCCATCAGAGATTGCTTCTCTTTCAAGTGCATCCAAATCAAGTTTGTTCTTCTTCCTCAAAAATTTCTTTTTCTTAGGCTTCTTAAATAGAAGCATCTCATCACGAGTATAATGATCTGATGTACTCTTTGCCACTGAATTGAGATCTTCAAATGCTCTGCTTATAGACCCATCTTCCAGTTTTTGCTCTGCTTCCTCCAAAGTCACTCCCTCATCCTCAACTTGATCATCAAAAGCTTCCTCATATAGATTCATTCTCGTAGCAGCCTTGTACGCATTATCTCTTCGCCTTTGCTTGTTGGAAAAATAGCATTTGGTGAATGAGAAAAATAGTTACCAAAGGCCAAGAACAAATGGGAAGTTTAGTCCCTAACATGGGTTTTATAATGGCCCGATAATAGAGTTAAGCTCTTATTGGGGACTTCCTTCATGCAGCGGTGCAATCAGGGATCAATGGCCGATTAGCAACTTGTATGCCTCGCATCGGACATGTCGCACCAAAATTTTGTATGCATTATCTACACGTGGGGCAGTTACTATCAATCCCTTCATTGATATCACCATCAGCAAGAATGGTCCCCCGCCCTCAACCACCTTGTCAAGACCATGAAGAATTTTACCCCCTGCTAAATCCTTTCCACTGCGCCCAACCGCTGTCTCATCATCGCTTTCTTCTCCGACATTATCCTGCTTGTCAAAACTTTTTGAAATACATGCAGCTTTACAAAGCCATTATGGAATCTCTGAAACATCCTCAGCTCTTCTCTTCAGTCGTTCTTGTTTCGTTTTCGTCAAGCTTTCTTCTTTGAGCAAAGTTGATTGCGATTCTGCCCTCAGCTTTTCCTTCTTCCTTTCCTTGTCTCTGCTTCTTTCTTCATCACGATGCCAATTGTGATCTCTATTATGCTCCCTCCTATCTTTATATCTGTCATTTGTATTCTTGCTCTGATTATTTCTCGACTTCTTGTCCAATGCTTCATCCATCGTCCGACTAAGATACAGTCCAAGTGCAGCACAATTAGAAAAACTAATAGAAATTAATCATCATAACCCAAAATTAGGTTTAGATGATTAAAATGTAACCTAATTAGGGTTACAGATGTGGGAATTTGAGATTGAGTTAGGGTTTACGGTTTCGAAACGGAAAATTTAGCGTTAAAAGGAAAGGAAAGAATTATACCTGACGACAGGAGGAGGAGATAGAGATTAGGGTTTCAAGTTTGACGCCGTGATCGGAGATGCGATGAGGAGGGATTGGGGTTTTCTTATTTCAAGCCCTCGCAAATTTTGGAGATCAGTTGAAGTATTTATAGGGTCTTTGCTTATTGGGTCGGGTCAGGGATTTGATTAGCTTGTAATCCAATTTATATTCAAATATTTTCTGGGGCTTACTAAATTAGATGTGCCATTAGATTATTAATTTTTTAGATGAACCATATAGTTTTATAATTTCTATTCTTATGATTTATGAGGTTGTTTTAGTTATACTTAGTAAGGAAGCACGTGCTTTGCACGTGCCCGGTGAAAATTTTGATGATTTAAAGGATTAATTTCAAAATACGAATGATTTCAGGGACTATTATAGGAAAAATCCATTATAGTTATTTGGTGGCTTATTTTCACTTTGTGTATCCTTGATGTATTTTTCTAACACTTTAATCCAAAATTTTAGACACATTTTGCTTTGATATCCCATCCATATTATATTAGATTTTTCCATTAAACTTATATTATGTTAATTAACATGTGATTAAAAAGTGATACGATGCATTTTAAAAACGATAAAAATAGTGGATGTCCAATGTTATAGTTGCATGTAGAGTTAAATTTCTTGGTGATTAAAATAATAAAAACGGTATTTGCCTCTGTACTTCTGATAAGCTTGATCTAGTCTAGATTTTCTATTTATCTGATGTCTTTTTATGAATGTGTGTGAGATATATAGTTATAGTCAGTACCAGAATGGTTTGTTGTATACGTGTGCAAATATATTGATGTGTATGTGTGCAAGAGTATTATTGCTAATGACAAAGAAAAATAAAGTTAGGAAGAAGACTAACTCTAACGCATGAAAAGAATGTCCACATGCAATTAAGTTAAAAATGCCTGGACAAAATTGTCTCAATAAATTATTCCGTAGAACTGCAAGTGTCCGGTCCCTATTTTTGTTGCACAAAATTAAAGAAGTATATGTATAACAAGAGAGTATGAGAAGGAAAATGCAGCTGATGCTAGAGGGCAATTAACCTATTTGGATGAAAATAGTATAAAAAGTACATAACATGAGGTAGGATGAATATTAAAATTTAGAAAAATATTAATTAAGTAGTAGATAATTATACTTAAAATAATAAAATGTGTTACCCGGTGATAAGTGCTAGTAAACAAATTGAATGGTGATAAATATAAAGTATAGCTGATTAATCTAAATTATAATATCTTTATCACTTGTGAAGACCCAAATGCATTTTCTAAGGTTATTATTTCATAGAGATGAACTAGAAATTAGAATACTGTTGTAATTAATTTATTAATTAATTTCTATCAAAAAATTAATTAATAATGAGTTAGTTAATTAATTAGTTTCTAATATCATGAAAAGGTCGGGATAATTTAAGGTGGTGTACTGATTTAAGAATGTAGTAGGTAAAAGTTCTTATATTATTTAATAACTCTACTTTGAGAAAAGGCCCAAGCCCATTCCATTTAGGGCATGTTTGTTTCATTTCCTAAAAATAAAGGAAAATGAAGCCGGTGCAAAATATATGTTTTCCATAGGTTTGCATGCATTTCTTGAAAATGCTTTTTTATGTTTGTTTTGGCATAAAGTAGAAGGTAGAATCGGAGTGGAATTGTAATATATTGTTTGTTTTAGCCATAAAAAATAGGAAAGGAAAAATTGACTAAAACCATTTCTAGCAATCCACCCTCACTCCACCAATACTTAATTAATAAATTTCACCTTTCCATCTTTTCAACCCCAATTCCGAGCTTATAGAGCGGAATTATTTTCCGCCAATAACTTATCACTTTCCGTATTTATAAGAAAAACTTTTCTATAATTGCATTGTGAAACAAACACAAGAATAGGAAAGTTTCAACCAAAAAATAAAAATAAAAAATAAAACTGATAGCCTCAAGGGGTTTGCATATAGCTTTCGTTTTTTTAAACAAACACACTTTGGCCATGTTTGGATTGAGTATTATTTTGAGTTAATACCCTTTATCCTTTAAAATAAAATAGTGATGTGTTTGGTTTAAAATTTTAAGAGGAATTAGATGGGACTATTTAGTCCATTAAAGTGAAATAGTCCTTAGATCTAAGACTAAATAATGGTGGAGAGGGGGTGTTATTATAGTCCTAAGACTATTTCCCACTTGGGATCAGATCGAAAAAGACGTCATTGCCTCTCAAGTTTCTAAAATTTACCAAGGCTCTTCATCTCTAATTCTTACCCTCACTGATTTCGGTAGTTGGATATGTCTATCAAGTCATACGTATTTGCATATCAACCGTCCTAAATCTAGATATTTTCTAATACCCTCAAATTTAAAAACTATAATTTTTTTTTGTGCACAAACACAAAAAAAAAGTATGAAAAAGTCCCTAAAAGTGAAAATTACAAAGAGCACCTAAAATCTAAAAATTACAAATAACCCCCTAAAAAGAGCAAATAGCCCCCCTTAAAAATCTAAAAGCCCCTTAAAATTCGAAAATAAAAAATGACTCATGAAAAAAACCTGAAAATTACAAACAAAACCCTAAAAATTTAAAATTTATAAATAACACCCTAAAAATGAATTGCAAGTAACTCTCTAAAAATCTAAAAATTACAAACAGACCCCTAAAAATACTTGGCTAGTATATAGAAGGGCATTGTAGACATTTAATATTGTGTTTTTGATCCTATACCCCCTAATAATGACAAGTTCCCAAACATAACATAGGTATTAAATGTGTTAATAACAAATTAAACCAAATAGATTAATTAAAATTTTAACTCACTATAGTCCGTTGAATTATTGTAGACCTGGACTTTAGTGAGTTAAATTAGTCCCGGGATAAAACAAATCCCTAAGCCAAACATGGCCTTAATGTACAGGTGTTCATTTTAAGATCCTAAGCCATGATGGCAACACCTGGCTACACGCTACACACACAAAAAAGCCTATTCTCATGCACAGAGCAAAAGTTGTTGCTAGCATGTGTGAGGAGCAACCAAGCAAGCATATTGATACTAGCTCTGCAAACACACAGCTACTCCTTTCAGACTTTTTTATACATAGTGAGGAGCATGTGCGTTGCACGTAGCTTCTTCAAAGTTGCTGCGTTTCGAAATTCCTATTAGACCCCTGAATTCTCATAAGTTGTTTGAAATAGATCACTATAATTACTAATTCTAACCTTTATTTGAAGAACTGATTTTAGAATGACTTAAGTATCGGAGGACGTAATAGCAATTTCCCTGATTTGAGGGACCAATTTTAAAATAGCTTAAGAAAAGGGGACCTAATTGCATTTAAATGATTTGAAGGACTAATACCAATATATAAAAGATTTAAGATATTAATACGTAAAAACCCTTTTGATTATTTGGTGACTTATTTTCATTTTGGTGCACCGAGTTATCTACCTTTTCACTTTGAAGTCTTAAGAGTATTTCTTTTGACAATAAATAGTATTTTGTTGGATAAAAGGAGAAACTAATTATTTGATAGTAAATCTCCATCAAAATGTCGTTAAATTCTTCAAGTTAAAAATCATATTTTTCTACAACCTAAAGTTCATTTAAACTATTTATAAACTTTCAATACATAATTTTGAAGATCTGTATCCAAATATTCACATAAGATTTAGGGCTATTTAGTATTAGTCCCTCAAATCTTCAATGGGTCTATATTAGTCATTCAAATCTTTGAAATTACTCATAAGTCCCTTAAATCCTAAAAGCTCATACAATTTGGTATATCAAAGAAAAATGTGTAAACTTTGGGGCATCAAGTGTCGAGGAAAATCTCTGAGATATCGAAGTCAAAGTTAAAAAAGTTTAAATTCAAGGTATGAAACTGCAAATAACCCAACTCCCATTTATGTGTATAACTACAAACAATTGGCTATGCACCCAATAGAATGTAACTATGTACCGTATATTATACATCATAGCATGCAACTATACACTTAATACTATGTAGGTATCCACTTTGTTCTATGTAAATCAACATTGTATTTTGGGTGTATGAAAAAAAAGTTTAAATGCAAGGTATGAAACTGCAAATAACCCAACTCTCATTTACGTGTATAACTACAAACAATTGGCTATGCACCCTATAGAATGTAACTATGTACCGTATATTATACATCCTAGCATGCAACTATACACTTAATACTATGTAGGTATCCACTTTGTTCTATGTAAATCAACATTGTATTTTGGGTGCATGAAAATGTATAGAAGTATGTGGGTTTCAAAGTAAATGGGGTCAAGTTTGGGTTAACTATAAGCAAAAACCCTTATTATTTATTGCTCAACCTCAAGCAAAATCAACTATTCATGGGTCCCACTAGGTATTACTAAAAATTATATTAGCCAGTTGCCTGGTGGGCCCCGCATGCGTTCCGCAAACTTATATTCAACTTTTTTATATAACTAATGATAAAGATATGTGCATCTTGCGGTAAATTTCACTAAACCTTTTAATAAGTTTTGGGGTCTAATTTAACAAAACCTCCGTTCACTTAATGTAGTGAGATAGATAATGTTACGTGAAACTGAAAATTGAATATCCCCCAAACCTCAGACTTATTAAAAGGTTTAGTGAAATTTACCGCAAGATACATATATCATTATCATTAGTTATATAAAAAAGCTGAACATAAGTTTGCGGAAGTTTGCAGAACAAACAAGTTTGCGGAACGCATGCAGGGCCTACCAGGCAACTGGCTAATATAATTTTTAGTAATACCTGGTGGGACCCATGAATAGTTAATTTTGCCTGAGGTTGAGTAATAAATAATAAGGGTTTTTGCTTATAATTAACCCAAAGCTTGATTCCATTTACTTTGAACCAACATAGTTCTATACATTTTCATACACCCAAAATACTAATAATAATAATAAAACAAAACAAAACCAAAAACAAAAACAAAAAAAAAAACAAAACAAAACAAAAACAAAACAATTATATATATATATATATATATATATATATATATATATATATATATATATATATATATATATATATATATATATATATATATATATATATATATATATATACCACCCTCACGCACAACAAAGAATATTGTTGCTATGGATTGTTACAAGGTTACAAAAACCATCGCTGGATAACAAAGAATATTGTAGCTATGGATTGTTACAAGGATACAAAAACCATCGCTGGAAATAAGAATACAAACATACATGGAGTTGGGAGATCTAGCAGGCTGTGATTGTTTGCGTTATCGACATTAAAGGCAAGAAAACTATGATGGAAAAGAAGGGGTGGCAAACAGGTCAGGTCGGGTCAGAAAAGGGGTGGCAAACGGGTCGGGTCAGATCAGTTCTAACCCGACCATATGTGCTTGATCCGACCCGACCCATTTAATAAACGGACTTGACCCGACGCATATTGCAAATTGGCAGGACAACTAACTTTTGCAGTTTTACCAAAATTAACTAGCATGATAATTAACTGACTACATTGCTAAGAAACACTAGTGCATACAAATGAAAAATGACAAATATTGCAATTACTGCATCTATATGCCTCATATAAGCCCAAACTCTGCAATTACTGCATCTATATGCCTCATATAAGCCTAAACTCCTCTCAGAACTCACTAAAGCTTCACGCATACAATTTGGAAACACTAGTGCATACAAATGAAAAATGACAGATATTGCAATTACTGCATCTATATGCCTCATATAAGCCCAAACTCTGCAATTACTGCATCTATAGGCCTCATATAAGCCTAAACTCCTCTCAGAACTCACTAAAGCTTCACGCATACAATTTGGATAGATCATCAGCAAACCTCTTTCTGAGGACTTCCCTCTTCAGCTTGAGTGCTGCCGTGACTAGGCCGCTCTCAGGAGTCCATGCTTCGTCCATCAGCTTAATCTTCGCAGGTATTTCAAATTTCTCTAACCGCGTTTGTTTCGCTGCCTGTATTCAAATGTAGGAAACTTCAAATAATTAGCAATCTATAAACTTCGAGGTATTAAGTTTGATTATATTAGGATGCAATTCATGGTAAATATTAAGTCTGTAATAATTATTAAGATACCCGTCAGAGAATACAGAACATTTGCCAATTGGCAACATCTAGATATTTCAATGGTTGCAGCTAGATTAAGGTCATAAGGCGATATATTTCACTGGGAAGAGAAACTACAGGATATTCTAAGCTACCATGAATAACAGATTGTAAACATGTAATCAAAGAGATTCGAGTAAAAAAGAGCATAATGATGCAGCTAGTGATTGGGGAAATATTCAATAAAGACCCAGCAGTGAACATATTTGTTGCTATGAATGTAAAACTTCTTTCCAATTATACCTGTCGATGATGCCAGCTGCATGTCTAAGACTTACCATGATAATGGGAGTCTCAACCAGAAGACCTTCGGGCCAGTTAATCTAACACTTTGATAAGAACAAAGGCTTTTCAAACATATATAATTCCTATTATGCAGTCATACCGTGTTTGATGTAAGCAACATTTCATACTTCATGCGAGTGTTTTTTCTTAACAAAACAATTTGTATGAATATGGATGTGAACTATTTCCAAAAAGGACAAATTAGCAAATAGGAATATAGCAAATAGGAACATTAGCAAACCTTGGCAAATTAACCTACTGCCCACCTGCTATAATTAAACAAAGGAAAAATTGCTTCAAGCCCCAGGGCTTAAAATGATCGGAGCTTCCTCACCTTTAACTTTTTTATAAAGTCTCCGCCCCCTACCCAAAGAACCATGTTTTCACCTCCTTGTCCCCATCTGCATTTTCAAAAATTCCCAAAGTAACTCCCTCTTCATTCTCTGATTTTTCTCATCCCTCCTATGAACCCATGAACCCCTAAACTCATTAATCTTAAGGGGTTTTTGCCTTTGACCCCAAAGATTTACCCTGATTTACTTTTACACCCAAGTTGTTTTATTTGTATCTATAAACCCAAACTACTTTGTGTATTTATCTCTAAACCCAATCTCCCCAATTCACTACATAATATGTGGTCCCCCTCTAAAAAAATTTTAAAAAGCTGATTTTACCCCCTTTCTCTCCTTCATTCTCTCTCCTTTACTCTAATTTTTGATTTGTAAAACACCCTAAAATTTCAAAATTTATAAAAAAACATCCTGAAAATTTAAAATACAAACAATACGCCATAAATCTATGAATTATGAACAACCTTTGAAAAATTAGAATTTGCAGAAAACACCATGAAAGTTTTACAACAATTTTGAAAAGTCAAAAGTGCAAAAGAACACCCTCAAAGTCAAAATTTACAAAAATACTCTGAAAAGTTCAAAACTTACAACAATGTGTTTTTATTATTTTGATCGTCTTAGGGCATTTTTGTAAAAATTTTTAGAGAGCTTTTTGCAATTGCTGAAACTTTTAGGGTGTTGTTTGAAGATTATAAATTTTTAACGGGCTGCTCACAATAGATTTTGGTATATACTATTTGTAGGTTTGAAATTTTTAGGTGTTTCTTTTCTAAAATTTGACATTTTTAGGGTGTTTTTGTAAATTTTTTCAATTTTGAAGGTGTTTTTGCAAATTTTGCAAATTTCAGTGTATTTATTGCAAATTCTAAACTTTTAGGGACTGTTTATAATTCCTAGATATATGATGTATTTTTGGTATTTTAAATTTTTAGGAATGTTTTTATAAATTTTAAATTTTTAGGGTGTTTTTGCAATTAAAAATTTTAGGGTGATTTTTACAAACTCAAAAAATTTAGAGGTAAGGGATAGAGAATGGAAGGAGAGAAAGGGTAAAATATGCTTTTAAAAATTTTGTTAGAGGGGGACCACATAGTTATGTAGTGTATTTGAGAGGTTGGGTTTAAAGATAAATATACAAAGTTGCTTGGGTTTACAAACACAAATAAAACAACTTGGGTTTAAAAGTAAATCAGAGTAAAGCTTTGGGTTTGAAGGCAAAAACCCCTTATCTTAACCACCGCCTCTGTCTCCCTTTGAGCCTGTGGTGGTAAAGCATAAACCCATGAACCCCTACACCTCCCACCAACTCCCCCCATCTCCCACCAGTGTGAGGAGGTGGTGGGACTGTAGGGAGGCGGCGGCTAAGAAAGGAGGGATTTTAGATGGAGTGAGCCCACGACGGGCAGTGACAGAAGGTATTTTAAGTGGAGTGAGGTGGCAGCGGCAGAAAGACGGCAGTGAGTTGGAAGAGATAATGGTTGAGTAAAGAGGAGAGGGATTCATGGGGGAGATGAGAGGTTGAGGGTGATGGCGTGGCTAAGGGTACTAGGAAGTTATTCAAAAATATTGTTGGGAAAAGGGGTCCAGGGGTGAGGCATTGGTTAAAAGTCAGGGAGGAGGCCAGGGGGGCTGGAGGCAATTTTCCCTTAAACATAATTCCTCAACAAATTTATCTAACTTTCATGATATCAGTAATAGGAAAGAGTGAATATACTAAAGAAAAAAAGGAAGAATGAAATATGCAAACCTTTACTAATGATCCCTGAACTTCTTTCACTGCTTCTTCTTTTTGACACAAATCTGAAAGATCACTATATATGATTCCTTGCGACTTAGCCCAGCTTTCTAGTGCCTGAAAAGCAGGTACTACAAGGGCCACACAGTAACTGTGGAAAGGATCAGCATGCAACATGATGTTGTCTACATAAGGGCTCACACTAAGAGCAGCTTCTACCTGCAAAAAGATGGTAAAATCACTTTGCAAGAATAAGGTGATGGAAAAACAAACTGCTCAAAAATATTCAACACACCTTCCCTAAAGAGACGTATTCACCATGCTGGAGTTTCACTATATCCTTTTTACGATCAATTATTTCAAGGCAGCCATCAGGATGAAAACGCCCAATGTCTCCAGTGTAAAACCACCGCATCCCCCTTTCATCAACCTTTGTGAGAATATGCAAGTCAAAGCAGTAAGTTTAAATTTTATGACCAAACCACATAAAGCATGGTCCTGTATACATAATTAAAATTGGCAGTCTACCTTGTAAACCTCCTTAGTTTTTTCTTCATTTTTGAAGTATCCTGCGGTAACATTAGGTCCCCCAATTACTATTTCTCCACGAGGCATTGGTGTATCCACGGTTAAGTACCCACCTTCTGGCCAATCAATCAACTGATAGATGATGTGCTTGAGTCAGTAATTGCATGGATGTTGGCAAAAGAAATGGGGGAAGAACATGTAGAGGTCATTCAAGTTTCTTTGAATTTAACAGGAAAGAGCAATTTATGAAGTGTTTGGATAAATTCTATTGAAAAGTATATGAAAATGAAATAGCAAAGAGAAACCCTCATGTTTATAAATTCAAGCACAGTGCAAATTATAGGACTGGATGGATCAAAACTTTGTTAAAGTTTCAGTGAAAAGAAATTCAGGCAATGAAGTTATATGAAACTGCAATGGAAGATATTCTATTTTTCTTTAGATGTCAGTTGAAATGCCAAATCGTTATACTCACTTGGAGAGGAAATGCCAATACCTAAAGCTGCTATAAAATAATTGTTGACCAGCCCTCAAATCAACCACACCATAAAGAAAAACAAAAGTAACAGAAATGGGGAAACTGGTTAAGGAAAACTACAGAAACAAATGTTTCGGCCAAAATCAAATGAATTAATAAAAATATACATTCTGTCCAGGAACAAGTTAATATAAATATCCTCAGTAGGAAACTGTCAACATACATTCTTTCCAGCAACAACTGTTGATATAAATTTCCTGATAATTATACTAGTTGAAAGAGAGAACAATTTTTAAAATACCTTTAAAAATGAGCAGGGGAGAGGAGCACCAACGCGACCCACAGTTGTATCATCATATTCAGAAAATGTTCCACCAGCACAAGTTTCAGTTAGACCATATCCTTGCCCAATTGGAGCCCTAGAAATTAAAAAAACATATAGAGTTATTCAATGACATAGTGGCATTGGAACAAATATAGAACCATACAAATGTCAAGAAGCAATTTTCCTAGCATCTCCAAAACCAAAAATAAACATATAAAGCATACTACTCTTCCTTTTTCTTTTTCTTTTCTTTTTGCTTTGAATTAGTCATTTAAAGGCTACCAAACTGAAGCAAATTCATGCTAAATTCAATGGGCCTTCCTGCTGCAAATAACACAATTTTTAACAGCACGACTATAGTTAAAACTATGCATGTGATGTTTTTATAACTAGCAGTTCAGGAACTACTCTGCTTCTCTGCTTAAAAATTGTTGAAATTATCAAACAGATTAATTTAATAAATCAGTCTAACCACAAGACTGCCAATTAACTAACTTTCAGCATCTAATTCACTTTTGAAGTTGCCATCCAACATTCCAGAGAATTCACTAGTTATAAATTCCATAAGGGTGCAAGTTAAAAGATACTGAAGATCATACTAACCCAAGGCATATGTTAATGAATCTTTGTGTATCTCCAGAAAGGGGAGCCCCTCCAGACAGAAGAAAACGAATATGACCTCCCAAAACCGCTCGAACTTTCCTAAACACGAGAAAATCCCATAGCATTTTCTCCAAGCCCCATGCTCCAAACCAACTTCCATTAATTGCAGCCAACCTACGTCCATATGCAATGTCAAACAATTTTCTTGATAGTCCACCTTTTGCATCTACCTGATACATATAGATAAAGTAATTAATGAAAATGAACTTTAGACCAAGGTGCTACTTTGTCACAACAAATGTGGCTTACCTTTTTCCTCACACCGTCTCGGACACGGTCAAGGATAGCAGGGACAGCAACCATTAGTGTTGGTCTCAAGACTGAAGCATCACCTTTTGTTCCCTTTTTTATCTTGTTTGATGTATCAGTGAGAGTCAAAGGTGATCCGTATCCTATACTTATTCCTACAGCAACCATCAAAGACTACAACAGAAACATGTCTCCATTAGTCAAATTCAAACAAAAGATCAGTTGGATACAAGTAAGCTAGGAAGATTATAGATTAATCATTTTGGAGAGAATAATTTAACACCCTTACCTCTGCAGCTAACTCAAGAACATGAGCTAGAGGCAAGTATGCCAGATAAACATCTTTGCTACCAAGCCCAGGGACAATAGTCATGACTGCAGAAAGTGTTGATAGGATATTACCATGTGTCATCATGACTCCCTACATGAAAATTGTCAAAACAGAAACATTACTAGAGAATAAAAATACCAGCAAAATATTAGGAACACTGGAGTTTTTAAATAGCATTTCATTTGTATCTAAGATTGAAAATTTTCCATCGTGCTGTTTCTAAGTACACTCCAAGGTATGATTATTTCAAACAAATACAAAAAACATGCAGTAGAAAATGCTCTGTCACAAAATTGAGAGAACTCCCATGAAAAAAGAAAAACATCGCAATTTGTTGAGTCTTCTTTCTCTTCTAAATTCATTTTTTATCTCGGTCCTTCATTCTTAAGCACAAGTACTGCATATTCAGTTGCTAGATTATATGCAGTTTCATAGAGAAGGAAACTGAGGTTCTGTTCCTAAGTTTATCACTTTGAAATAATCTACAACGAGACATCATATTCTCTTTGCATACGTTGCTTCCTCTACTACAATTATCAATATTATGAAGGACTGTTCCATCGTTTTCCTTACTCCCCATATGTTGATTACCACTCTTTTACCATCCGAGCTAGTTTAGCACTTTCCTTTCAGCGAGAACTTCCACCTCTGTCCTCTTCTTCCATTTCTAGCTCAGATGAAGAACATTACCAGATGTTCTCCCCCATCAAGAATTGTCATATTTGCACGAGAACCTCTCTCAAACTCAAAAAAGAATTTAGAGAATTTGAGCTTGCATAACCTTATAATACAATTTTCTAATTCAAACAATATTTGGCAACCATATAATGCCCTCAACGAACACGTCTACTTGTACGTCAGAGGTGCTTCAACTCTACTTCAATAAATATTCTGATTTCTGACAGACTATTACATAGCCGCCCGCAAGTGGAGTACTTTGCAGAAGTTGGAAACGTATGTCCAGTATTCCTCTTCTAATATCACTGAGATTAAAACTCATGCACTAACACACGCACGCACGCATGCCCACATGCATATGCACACACGCGCGCATGAACACACATACCCACACGCGCGTGCACTCATGTACACGCACGCGCGGCGAACACACACACACACAGAGAGTTAGATGGAACAGTAACTGTATACAGATCACTTGGCAAGAGAAAGTTGAGAAATAGTGTTATAAGCCAACAGCATCATGTTTTCACTGCCAAGGACTAAAACATTGGAAAATAAAAGGCACATTTCCCCTAAAGTCCTAGCCCCATACCTATAACGAAAATCTGAAATCAAAGGACAATCACAAGTTCTTAATTCAACAGATAGAAGTTTAAAGATATTAATAAAAATTAGATGAAACTATATCCTAAAAGTGCACATTTACAAGATACCAACAAGACACACATACATAGCTGACTTAAATTATGGTTTTCTCCCTAACATACCAAAAAAATTAGCCAAGATCTATAATTAATTTGCAAACTAAAATACCATAGCCGAGCAAAACTTATCATTTAGCATTTGAATAGATAAAGTTGAAAAGGTTTGAACATTTTGGTCAAATAATGCAGTTTAAACTCGTAATCAGATGTTGCTAACATCTTTAAGAAAAATCAGCTGACATAATGAGGTATTGTGCAAATTGCAATGACATCATATTAAGTATTTAAAACCTGACCTACACAAAGTAAAGTCAGAGCTCGAAACAACCTTAGGCAAACCAGTGCTTCCGCTGGTATACATGATAACTGCAATATCAGCTGAAAGAGGCATTTCATCAGCAACAGGATTTTCCCGGCCTATCCTCCCTACATCTTCAAAAGAGGCAAGAGTCCATTGAGTATTCTTTTCAGCCAGCGAAACGTCCTTTGAAATACCCTCATCATTCATATAGATCACACGTTTCACAGTGTCCAGTTGTCCACTTATACCAATAAGTTTTATTAATTCTTTATGTCCACAAACCACAGTTGAAACTTCAGTCTGTATAACATAACAGAATACATAAATACCATGTGAGGATCTGAAACAGTAAAAGAACTTATGGAGAGGCAGGAACAAAAACTAAATCATAGGCATAAACTTAACTGCAAACTGCATTCAAGTATCAAAAAAAAGTTCAAACACTCCGTCCACATAATTTGCAATAAACCAACAATTAAATTGGATGATCAGCCTAGGATATTGAAATCACAGTTTCCCAAGATTTTGGATAAACACTTCTACAGTAAACTTATGGAAAGAAATTCTCCATAAAACAATAGTATTCACTAAGATGGCATGTGACAGCAGTTCACCAAAAAAACAAATTAAAATCACAAGTTTTGACGCTAGAGTCATGGAAAGTAACTTCTCGACAGTATTTTCCTTGGTTTGGTTAATAATAAGAAAGAAAATTTGTAGTGATGCATTAAACTGCAAAAACATCATACAAAGGCATGGATCCAATTTGTTCTATATAATAATTAAGAACAACAGATAGCCACGGATAACTTAATTGATAATTGATGGAAAGAGGTCCCAAACTAACGCAAAAAAAAACAATCCTGATGTCCAGTTTATGTTATATATATAAACTTTTGTGGTAGCTTGATTAACTGACCAGCTAAGAAAGCAAGTTAAAAACTTAAAAGCTAAACATTTTGACAGTTCTTCTGGCAGCAAGATTTTAAATATGTTTTTTTATAAAAACAAGAGTTCCAAGGAATGTGGAAAAGATATAACTAAAATAATTTCCACATAATACGGCTTTCTAGTTGGAATACTACCATATCAACGGCAGAGAAGGGAATCAACATGCTAATACGATTGGAACAAGAAAAGCATAATAATAAATGGTTTCGTGAAAAGTCAATGGGACATTACAGAACCTAGCAAATTGAAGGCAGATTCTGGTTTAAAACTTTAGGCCCACAGTACCACTTCTAAGTTTGACTTTCAGGTCAGTAAATACAAAGATTATGGTATGCGAGAATACGTATTTTAGCACTTTTGTATAGAATGCTTCATATTCGAAAAGAAAACGTTTATGTGTGGTCAATTCCAAACTTCACTATAATTGAATCTGGCTTATTAGTGAGGCTCCACTTAGGAGGCTTTGCCCGGCTTAGGTTAGCACTAGTGCCTTCTTATTATGTCCCAGCAACCCAAAGTAATCTTGGCCCTAGGATGACCTAGGGAATAAGAGAACTTGAGCTTGACCATATCAAAACTAGATCAAGGCAGTCTCCACATAAGTCTAATCATTAAACAAAAACTGAGGGAACATATGTGTAGTTCAAGTGGCGGAAGGGAGGGAGAGAGGGGGAGGGAGAGGGAGAAATAAAAAGAGAAGAAGGGGAAAGAGGGAGAGAGTACCTCATTTAAAGAGTGACAAAGAGCCTCCTCTCCTAGTGAAGCATATATAGTGACAACTGTGATGTTTCTTCTGAAACAACCCTGTCAAAATAGAGTCAATGCAAATAAAAATATGTTATATAACAATACATCATGAAAAATTTACATCTCTTGAATCTCAAATACAGAGAGAAAGTATATACATATAGGCTTGTTTTGAACATATAATATGATGACTGAAGAAAGATGTATAAACAAACAGTAATTTAGTTGTTCAATAACTAAGTATGCCAAGTACCTAGCTAGTAGCCAAGTATTATTGGCATATCGGGATTCATGAGAACCTACATTGACTATGGGTCATAACTAAAGATTAGATTCTCTCTGCAAAAAAATTTCCTTGCAGAGTGCATTGGTAGATATATGATGCAATCCTAATAGCAGGATACTTGACCCATTTTTGTATCCACCTAGATACGTACTCATTTGGGGGCTAGGGTTTGGGATATGATGAAAAATGTCTAGCACTACCCTCTCTTCCATCCATCTCTCCTCTTTAATGGCTCTTTCTCTCAACCCCAAGGTTCTAAATATCGGGTATCAGGAAAATATTGGATGACCAAAATTCATATCGGATTGCGGATATAGGAGAAATATCATGGATAAGTACTACATATCGGAGTTCCGTATCAGATGATGTGCATATGTTATATAATTGTAATACCAACATACTTAATGAAATCTAAGAATACACATAATAATATATGTTTAGGACCACTAACCAATATTCTAAAACAAATACAAGCCCAGATTGACATTGCAGCATTTTTAAGGATTTTTTTCAGGCTGAAATGTCACTTGAATATTGAAGAATTATGATATATCACCCCAAAATTTGCTAAAATGGTATATTTTTTTTTTTGCATCAAGTCATATAAAAGGATATATCGATCAACATATCGGCTAATATATGGTCTATATTGGGGATATATCACAAAATTTGCCAAAAAGCTTAAAGGTTATTGAGATCATATCATTTTGCAACAAGGCATATAAAAAGATATATCAGCCGATAAATTAGCTATGTCGGGGCTATTTAAAACAATGTTCTCCCATCTTTAATGGCTCTCTCCTCTTTAATGGTGGTTCTCTCTCTTCTTTAATTGTGGTTCTCTCCCTCTCCCTAATGGTGGTTCTGTCTTTTCTTTAGTTGTGGTTCTCTCTACTTATTGGTGGTCCTCTCTCCCTCTAGAACTCTCGCTCTCTCAAAAATGTCTCTCTATTTCTTTCCTCTCTCTAAAGTTCTCTCCCTTTGTCTCTCGTTTATCCTCTTTGTCAAGCCTCTCCTTGTATTCCCTGCTCCATAGCTTTACCACTTTCTTCCATGGTGTTTATCTAATAATACAAGCAGTTAGTATTGCATAGTTCAATATTGTCATAGGTATTTTCTCTATGTGTTTAGTATTGGATGATTGGTCTTGTTATTGAGCTTGTAATGGCATGGATATTATTAATAACTATATTACTTGTATTTTGAATGAGCAATTTTGTTTAAAATGAGTTTGAAGCATTTTCTCAGTCCTGTGGAGGACGAATCTAATGTCACCCTGCATCAGAATATAACCATTCATCACCAATTAGAATGAAGGGAAGCTACGTGCCATGCGCGTAAGATCTCTACTAGCAGATCCCCTTATGAAAATTATCAACCCAGAGGATTGGCTTCCCATGAATAATTTTCTCAATTATGTATAGCGAGGAATTAGTATCCGTGTTGGAAAGTCATAATTGCTATATCCATGAACCATAAACATAGTAAAGGATAAAACAAAAAGTAACAATCACGTATGCGGCTATGTGCTGTTTTTTAGATTTGGAAAATAGAAGAAATTTCTTACCAAATGCAAATTAAGAGTACTAAATTTTTTTTCCAATATAGAGGTTAATTCTTGCTCGTCACTAACCCACATGAATAATCATCAATTCACAATTTTAAGCGGATCTACCTGTAAAGCGATCATCCACTCTGCTCGTGTATCAGCAAATATCGCAACTCTTTCCCCCTTCCCATGTCCAAGATGCACAATTCCAGAAGCAAAGTTGCAAACAGCATCATAGGCTTGATTATAACTCAACCATTCATACTCCCCCAAATGAAATTTCTCAAAGGTCCTTCCATCTGCTGCGACTTCAATTTCACTGAAGATAAGCTTACGGGTACCAAGCATTCGTTTGGTAGCAAAATTCTTGCAAGCAAGCTCAAATAGCTCGGCAAGTGTTGTAACTCCTTCCCACTGTGTTTCGACGGGCGAGGTGAACCGATAGTTTCGAATAGCATACCCGGGTTCTCCACCGACGTCAACGGGCAAACCTCGCTGTTTTGAACTCTTTTTACTAAGAATATAGGAGAACACAAAGGGGACAACGATACCGACAAGATAAGGATTCATTCTCGATCAAGTCAAATACGCCCAACAGATATTTCCAATTTCAAGACCTACAATAATGAAAAAGTCACTCCGTCTTTAAAACATTTAGAGTAAGAAATAATTACTGACTATGATTAATGCAGCAAAAAGCATCAATTGTTTGGGAAAGTTAAAATGATTCTAGAACAGAAAATTGCTCCACTTAAAATTCACGTTAGCAATTTCGATTTTTTTCCCCGTACTAAAAGGGCCCAACTCAAAAATTCGCTATTTTTCAATTAAACACCAGCAGAAATTTGCAATTGCAAGACCTAAAACAGTGAACGTGCCACTCAGTCTTCAAAACATTAGCGTAAGAGATAACTACTAAACTATGATTATTACAGCCAAAAGTGCATTTTCTTTTTTGGGAAAATTAACATGATTCTAGAATAAAAATTGCTCAACTTAAAAATTAGCGTCAGCTATTTCGATTTCTTTTTCTTCCAGAAAAAGTGACCAACATAAAATTTCGCTAATTTCAGCTTTACCACAGTCAATCCAACATCTTAATTTACAAATTTGAAAGCAAAAGCTCAATTTAAGCATACATAAGATAAATCTCGCGATCTCAATCTCAAACCCTAAAATGACGCGCATTCTATTAAATCAATGACAAATGCATACCTCGGATTGGGGTCTTTAGAAAGACTCGAGAAAACCCCTAGGTTTTGGAAATGAGATCGAAATCTAGGGTTTTTTAGGTCGAGGGTTTGAAGAGACGGATCATCCGACGAGATTTGAGATTGGGATTTCAGGACGAGTACGCGTCAAATACTTGCGGCTGTTGCCCTTTCATCTTTTTTGTGTGCTCAGTATTCTCTTGTCGTTTCTGGTGAATTGAGCTTGCCGATTTTGTTCGCATCCAGGACCCTAAATTTTATGATTATTGGTAGATAAATTACCAATAGGGGCAACTATGCAAATTCTGTAATTGGATAAATATTATTCTCATATTGATCCCTAAAATATTAAAAGGGAGTGTTTGGCATGGTGCTTTCTTTATCTCCATGGTATTTTTGTTAAAATAAAAACACAACATGTTTGGAAACCATTATGTGTTTATGGGAAAAAATAAAATATTTATGGGTAAAAATAAAAATAAAACACTTATCTCAAAACACCAAAAAGTAATTTAACTTTTGTGTTTTGAGTTTTGGGAGATATTTTGAATTTAATAATATAATATTTAATATATTATAGTCAATATAACATATTTATCATCCTAAATATAATATATTATAAATTATATTTTAATATAATATAATATAATATGTATTATAATACTATGAAATTAATAGAATATATATTATCGTAACAGATTATGTAATATTTTAAAATACTATAGTATAGTATAATAATATAATATATTATAATAACATGTTATATTGATTTAATATAGTATAATATAATATAATATATTACATAGTAATATATTATATTATAATAATAATTTAATTTATTATATTTATTATATTTATTATATAATAAAATATATGATAATATGTTGTAATATATAAAAATTATTTGTAGTTAATATCGTATTGTAGTTAATTAATATAATATATAAAAATTATTTGTAATATATTATGTAATATTTTAATATAATATAATATGAGGTACTATTATTGTTTAATATATTATAACACAATATTATATTACACTAATAATTTGTTATATTTCAAGAAAAATATTATAAAATATATGAAAATATTGTAATAATTAATATAATATAATATATTATAATTTCTTCCTACAAAACTAGTAATATATTTCTTAAATTTATATTGCGCTAATAATAATATGTTGATGTATATAATCACAGTCACTAATCTCGGTGTGAGCTTAGCTTGAGGTTGAAGATGACAGGATCCGCCCCTCCTAATACCTAGCTCGAGTTGAATGTTCTTCCCCACGCAGTAGAAGCTCGTGAGAGGGCGGGGCTTGGCTCCCGTTGTACCTCACTCCATCAAGTCCTGTTTTGAGCTTGACTGGGGAAGGTCGACCAGGAGGAAGGCTCGACTCGGGAGGAAGGTCGACCAGGAGGAAGGCTCGACTCGGGAGGAAGGTCGACCGGGAGGAAGGTCGACCAGGAGGAAGGCTCGACTCGGGAGGAAGGTCGACCAGGAGGAAGGCTCGACCGGGAGGAAGGTCGACCAGGAGGAAGGCTCGACTCGGGAGGAAGGTCGACCAGGAGGAAGGCTCGACTCGGGAGGAAGGTCGACCAGGAGGAAGGCTCGACTCGGGAGGAAGGTCGACCAGGAGGAAGGCTCGACTCGGGAGGAAGGTCGACCAGGAGGAAGGCTCGACTCGGGAGGAAGGTCGACCAGGAGGAAGGCTCGACTCGGGAGGAAGGTCGACCAGGAGGAAGGCTCGACTCGGGAGGAAGGTCGACCAGGAGGAAGGCTCGACTCGGGAGGAAGGTCGACCAGGAGGAAGGCTCGACTCGGGAGGAAGGTCGACCAGGAGGAAGGCTCGACTCGGGAGGAAGGTCGACCAGGAGGAAGGCTCGACTCGGGAGGAAGGTCGACCAGGAGGAAGGCTCGACTCGGGAGGAAGGTCGACCGGGAGGAAGGTCGACCAGGAGGAAGGCTCGACTCGGGAGGAAGGTCGACCAGGAGGAAGGCTCGACTCGGGAGGAAGGTCGACCAGGAGGAAGGCTCGACTCGGGAGGAAGGTCGACCAGGAGGAAGGCTCGACTCGGGAGGAAGGTCGACCAGGAGGAAGGCTCGACTCGGGAGGAAGGTCGACCAGGAGGAAGGCTCGACTCGGGAGGAAGGTCGACCGGGAGGAAGGTCGACCAGGAGGAAGGCTCGACTCGGGAGGAAGGTCGACCGGGAGGAAGGTCGACCAGGAGGAAGGCTCGACTCGGGAGGAAGGTCGACCGGGAGGAAGGTCGACCAGGAGGAAGGCTCGACTCGGGAGGAAGGTCGACCAGGAGGAAGGCTCGACTCGGGAGGAAGGTCGACCGGGAGGAAGGTCGACCAGGAGGAAGGCTCGACTCGGGAGGAAGGTCGACCAGGAGGAAGGCTCGACTCGGGAGGAAGGTCGACCGGGAGGAAGGTCGACCAGGAGGAAGGCTCGACTCGGGAGGAAGGTCGACCAGGAGGAAGGCTCGACTCGGGAGGAAGGTCGACCGGGAGGAAGGTCGACCGGGAGGAAGGCTCGACTCGGGAGGAAGGTCGACCAGGAGGAAGGCTCGACTCGGGAGGAAGGTCGACCGGGAGGAAGGTCGACCAGGAGGAAGGCTCGACTCGGGAGGAAGGTCGACCGGGAGGAAGGTCGACCAGGAGGAAGGCTCGACTCGGGAGGAAGGTCGACCGGGAGGAAGGTCGACCAGGAGGAAGGCTCGACTCGGGAGGAAGGTCGACCAGGAGGAAGGCTCGACTCGGGAGGAAGGTCGACCGGGAGGAAGGTCGACCAGGAGGAAGGCTCGACTCGGGAGGAAGGTCGACCAGGAGGAAGGCTCGACTCGGGAGGAAGGTCGACCAGGAGGAAGGCTCGACTCGGGAGGAAGGTCGACCAGGAGGAAGGCTCGACTCGGGAGGAAGGTCGACCGGGAGGAAGGTCGACCAGGAGGAAGGCTCGACTCGGGAGGAAGGTCGACCGGGAGGAAGGTCGACCAGGAGGAAGGCTCGACTCGGGAGGAAGGTCGACCTGGGAGGAAGGTCGACCAGGGAGGAAGGTCGACCAGGGAGGAAGGTCGACCTGGGAGGAAGGTCGACCAGGGAGGAAGGTCGACCAGGGAGGAAGGCTCGACCTGGGAGGAAGGTCGACCAGGGAGGAAGGCTCGACTCGGGAGGAAGGTCGACCAGGAGGAAGGCTCGACTCGGGAGGAAGGTCGACCGGGAGGAAGGTCGACCGGGAGGAAGGTCGACCAGGAGGAAGGCTCGACTCGGGAGGAAGGTCGACCAGGAGGAAGGCTCGACTCGGGAGGAAGGTCGACCAGGGAGGAAGGTCGACCAGGTAGGAAGGCTCGACCGGGAGGAAGGTCGACTGCACTGTGGAGGAAGGAAGGTCGACCGGGAGGAAGGTCGACCAGGAGGAAGGCTCGACTCGGGAGGAAGGTCGACCAGGGAGGAAGGTCGCCCAGAGAGGAAGGCTCGACTCGGGAGGAAGGTCGACCAGGAGGAAGGCTCGACTCGGGAGGAAGGTCGACCAGGAGGAAGGCTCGACCGGGAGGAAGGTCGACCAGGAGGAAGGCTCGACTCGGGAGGAAGGTCGACCAGGAGGAAGGCTCGACTCGGGAGGAAGGTCGACCAGGAGGAAGGCTCGACTCGGGAGGAAGGTCGACCAGGAGGAAGGCTCGACTCGGGAGGAAGGTCGACCAGGAGGAAGGCTCGACTCGGGAGGAAGGTCGACCAGGAGGAAGGCTCGACCGGGAGGAAGGTCGACTGCACTGTGGAGGAAGGCTCGACCGGGAGGAAGGTCGACCAGGAGGAAGGCTCGACCGGGAGGAAGGTCGACCAGGAGGAAGGCTCGACTCGGGAGGAAGGTCGACCAGGAGGAAGGCTCGACTCGGGAGGAAGGTCGACCGGGAGGAAGGTCGACCAGGAGGAAGGCTCGACTCGGGAGGAAGGTCGACCGGGAGGAAGGTCGACTGCACTGTGGAGGAAGGAAGGTCGACTGCACTGTGGAGGAAGGAAGGTCGACTGCACTGTGGAGGAAGGCTCGACTCGGGAGGAAGGTCGACCGGGAGGAAGGTCGACCAGGAGGAAGGCTCCACTGTGGAGGAAGGAAGGTCGACCGGGAGGAAGGTCGACCAGGAGGAAGGCTCCACTGTGGAGGAAGGCTCGACCGGGAGGAAGGCTCGACTCGGGAGGAAGGTCGACCAGGAGGAAGGCTCGACTCGGGAGGAAGGTCGACCGGGAGGAAGGTCGACTGCACTGTGGAGGAAGGCTCGACTCGGGAGGAAGGTCGACCGGGAGGAAGGTCGACCAGGAGGAAGGCTCCACTGTGGAGGAAGGCTCGACCGGGAGGAAGGCTCGACCGGGAGGAAGGTCGACCGGGAGGAAGGTCGACCAGGAGGAAGGCTCGACCGGGAGGAAGGCTCGACTCGGAAGGAAGGTCGACTGCACTGTGGAGGAAGGAAGGTCGACCAGGAGGAAGGCTCCACTGTGGAGGAAGGTCGACTGGGAGGAAGGTCGACTGGAGGAAGGTCGACTGCACTGTGGAGGAAGGTCGACTGCACTGTGGAGGAAGGTCGACTGCACTGTGGAGGAAGGTCGACTGGAGGAAGGTCGACTCACTGTGGAGGAAGGAAGGCTCCACTGTGGAGGAAGGAAGGTCGACTGGAGGAAGGTCGACTGGAGGAAGGTTCGACCGGGAAGAAGGTCGACTGAAGGAAGGTCGACTGGAGGAAGGTCGACTCACTGTGGAGGAAGGTCGACTGCACTGTGGAGGAAGGTCGACTGCACTGTGGAGGAAGGAAGGTCGACTGGAGGAAGGTCGACTGCACTGTGGAGGAAGGTCGACTGCACTGTGGAGGAAGGTCGACTGCACTGTGGAGGAAGGTCGACTGCACTGTGGAGGAAGGAAGGTCGACTGGAGGAAGGTCGACTGGAGGAAGGTCGACTGCACTGTGGAGGAAGGTCGACTGCACTGTGGAGGAAGGAAGGTCGACTGGAGGAAGGTCGACTGCACTGTGGAGGAAGGTCGACTGGAGGAAGGTTCGACCGGGAAGAAGGTCGACTGAAGGAAGGTCGACTGGGAGGAAGGTTCACTCACGGGAGGAAGGTTCACTCACGGGAGGAAGGTTCACTCACGGGAGGAAGGTTCACTCACGGGAGGAAGGTTCGACCGGGAAGAAGGTCGACTGAAGGAAGGTCGACTGGAGGAAGGTTCGACCGGGAAGAAGGTCGACTGAAGGAAGGTCGACTGGAGGAAGGTCGACTGCACTGTGGAGGAAGGTCGACTGGAGGAAGGTCGACTGCACTGTGGAGGAAGGCTCCACTGTGGAGGAAGGAAGGTCGACTGGGAGGAAGGTCGACTGCACTGTGGAGGAAGGCTCGACTGGGAGGAAGGTCGACTGCACTGTGGAGGAAGGTCGACTGGGGAAGGTCGACTGGGGAAGGTCCCCAGGAGGAAGGCTCGACCGGGAGGAAGGTCGACCAGGAGGAAGGCTCGACCGGGAGGAAGGTCGACTGGGGAAGGTCCCCAGGAGGAAGGCTCGACTGGGAGGAAGGTCGACCGGGAGGAAGGCTCCACTGTGGAGGAAGGCTCGACCGGGAGGAAGGTCGACTCACTGTGGAGGAAGGCTCGACTGGAGGAAGGTCGACTGGAGGAAGGTCGACTCACTGTGGAGGAAGGTCGACTCACTGTGGAGGAAGGCTCGACTGGGAGGAAGGTCGACCGGGAGGAAGGCTCCACTGTGGAGGAAGGTCGACTCACTGTGGAGGAAGGTCGACTGGGAGGAAGGTCGACTGGGGAAGGTCGACTGGGGAAGGTCGACTGGGAGGAAGGTCGACTCACTGTGGAGGAAGGAAGGCTCCACTGTGGAGGAAGGTCGACTGGGAGGAAGGTCGACTGGGGAAGGTCCCCAGGAGGAAGGCTCCACTGTGGAGGAAGGCTCGACCGGGAGGAAGGTCGACTCACTGTGGAGGAAGGTCGACTCACTGTGGAGGAAGGCTCGACCGGGAGGAAGGCTCCACTGTGGAGGAAGGTCGACTGGGAGGAAGGTCGACTGGGGAAGGTCGACTGGGGAAGGTCGACCGGGAGGAAGGTCGACTCACTGTGGAGGAAGGTCGACTCACTGTGGAGGAAGGAAGGTCGACTGGGGAAGGTCGACTGGGGAAGGTCGACCGGGAGGAAGGTCGACTAGGAGGAAGGCTCCACTGTGGAGGAAGGTCGACCGGGAGGAAGGCTCCACTGTGGAGGAAGGTCGACTCACTGTGGAGGAAGGTCGACTGGGGAAGGTCGACTGGGAGGAAGGTTCGACCGGGAAGAAGGTCGACTGAAGGAAGGTCGACCGGGAGGAAGGCTCCACTGTGGAGGAAGGCTCGACCAGGGAGGAAGGTCGACCTGGAAGGAAGGTCGACCAGGGAGGAAGGCCCGACCAGGGAGGAAGGTCGACTCACTGTGGAGGAAGGCTCCACTGTGGAGGAAGGCTCGACCGGGAGGAAGGTCGACTAGGAGGAAGGCTCCACTGTGGAGGAAGGAAGGTCGACTGGGGAAGGTCCCCAGGAGGAAGGCTCCACTGTGGAGGAAGGTCGCACTGTGGAGGAAGGTCGACTGGGAGGAAGGTCGACTGGAGGAAGGTTCGACCGGGAAGAAGGTCGACTGAAGGAAGGTCGACTGGGAGGAAGGTCGACCAGGAGGAAGGCTCCACTGTGGAGGAAGGCTCGACCGGGAGGAAGGTTCGACCGGGAAGAAGGTCGACTGAAGGAAGGTCGACTGGGAGGAAGGTTCACTCACGGGAGGAAGGTTCGACCGGGAAGAAGGTCGACTGAAGGAAGGTCGACCGGGAGGAAGGCTCCACTGTGGAGGAAGGCTCGACTCGGGAGGAAGGTCGACTCACTGTGGAGGAAGGTCGACTGGGAGGAAGGTCCACTGAGAGGAAGGTCGGCCAGGAGGAAGGCTCGACCGGGAGGAAGGTCGACTCACTGTGGAGGAAGGAAGGTCGACTCAGGAGGAAGGCTCACCAGGAGGAAGGTCGACTCAGGAGGAAGGCTCCACTGTGGAGGAAGGAAGGTCGACTCAGGAGGAAGGCTCGACTGGAGGAAGGTCGACTGGGAGGAAGGTCGACTGGGGAAGGTCCCCAGGAGGAAGGCTCGACTCGGGAGGACTCCTGGCCAGGAGGAAGGCTCGACCGGGAGGAAGGCTCCACTGGGAGGAAGGTCGACTCACTGTGGAGGAAGGAAGGCTCCACTGTGAGGAAGGCTCCACTGTGGAGGAAGGCTCGACTGGGAGGAAGGTCGACTCACTGTGGAGGAAGGAAGGTCGACCGGGAGGAAGGCTCGACCGGGAGGAAGGTCGACCGGGAGGAAGGCTCCACTGTGGAGGAAGGTCGACTGGGGAAGGTCCCCAGGAGGAAGGTTCGACCGGGAGGACTCCTGGCCAGGAGGAAGGCCCACCAGGAGGAAGGCTCGACCGGGAGGAAGGCTCCACTGTGGAGGAAGGAAGGTCGACCGGGAGGAAGGTTCGACCGGGAAGAAGGTCGACTGAAGGAAGGTCGACCGGGAGGAAGGTCGACTGGGGAAGGTCGACCGGGAGGAAGGTCGACTGGGGAAGGTCGACTGGGGAAGGTCGACTGGGGAAGGTCGACTGGGGAAGGTCGACCGGGGAAGGTCGACCGGGAGGAAGGCTCGACCGGGAGGAAGGTCGACTGGGGAAGGTCGACTGGGAGGAAGGTCGACCAGGGAGGAAGGAAGGTCGACTGGGAGGAAGGTCGACCTGAGGGGAAGGTCGACTGGGGAAGGTCGACTGGGGAAGGTCCCCAGGAGGAAGGCTCCACTGTGGAGGAAGGTCGACTCAGGAGGAAGGCTCGACCGGGAGGAAGGTCGACTGGGAGGAAGGTCGACCGGGAGGAAGGTCGACCGGGAGGAAGGTCGACTCAGGAGGAAGGCTCGACTGGGAGGAAGGTTCACTCACGGGAGGAAGGTTCACTCACGGGAGGAAGGTTCACTCACGGGAGGAAGGTTCACTCACGGGAGGAAGGTTCACTCACGGGAGGAAGGTTCACTCACGGGAGGAAGGTCGACCTGGGAGGAAGGTCGACCAGGAGGAAGGCTCCACTGTGGAGGAAGGAAGGTCGACCGGGAGGAAGGTCGACTGGGAGGAAGGTTCACTCACGGGAGGAAGGTCGACCAGGAGGAAGGAAGGTCGACCAGGAGGAAGGAAGGTCGACCAGGAGGAAGGCTCCACTGTGGAGGAAGGCTCGACTCGGGAGGAAGGTTCACTCACGGGAGGAAGGTTCACTCACGGGAGGAAGGTTCGACCGGGAAGAAGGTCGACTGAAGGAAGGTCGACCAGGAGGAAGGAAGGTCGACCGGGAGGAAGGTCGACCGGGAGGAAGGTTCACTCACGGGAGGAAGGTTCGACCGGGAAGAAGGTCGACTGAAGGAAGGTCGACTGGAGGAAGGTTCGACCGGGAAGAAGGTCGACTGAAGGAAGGTCGACCGGGGAAGGTCGACCGGGGAAGGTCGACCGGGAGGAAGGTCGACCGGGAGGAAGGTCGACCAGGAGGAAGGAAGGTCGACTGGAGGAAGGTTCGACCGGGAAGAAGGTCGACTGAAGGAAGGTCGCACTGTGGAGGAAGGCTCGACTGGGAGGAAGGTCGACTCAGGAGGAAGGCTCGACTGGGAGGAAGGTCGACTCACTGTGGAGGAAGGTCCACTGTGGAGGAAGGCTCGACTGGGAGGAAGGTCGACTGGGGAAGGTCGACTGGGGAAGGTCGACTGGGAGGAAGGTCGACTGGAGGAAGGTTCGACCGGGAAGAAGGTCGACTGAAGGAAGGTCGACTGGGGAAGGTCCCCAGGAGGAAGGCTCGACTCGGGAGGAAGGTCGACTCACTGTGGAGGAAGGCTCGACTGGGAGGAAGGTCGACTGGGGAAGGTCCCCAGGAGGAAGGCTCCACTGTGGAGGAAGGCTCGACCGGGAGGAAGGTCGACTGGGGAAGGTCCCCAGGAGGAAGGCTCGACCGGGAGGAAGGTTCACTCACGGGAGGAAGGTTCACTCACGGGAGGAAGGTTCGACCGGGAAGAAGGTCGACTGAAGGAAGGTCGACTGGGAGGAAGGTCGACCTGGGGGGAAGGTCGACCTGGGAGGAAGGTTGACACGGGAGTCGGTCTCTTACATGCTTGATCCGGTCTCAGCAACAGAGGAGGTCGACGTAGCGAATGACGGTACATGTAGCCAGAGCACTTGTGAGGGCAGAGAGATCCCCTTCGGCCTTGAGTCGGCTCACGTGGGAGCGGCGACTCCGTAGAGGACGACCGCGTGGGTCGGGTGCCTAGGTTCTGCAAACTCAAGGCCGAAGGGGATCTCTTCTTCCTGCAGGCTTTACTACGATGATAATGCGCTTTCTGATCTTGAGCCTCGGTTACTTCGATAGGCCATTTCTGACAGCTTTCAGGCAGCGGTCCCGTCGGCCGGCCTACGGTGTTCGGCCCTCTTCGGGTCGTTACGCTACGGTAGCGGGGTATTACTGATTCGGTAGGCGGCGAAGGCGTCCTCGGTCGTATATCTTCTGATGGTAAATGCGCTCACGATAGCTGACGGCTGCTACGTATGCGGGGATGCTACTGATGCCCGGGCGAAGCGTCCTCGGTCGATCTGCTACTGATGAAGTAGGTATGCCTCTGATGACTTCCGGACGGTGCTTCTGATGCAGGTCTACAATACTTCCTGCTGTAATGGTTAGCCTTGAGCCCCGCGCCAACAACAAGTCAACATCACAATTAATGGCGCTGTGCTGACCACATGGCTTTTGTAGCCATTCCCCATATCTCACATCAAATCAATGGTGGCTCTTTCCACACATAAGCTGACATGTGTAAAACTAATGCTGAAATAACCAAACTGCCCTCTCTCATTCCTACAAAGAGAGAAACTATTCTCAAGAAAAAGGTAAGCCATTTTTCTCTCCCTCTGCACGATGCACACAAGAACAAATTACTGTTCATCTCCTTCTCCACTCAAGCTCAAAACACTGACTTGATCGTCGGAGGTACAACGGGGGAGCCAAGCCCCGTCCTCTCACGAGCTTCTACCTGTGCAGGGGGGAAGAACAGCCCAACTCAAAGCTAGGTATTCGGGGGAGGGAGTGGATCCCTGTCATCTTCAACCTCAAGCTAAGCTCACACCGAGATTAGTGACTGTGATTATATACATCAACAGTATTATTTTCCATTTTGAAGTTAATTGCATATTAGTCCTTTAAATCATTCGTAATTGCAAACTAGTCCCCGAAATCTCATTGTTTTCTCATTAGTCTCTCAAATCTGCAATTCTAGAATTGCAATTTCGTCCCTCTATTAGCTTTTCTATTATTTTCTATAACCATGGTTAACTTAACCCTTAACCCAACATCTACACTTACCTAAATACCTCCTCTAGTATAGGGTTTAGAGGAAATACTATCACGAAAAGAGCTCTAAAATGGGTTTGGGTGTGCCCTTCACCATTGAGAAAGAAGAACTTTTAGGGTCCGATTTTAGGATAAGCAGGTTGTAGATTTAAATCTACTACAAAACGGGTTGGTGGATTCTAAATGAAGGTATAAGGAGTAAACACTTTCATTCCATTAAAGATGGCACTCACATTACTAAACCAGAGAGACGAAATTGCAAGAGGCATATAGATTTGAGGGACTAATGAGAAAATACTGAGATTTGGAAGGCTAATTTGCAATTATGCATGGTTTAAAGTACTAATATGTAATTACCCCTTCTATTTAATTCCAAATAAATAAAAGTTCAAATAAGCTCAATTCTGATGTAATGCAAAGGGAGACCTTGTCTTCAAAGGTGGGCTTTTACAAAGTCAATATTAATACCAGGGAAAGAGAAATAGTTAATGTAAGAGTTTTGGTTAACTTATAGCAATGGTAGAATGATTCAAAGTTTAGAAGTCTTCTTCTTAGGTAAACTTTTTGATGCAACTACTAACCTTTCCCTTTCAAACTACTCTACCAAGGAACGCTATTGCACCACCGCATAAAAAATAAATTTATAAATAAGTGTAAATTTCAGATGCATCCAATGAACTATAGGGTGTAGTCATTTATACCCCTGAACTATTTTATAATTTTATTAGCATTTATATCTCCTAAACTATTTTATTAGCCCTTATACCTTGATGATGTTATCTACCTCTTAATTTGAAGAAGGATTTTGTCTTTTTTAAATTAACTTGAATTATAAAGCTAATTTATCCTCACATGATTTTCACAAATAAGGAAATAATATTGTAGAAGGAGTTCAAGAAGGTGCAAAAGCTAATTAACTAGTTTTGAATATATATGATTATGCCTTCATAGTATCAGAGATGTATGTGGTGATTAACCTTAGAAATAAATCATATAATCAAATGCATTATACAGAATTCTTTATTATGGGTATGGCAACCCTATTCGTTATATACCTCAGGCCTCGTTTGGTACGCGGGAATGGGGTGGAATGGAATGGTCATTCCCACTTCTCATTCCCCCATACCAAACATAACCATGTTTTGAAAGTTGGAATGTCCATTCCCAAGGAATGCTCATTCCCACTTTTAGTGGGAATGAGCACTCCAAGTGAATTGATAAGGAATGGTCATTTCCATTCAAGTGGGAATCAAATTAGTTACATAATTTCCAATTATACCCCCATTGATAACAAAAATAAATCTAAAAATCCCGTCCCATATTATCTCAACAAATCACATTATTTCTCTCTTTTTTTCAAACTTTGCTGAGATAAATATAGGTCGACCTCGCCTCTAACAATGATAATTTCCTTTCGACGCATCACCTTTGACGCGCCTTGCCTCGCATTTCATCAAGTCACACCCGCCGACCGGCAACCGGAGGTAGTCAAATCATCACCGACGCTAGGTAATTCTTGGACTAACTCTTTTTTATTAAGGATTCTCAGTGGTCATTAATTTTTCATTCTTAAAAATAATTATAAGTTGAAACAATTTTCTTGAGGTTTGATGTCTTCTCGAATCACGTGTTTAGGACTTTTTTTTACAAATAAGTCTATGCCCATCATATTTAAGTGTAGTTATAATCTTTTTTACTACATCGTGCGTACAATCTCCTGTGTGCTTGATCATGCAATTAGATTCATTTTCTAATTTAAATCTAGAACTTATTATTTGAAGAATATATAGGTGAGGCGATATGAAAGTGGGCAATTTTAGATTGGCAATTTAGGCTAGTTTATCATTTTGCTATTTTGAAACTTATTATTTTAGTTGGTATTGTTTTATGGATATTTTGCTTATGATATGGGTGTTTTTGATAATTTATCAAATGAGTTATTTTATATATCTAGAACTTTGGATTGTGGATATCATTCTTTATATTATTTTTGGACCTATGAAAGATGCGTACTCTTTTATTTATTTTTCCTTAATTTTTAAGACTAGGAAATAGTGAGTATTTTAAAAAATATATAAACTAACATACACCGAGAGATAATCTGCATTAATATAACACATAGCTAGATTAATATAACCTATGCATAAATAAAATTGTTTAGTTATTATAATTAATATTTATTTTTATCTTATTAAAATCTATGTTGTTGTAATAAGGGCATTATTAGAAAATAATATTTCATTCTCACTTGTGAACTAATGATACCAAACATGGGAATGGGAATGAGATTTTCATTCTAGCTTCATTCTACAAACACACCCAAACAAGAGAATGGGAATGACCATTCCATTCCCACATACATTCCATTCCATTCCTTCTTCCATTCCATTCTCATTTGAGTCCATTCCCGCGTACCAAACGAGGCGTCATGGTTTTTTAAATTGGCATGTTAGTACATTATATTATGCAAATCTAATAATGTTTCTTTGAAATTCTTATAAGATGCTTACATTCTAATTTTAGAATTTTTAATCTTTAATGTTTGTTGAATTTATTGTCAAAACTATCCAATAGGATTAAAATAGAACTCAAATAGATTTAGCAATAAATTCAACAAACATTAAGCATTAAAATTCTAAATTCAGCATGTGAGTGTAATGTGTATTCAGTAACTATTCTCACATTTGCATAACAGAAGACACAAAAGTGCCAATTTAAAAAAACTTCAGGGTACATAAGTTTAGCAAAAAAAACAAGTGAGTGTATATAAGTGAAAAATATGGAAAAGCATATGATATATAAGTGCTGATTAGCCCAAAAATTATGTTTAATTAACTTAAGGGTTGCTTTGATATTTCTTCCTCCAAATCTATATTAGTCCCTAAATAATTGAAATTGATCTCAGGTCTCCCAAATTCTATGGTAGGTTGAAATAAGCCCCCCCCCCCATTACTTTTCCACTATGAAAACGTAACTAGGATTGATTCATACCTAATCGTAGATAGCTATTTACTTAGTAAAATAAGTTTTCCAAAATCCTTCTGTCTCCCTCTCCCTTTTTTGTCTCCCACTAAAACAAAGAAAGGGGAAACTTTTCCTATCACTTCACTGCTAAATTGATATCTCAGATCTTGATCAAAACCTTACACCCCCAGAAAATCGTAACCAAAACCCTAAATCGACCCCCCAAAAATGGTAATTGAAGCCGGAGATTGCATACTGGCCAAGATTTGGCCTTTCAGTTGAGCATTATGCCCTAGTCACAAACCTGTTCTGGAGGTAAAGTTTATTTTCAAAAATTAGGTTTTGATTTTACTTTTCACATTGAGAAAATAAAGTGAAAAATGAGTTAGGATTATAGTTATATTAAACAGGTTTGAAGAGCTTATCGGGTATAAGTTAAAATGGTTAATGAATTTGGGTTTGGATTTGTGTGAAAGGGGTATAACGGCAAATCACCCAAAAGTTAAAGAAAGTAAACAGATTATTCACCTCATTCTAACCAGATTTTTTCAACATAATAATAGGATTTTGAGGGACCTAAGATCAATTTCAATGATTTGGAGGATCAATATCAAAATATTTTAAGATTTGGTAGACTAATCGACATAACCCTAAACATAATGATTTCCTAAATGGAAGACAAAAGTGTATTTATCCCTCGAATATGGCAATGGAGATTTCTAAATCGTGTTACTTGTAACTAAAATTTACATTTCTCAAGTGTAATCTCAAAGTAGAACTGAGAATGGTTCTTTTAAGTTGCAGTACTTACCTTAAATTTGCACCATAAAATTAGTGATGTTATTTTGTCTCCAAGTTGCCGATTATAGTACCATAAAACTAGTGATGTTATGGGTGATTCAAATCCTAATCTTTGAATATGATATGTAATCCAATTAGAGTTTTTATTAGCTATTTTAGTATTAAGATAAAGACAAAAGAGTTTGGTAGTTCTATTGAGCTTAAGATTTTTATCTTGTAGAATTTATGGCTAGCAACAACGTATCCTTAGTCTCTACTAGGTGAGATGCACGTGCATTACACGGTCAAATAATTTAATTATTTTATTTGGGTTTAAGTCTTTATTTTAATTTTTGGAAACATATTTATGTCTTTAATATAACTAGTTTGTGAAATTGTTCATGGTTACTATATAATTTATTGCACAAAATTATATCATATTTTTAAACCTCTACTTGATGATGACAACATGATGATAACATTTTATAGATTAACATCAAACTTGATAATGCATTGAATTTAGTTATCCCTCATAAATTTTAGAACTTTGATCAACAGACATCAAAATTCCAACTTGTAAGTTTAGAACTTTGATCTAAGAGACATACTAAAGAACTTTTATGCTATATACCAAATGTATAACGACTAATGCAATGAGAAAAGCATATGATATATAAGTGCTGATTAGCCCAAAATTATGTTTAATTAACTTAAGGGTTGCTTTGATATTTCTTCCTCCAAATCTATATTAGTCCCTAAATAATTGAAATTGATCTCGGTCTCCCAAATTCTATGGTAGGTTGAAATAAGCCCCCATTACTTTTCCACTATGAAAGCGTAACTAGGATTGATTCATACCTAATCGTAGATAG
Source organism: Asparagus setaceus (assembly GCA_012295165.1). Taxonomy (NCBI): domain Eukaryota; kingdom Viridiplantae; phylum Streptophyta; class Magnoliopsida; order Asparagales; family Asparagaceae; genus Asparagus; species Asparagus setaceus. Next base: position 16,164,800 of record CM022710.1, read on the forward strand.
CTATTTACTTAGTAAAATAAGTTTTCCAAAATCCTTCTGTCTCCCTCTCCCTTTTTTGTCTCCCACTAAAACAAAGAAAGGGGAAACTTTTCCTATCACTTCACTGCTAAATTGATATCTCAGATCTTGATCAAAACCTTACACCCCCAGAAAATCGTAACCAAAACCCTAAATCGACCCCCCAAAAATGGTAATTGAAGCCGGAGATTGCATACTCTGTCAAGATTTGGCCTTTCAGTTGAGCATTATGCCCTAGTCACAAACCTGTTCTGGAGGTAAAGTTTATTTTCAAAAATTAGGGTTTTGATTTTTACTTTTCACATTGAGAAAATAAAGTGAAAAATGAGTTAGGATTATAGTTATATTAAACAGGTTTGAAGAGCTTATCGGGTATAAGTTAAAATGGTTAATGAATTTGGGTTTGGATTTGTGTGAAAGGGGTATAACTGGCAAATCACCCAAAAAGTTAAAGAAAGTAAACAGATTATTCACCTCATTCTAACCAGATTTTTTCAACATAATAATAGGATTTTGAGGGACCTAAGATCAATTTCAATGATTTGGAGGATCAATATCAAAATATTTTAAGATTTGGTAGACTAATCGACATAACCCTAAACATAATGATTTCCGGAAATGGAAGACAAAAGTGTATTTATCCCTCGAATATGGCAATGGAGATTTCTAAATCGTGTTACTTGTAACTAAAATTTACATTTCTCAAGTGAAATCTCAAAGTAGAGCCGGAGAATGGTTCTTTTAAGTTGCAGTACTTACCTTAAATTTGCACCATAAAATTAGTGATGTTATTTTGTCTCCAAGTTGCCGATTATAGTACCATAAAACTAGTGATGTTATGGGTGATTCAAATCCTAATCTTTGAATATGATATGTAATCCAATTAGAGTTTTTATTAGCTATTTTAGTATTAAGATAAAGACAAAAGAGTTTGGTAGTTCTATTGAGCTTAAGATTTTTATCTTGTAGAATTTATGGCTAGCAACAACGTATCCTTAGTCTCTACTAGGTGAGATGCACGTGCATTACACGTGGTCAAATAATTTAATTATTTTATTTGGGTTTAAGTCTTTATTTTAATTTTTGGAAACATATTTATGTCTTTAATATAACTAGTTTGTGAAATTGTTCATGGTTACTATATAATTTATTGCACAAAATTATATCATATTTTTAAACCTCTACTTGATGATGACAACATGATGATAACATTTTATAGATTAACATCAAACTTGATAATGCATTGAATTTAGTTATCCCTCATAAATTTTAGAACTTTGATCAAAGCGGACATCAAAATTCCAACTTGTAAGTTTAGAACTTTGATCTAAGAGACATACTAAAGAACTTTCATGCTATATACCAAATGTATATAGCGACTAATGCAATGAGAAATCCATATTAAATTCATATTTGAAAAATTCATATTAGACCAACAAAGAAGATTAGTTACATGATCCAAAATATTAGTTTAAAAATATTAAAGATTATATATCAATATGTTACTAATTACTAACGACCAACCTAATATGATTTTCAATATGGGTAAAACACTTCTTACTAAAAACTAAATTTCCACAAAGCTGCTATATCACACTCTTTATGCTAAATGGCGACAACATTATTCAGGAAAAATATCTACCCTAGAAAATATAAGGTATCAAAGCCTTGACCTCTTTAGGGAAGTTTTCAAACTTTGAGATATACCATTTTCTTGTAGCAAAATCCTATAGATCAAATACAAAGCAGTGTCCAAGGCAAAAGTAAGTGCATGCATAGTCTATGCAATGAGAGTAATTCCATAAGAATATATGATCTCAAAGAGATCATATAGACATATAATTCACCCAACAAAACTTCCCTTGGAATCTTCTAGGCTGTTCAAATACAATAAAGTTAAGAGGTGTCTTGCCCAAAATTCTTCAAATATCATGTATTTTTAAAAATTACATTAAGTTTATGTCTGATTCAATGAATTGTTAGAATTTAAAATTTTATAATTAATTCCAATCTATTATTTGGGAATCGTTAGAATTTCAATTATAGAATTTTCAACTCAAAGTTATTTTAGTACTTTTAGATTTTAAGGAAATTATTTAGAATTTTGAGCTTGTTTGCAATTTTTTATTTTAGTGAGTTGGTTGTAATTTTTACTTTTTA
>CM022710.1:16167077-16368330 GCA_012295165.1 Asparagus setaceus
CCTATGGTGGATGCTCACAAGCGTAACTTTGTCCCCCGCGGCAAAGGTAAAGCGCGAAGTCAGACGCTTAATCAAACGCTCGAATCGCAACCACAAACAGCAGCCACAACAACGCGCACCACAGCTAATCGCGTTTCAATGCGCCAACAAACTCGGAACCGTAAAACCATCCGGTTCGAGGTTTCCCAAGACTTACTCGCTCAAGGACGAGGAAGTTCCCCCGCGGGACGTAGCAACTTGTCAACCAATGAATCTCGTGGTTCTTTACTCTTTTATTGTGTTTTTGGCTTTCCGCTTGTGGTGGTTTCTCTCACGGTTCAGGGTCCGCCCCAACAATTGGTATCGAGCTATTGTTCGATTGGAAGTAGTGTAATTTCTAATTTGAGGGTGTTCGTGATTCCCGAGAGAAGCGGATTCACGAAGACAAACAGAGGATGGCCAACCAAGAATCACCAAAGTGGGAAAATTCGAGATTGAAAAGTTCAATGGGAAGAACGACTTTTCCTATTGGAGGATGCGATGAAAACTTTCTAATTTCGTAAAATTGCACAAGGCTTTGGATGGAAAGGAGAAGAAGAACAAGGATATGTCCGGTGAGGATTGGGAGGAGTTGATCCGGAAGCACAGGCCGATTATCCTATGCCTTGAGAGGGATGTAGCTTTCTTGATAGATGGAGAGGAAACGGTCATGCGGTGGAAGAAGTTAGAGGGTACCTTCATGACGAAGAGTCTAACTAACCGGATCTACTTAAAATCCAAATTGTATACTTGCAAGATGGAGGAGGGCTCATCAATCCGGAACACATCAACAAGTTTGATAGGATCATATCAGATTTGAAAGACATAGATGTTAAAGTAGGAGACGACGATCAGCGCTTCTACTATTTCTCGTCAGCCAAGTCTTATGAGAACTGGTGCAAACACCGATGCTTGTGGGAGAAAATTTAAAGATGGATGAGACTAGAACGGCACTTCTAGCGGACGATCTTCTGAAGATTGCAACTAGTGACATGGCCAATCGGTGGTAATAAGGAACAAGCGCAGGATTGTTTGCAAGAGGAAGGAGCAATGAGAGAGGAAAAGGCAAGGAGGAAAGTCTAGATCTAAATCAAGACCTCTTGCGGAAAAGGATGTTTCAAGTCGCGGTGAAGCGGGCATTTCAAAGTCGACCGTCCAAATAAGAGAGTAGGTGGAAAGAAGAACAACAACAAGACCGAGAGGAGAGAGGGCAAGGAAGAAGCGAAGCACGCTTCGAGGAAGGGAGCGATAAGGAGTGCTATGTCGCCACGGGTGGCGAGGATATCTCCGGAAGTGGATACTTGATTCGGTTGCTCTTACCATATGTGTCCAAATAGGAAGTGGTTTACTACCTCTGAGGCATTGATGGTGGAACTGTATTGATGGGGAATAACCATGCTTGTAAAACAGTGGGGCTAGGTAATATCAAAATCAAGATGCATGATGGAGTGGTTCGAACCTTGACGGATGTGAGGCATGTTCCCGACTTGCGGAAGAATCTTATCTCGCTTGGTGCTTTGGACTCCGGTGGTTGCGTGGATTGTGACAGAAAACGGAGTGAAGAAGGTTGTTCGTGGTTCCTTAGTAGTGATGAAGGGTGTTCGCCACGATAATCTATATACTCTCGTACCATCGTGACGGAGATGCTGCTGGAACCGGCGAAGTGGTGGAGACCCATGTGAGCACACACGGTTATGACATAGGCGGCTTGGGCATATGTCGAGAATGGTCTAGTTCGCTTGGTAAAGAGGGTCTGCTGAAGAATCAAGGAACCTAGCATGGATTTTGCGAGGATTGTGTGTATGGAAAGTCACAGTGGTCAAGTTTCAACAAAGAAGTCTAAGAGCGAGGGATACTAGATTATGTGCACATGGATGTTTGGGGTCCGCTCGGACAACTTCCAAGGGTGGTTCCGTATTATGTCTCGCTTATAGATGATTATTCTAGGTATGCTTGGATTTACTTTCTCAAGCACAAGAATGAGGTGTTCGAGACATTCAAGAAGTGGAGAACAATGGTTGAAAACAGACAGAAAGAAATTGAAGACGCCGAGATCCGATAACGCATGCAGTATACAGATGGTGCTTTCAAGGAGTTCTCGCGGATCGAGGGAATTGTTCGACCGGACACCAGCCCACCACAAAGCAGTAATAGGGTCGCGGAGAGACTGAACCAAACATTGCGGAGAAAGCAGGAGTATGCGATCTTATGCGTGATTGGGCAACGAATGGTGGGCAAAAGCGGTGGCTCTGACTTGTTACATTGTGAACCGCTCACCACATTCGACATTGATGGTGATACACCTATAGGGTGTGGTCAAGGGAGCATGCGATTATGATAGGCTCGTAATTTTTGGATGTACCGCCTACTATCACGCCAACGAGGGAAAGCTTGACGCGAGGGCCAAGAAGGCAATATTCTTGGGATATGCAGCATGCAAAAGGCTATCGCCTTTGGTGTACGGAAGATTCAAAGTTCGTGGTCGCAGGATGTTACCTTCGATGAGAAATCCATGATTGCTAGGGCCCAAGGATGATGGTGTTATGACTGGTGAGACTTCTAAGTCTCGGTTATTGAAATAAAACCTAAAGACCAACTAGGTTCTAATCGTGCTCAAGTGGGAAGTCGTAGATGATGAGCTTGAGCAGAGGAGGTTCAACAGAAAATACACGTGCACTACAACAACAAAGAGCTCGAGGATAATTTGGCTTCCACTAGGCCAAAGCGAGCATACAAGTAGGTTCTCAAGTCGGGGCTGATCAACCCCGAAGCACTATGGGCGTGCTAATATGGTTGAATACGACTCTCGGTGGAGGAGGACGAGCCGGTCTCCTTCAAGGAAGCTATTCGACAAGGATAGTGAGAGTTGGTTGGTCATGATGGAGGAAGAGATGGAATCTCTTCGAAGAATCATACATGGGAGGTAGTCCCATTGCCCATAGGAAGAAAAGCTATTGGTTGTAAGTGGGTGTATAAAAGAAAGGAAGATCTTCGTGAGCTCGGTGGTGTAAGATACAAGGCGAGTCTAGTGGCTAAGGGGTTTGCACAAAGAGAGGGTGTGGATTACAATGAGATATTTTCTCCGGTGGTGAAACACACATCTATTCGGTGCTATTGAGTATTGTTGCTTATGGTGATTTTGAGTCGGATCAACTCGATGTTAAAATAGCCTTCTTGCACGGAGACTTGGATGAAGAGATCTACATGCATCAACCCGAGGGCTACAAGGTTGAGGATAAGGAGAATCATGTGTGTCGCTTGAGGAAGTCACTGATGGATTAAAGCAATCTCCCGGCGGTGGTACAAGCGATTTGACTCCTTCATGTCGAAGCATGGGTTTTCCGGCCATCATGATTGTTGTGTTTACATTCTGAAGCTTCATGGAGGTAATTTTATCTATCTTCTTTGTATGTGGATGACATGCTTATTGCTTCTAAGAGCGTGGTGGAGATAGATAGGTTGAAATCTCAACTTGGTGAAGAGTTCGAGATGAAGGACATGGGTGCCGCTAGGAAAATACCGGTATGGAGATTAGAAGAGAGCCGCTAATCGACGATTGTTCTTGAGTCGAAGGACTACATAGAGCGGGTGATCGCGAGGTTCGGGATGCAAAGTGCTAAGTCGGTGGTGACTCCATTGGCTCCACACTTTAGGCTTCGGTAATCAATCTCCCACTACAGCCGAAGAGAAGGTGCACATGGAGCGTGTTTCCTATGCTAGTGCGGTTGGCGCAATATATACTAAATGGTGTGTACACACCCGATATTTCACAAAGCGGTCGGTGTGATCGATAGATTCATGGCGAATCCGAAAAGGCGACCGAAGCAAAGGAAGTGGGTCCCGAGGTACTTAAAGGGTACCGCTGATACGGTCCTGTTTTGGTGGAGAAACATGTCCATTGATGGGTTTGTGGACTCGATTATGCGGGCGATCTAGATAGACGGCGATCTACTACCGGTTATGTATTTAAGATACATGGAGCTCGGTTAGTTGGCGTCGATATTACGAGCTCTGATGGCACTTTCTACTACAGAGGTGAGTACATGGCCATGACAGAGGGAGTGAAGGAAGCATTGTGGTTGTGGGGTCTTCTAGATGATTTGGGGATTGAGCGAAAAACGTGAACTTGTGGTGTGACGATCGAGTGCAATTCACTTGGCGAAGAATCAGGTTCATCATGCTCGTACCAAGCATATCGATGTCAGGTATCATTTTGTGCGGGATGTCATAGAGGAAGGTGATATTACTCATGAAGGTGCACACGAATGAGAATCCGTGGACATGTTAACCAAGGTGGTCACAGGTAGTAAGTTTAAGCATTGCTTAGACTTGCTTCATATCAACCCGTGTTGATCTGCCCAAGAGGGCATGGCCCTTCGGGGCGGTGATGGGTGAGGTGGAGACGATTTGTAGAACTACGATTAGCTTGATCCCGGTGGAGAATGCGTGGCGGCCAGCGGTATAGTGGCCTATTTGGATTGGCTGGATTGGCTGATGGAGATCTCTCTAGATGTTCTTGGTGTTCTTCTGGTGTTCGTCCAAAATTTGAGGTAAATCAAATGATGTACAAGGTGGAGAATTGTAGAACATGCACAAAAACATGCACAAGACAGCTAGTTCAAGAGTCGACTACTAGGCATTGTAGTCGACTACACTCTAGCGACGTAAAGCGTGTTTTCTGCTAGGAATGCATTAGTCGACTACTAGGCATTGTAGTCGACTACACTCTAGCGACGTAGCGTGTTTTCGGTTGAATGCATTAGTCGACTAATATGAGTTGTAGTCGACTAATCTGGGCAGATTCCGAATACGGGTTTGGTTTTAAACCCGGTTCGTTTAGAGTTTATATATAACCCTAAACCTGATTAATTAGGGAAGTTTTAAGCACGTTTTGGAGCAGCCTTTGAGAGGGTTTTGTGCATCTTTGGAGAGGAGATCTTTTGAGAGATTGAGAGGTTTGTTTTTAGGGTTTCTTTGTGAGAACTTGTAATCCTAATTTGTATTCTCTCTTTCTATTAGTGAAAATCCCCTCCTTACCCGTGGGCGTAGGCAACTTGCTTAGAACCACGTAAATCTCGTGTCTTTACTCTTTTATTGTGTTTTTGGCTTTCCGTTTGTGGTGGTTTCTCTCGACGGTTCCGCGGTCCGCGCTCCCAACAGGTGATGATGAAAATCAGTAGCGGATCCAGCATTTCTAAAAAGTGGTATCACTATATAATTAATAATTAAAAATTTATAATTATCCCTTCATATTTTAAAAAAAGTATAAGACCGCATCGTTAGTAACACTATCAAACACATCTTTTTAAAAGTTCAAACTTTGTTATTTGCTACTAATTTAACTTCTTGCTACTCAACAAACCAAGAAGACAAAACAAAGATTATATTAGTATAAAGACATATGAGTATACAACAAATCCAATTAACATCACGTGGAGTTTGCTGTGTATGTTTGGCTCTACGTGAAGAAATTGTTTAAATGACAGAGGCCACTTTTTTCCTTTATTTTTTAGTGACTGATCAAGAATTGCAGTAACCAGCAAGATTTGCTAACGGCTCTTATCTGATCAAATTTAAACTTATCTAATAAAGCATAAATCCAAAATCGCTAAAACTAGTAATAAAATTTGTTACATTGATCAAATCCAACCACAATCCTTCGATTAGAGGGCAATCGTCAATCGACAATGAGAAGAAAGCCAAACCCATACCAAAATCAATCAATTTCAATGTTAAAACTCCCAAAAGAATTCCTAAATTCTAAGCATAGTGTTATGGGTGATTCAAATACTAATCCTTGAATAGGATAGGCAATATAATTAGAATTTCTATTAGTTATGTCTAGTATTAAGATAAGGAGAAAAGAGTTTGTTTATTCTATTGAGATTAAAATTCTTATCTTGTAGAATTTGTGGATAGCAACAACTCTTATCTTTAGTCTCTATAAATATGGCGAGAAGATATGATGAGAATTTACCCAACCTAGAACATAACATCAAGGAAAGAGCGGATGGTTCTTTATTAAAACATGAATAGTTGATCCAGATGGCGTGATAAGCATTGAGAGAGGGCTGCAGGTGAAGTGTCATGGTTGTGTAATCTTAGTGCAATAAGAGGTAACTAGAACTAACTGTTGGAGGAGATAGGAATAAATGGTAATGAGTTTTTACATATATACCCTCAGATCATATTATTTTTAGAAAATGTCTCTAAAGCATGGTAATTGGTTTTTACCCTCAATACTCACCTCAACTTGGAGAATAAGTTGGAATATTTTCTTAAAGAAATATTTTTTCAGTAATGATGAGACTAGCTCTAATTAGGTTCATTAAACTTGAAAGTAATTAATTTTATTTTATTAAATATCGATATTGTTAAAAAAATAAACCTTTCATCTTTACCCTAAATAATCGTTTATTCATAGAACTGAATAATATTAATAAATTATTTTTAAAATTTCATTAACCAATTTAAATGTAGCTTAATCATTTATGAAAAAATTAATCCAATGTTAGCAAAATATTCCAATCTATAATCTATTCCTATGAAAACTATGAGGTAAAATAGGGAATGGCTATAAGTACTCGAAAATAAAATTGCAATCGTTGTGGTTTGGAAGGCAATTTTAGAAATATGTATGATTTGAGGGGTACATAAAAAAAATCACATAATGATTGATTAAGTAGTTCTCTGGTGCGTCAAGAAAGTTTTAGACGGGTTTATGCTTGCAGAATTCTTTATCAAAGGAAAATAGACCATTGCTTGCCTTACTTCTCAAACAGGCATGGGCTAGATAATGAAATGTACGTCATAATGGGTAGGTTTACCCGTTTTCCAATTACCTTAAAAAGAAATAAAATTTATTAATGAAATAAGGTTTTATGAAGATTCATATAGTTTTCGATGTTCTCACGTCTGCTAATTTACACTTTTAGGAAATCAAGACCGTAAGCAAATGACCTTTGTTGATTATAGTAATAGGTAAAGTGCTTCTGGATTTATTATTCGTAACTTTCTCTTTTTAAGAAGAAATGTCTTTTGAAACTGGTCTTGAACATACGCCCTCCCATACTTTAATGCATAATTGATCTCTTGCCAAATGCATTCTCCGTTATCTTAAAAGGACACCCACACACTGTCTCCTCCTGTATCGTGGTTCACAGCGGCAACTTTATGCGTTTAGCGATGTTGATGGGGCCGATAGTGGCCGAGATCGTCGGTCTGCAAAGAATATGCAATCTTCCTCAGGCTAATCTTATGTCATGAAGCTCCAAGATGTTAGCTACTGTGGCTCGCTCTAGTATTGAGGTAGAGTACAAGACAGTCACAAATGTTACTCTAGAATTTCTCTGGCTAGAGGCCCTACTACAAGAACTTGGCCTTCCATCTACAACTCTTATTATATAGCGCAATAATATTGGGGCAACATTCCTAGCTGTCAATCAAGTCTTCCATGCTTGCATAAAGCATATTAAGACTAATTTTCACTTTGTTCATGAGCGTGTAGCTGCCAAGCAGCTTACAATCTCCTACATTTCCACTTGTGATTAGTGTGCCGACTCATTACTAAGGCTCTACCCTTGTAGAAATTCAAGGAGTTACGTGTCAAACTTAACACATTTAAACTGACATTGAGCTTGAGGGGGCATATTAAGGCCAATTTGTTTGTATGAAAGCAGCTATGAAGTTGCAAAAGTAGAGGAAGTAGAGTCTATTTCAACTATTTCTATGTAAAAAAACAGTATTTTTGTTTCTCTTTAAGTCTAACACCAGTGCTTTCATAAATGCCAATGTGGTGCCTGCATAGCATCTCTATTTTTAAAATATTTTATCCCCTCAAGGTTCAGAAGTAGCCTGAAAATAGAAAATATTTGTTATTCCACATGAAGATTTGGGTATGCATGAAATTAGGTATCTTATAACTCATCATAATTGCACGTCCTCATCTGTCAATACTCTTGCCACAGCGAAAAGGTTATAGATCTTCGTTATCCAGTCTCATCCTTTATATATACATATATATACAAATTAAGTCAAGAAATTTGTTTCATTTTGTATATCTAAACTAACTTATTTTCCGTGTGATTCATTTATCTTTCATGAGTGTTCTAAAATGGTCCTTGACACTCGTGCAAAAGTATTTTTTCTATGCATGCTAAATGCTCATCCTGTATAATGATATTAGATACATCAACAACAAGCTTAGTATTATTTTGAGTACTTCAATATTCTGGTTTTGATTATATAATATAATTTGAGATTATTGATTTTATGCTACTTCCTAATAATATTTCACTTATATCAAACATACAAAATGAAAGAAGAGAACAGTGTATCCTTTATGCTCTTCCTAGAATATTTAATACAAACAAAAACAAGATTCTTCTACTTTATACTTTCTAATTTTGGAAGTTATTTCTTACTTCTAATACTTCCGTAACCCAAACAAGCTCTTAGTTCAACCTCATGTATGAACCCTAGTATATTGTTAGAGGATATATTTTTAATTTAGGAAATGGAAATTGACAACCCAATTTTGTTAAAAGAAGCTAGGCGAAGAAAGATAAAGTTGATAACTAGGTCAGATATCGTCTTGCCAAGAAATACTAGCAGCTCACGTTAATGTTGGGATCTAGATACAAGCCTAGAAAGGCGAAGGGTTTGAATAGGATTGCAAGATTTCTTTGAGCGTTTAAAAATATTATATTAAAATATCATAGAATTAGTAGCGAATAAACATAAGCACTTAGCAAGCAAGAAAACAAGACCAAAAATAAATAAATAAATAACGCAAGAATTGTTATAGTAGTTTGGATTAAAATCCTACATCACTCTTCCCCTCGCCGAGGGGCTTTCACACTATATGATATGGTTCTTCCGATAACAAACCCGACGCAAAGAGGCAAGTACAAGATCGCACCCTAGATTAATCCTAATCTAGTCGCTCCACCAATAACTTATCACAATATCGTTAAGTGCAATAGAAAGATATTATATATATATATATATATATATATATATATATATATATATATATATATATATATATATATATATATATATATATATATATATATATATATATATATATATATATATATATATATATATATATATATATATATATATATATATATATATATATATATATATATATATATATATATATATATATATATATATATATATATATATATATATATATATATATATATATATATATATATATATATATATATATATATATATATATATATATATATATATATATATATATATATATATATATATATATATATATATATATATATATATATATATATATATATATATATATATATATATATATATATATATATATATATATATATATATATATATATATATATATATATATATATATATATATATATATATATATATATATATATATATATATATATATATATATATATATATATATATATATATATATATATATATATATATATATATATATATATATATATATATATATATATATATATATATATATATATATATATATATATATATATATATATATATATATATATATATATATATATATATATATATATATATATATATATATATATATATATATATATATATATATATATATATATATATATATATATATATATATATATATATATATATATATATATATATATATATATATATATATATATATATATATATATATATATATATATATATATATATATATATATATATATATATATATATATATATATATATATATATATATATATATATATATATATATATATATATATATATATATATATATATATATATATATATATATATATATATATATATATATATATATATATATATATATATATATATATATATATATATATATATATATATATATATATATATATATATATATATATATATATATATATATATATATATATATATATATATATATATATATATATATATATATATATATATATATATATATATATATATATATATATATATATATATATATATATATATATATATATATATATATATATATATATATATATATATATATATATATATATATATATATATATATATATATATATATATATATATATATATATATATATATATATATATATATATATATATATATATATATATATATATATATATATATATATATATATATATATATATATATATATATATATATATATATATATATATATATATATATATATATATATATATATATATATATATATATATATATATATATATATATATATATATATATATATATATATATATATATATATATATATATATATATATATATATATATATATATATATATATATATATATATATATATATATATATATATATATATATATAGAGCAAGGCTCCTATGAACTTAAGTTCATAATGAATAGTGGTGCACCAACTTTTTATCCACTCATCTTGTCTTGAGATTTGTGATGCACAAATCTCAAAGTGGGCTTTATATCTTTCACGGATCCCAAAGCAAGATGAGTGGTTAGAAAAGTTGGTGCACCACTATTCATTATGAACTTAAGTTCATAGGAGCCTTGCTATATATATATATATATATATATATATATATATATATATATATATATATATATATATATATATATATATATATATATATATATATATATATATATATGAACGTTTGTTATTTGTCAAAGTGAGTTGATTAGAAGACATAGTCGTAGCAATAATCTCTCCGCTTGATAATAACAAGCCCGGAAATAAAAATTAAGTATGAAAAGTTTAGAGATACCATAGAATCAAATAAAGTTAGTGTCTTGACAATCATGTACATAATAAGAATGAACTCCTCATACAACTAAGCACACATGATGAGAATCAGTTTATCAATGAGCTTCCCCAACAAAAACTATCTAATGCAAAACGAAGTAAAATTTTTGAAAGATTTTCAAAAATCTATTGCTCTTCCCTCTGTAAAAAGAATTCAAGGTTTCAACTATTCTCTCCCTTTTGTTATGTTCTTCTCTCCCTTTGCTGTTATCAAAGGACACTTCCAAAATGACCATATTAAGATGAAAAAATAGAATAATACTATCATAATGGAATAGAAACAGAATATCTTGCAAGTGCACACATTTTGATATTTGAAAATAATGTAGGCATATTTATAACAAAGCCAATATGTACTCCATATAACCCTCTATGGATGTGTGTGTAATACCCGTATCACAATAATGGTGTATGTTATATAGTGAGACTTAGATAAGCATTCTATAAAGCCTAAGCATGTAATTAGTCATATATAAGAAAGATGCAATGGAACAACTCTCAACTTTCAAAGAAAGACCAATATATAGACTCATACACTTTGCCTAACTAGACTTACAAGGAGAGTCAACAGTGCTTGGTAGGTGAAATTCTCTAAACATAAAATGTTCAGTACATGATGGATACCCTGAAGAATATATGATTGACAAATCCATGAATATGTGCACATTGTCCTCTTTTACGTCACTCCTTTTCGTGAAATTTAATGAGTGTGTGCTCATTGGCCTCTTTTACTTAACTTATTTTGATAAATTTGATATTTTTGTTAGTCTTTTTACACTATCAGTGCATGTGTTTCTACTTTTTGACTTGTTTGTCATGTGATTAAACAACATACTTAAACATGTATAGACTGTAACACACCCTAATACTCATATATCTTGATAAAGGTCACTTGTACAGTGAATATGGAGGTATTATGAAGTGATCATCACAATCATGCACTAAAATCAACTGGCTGTATCCAATGTGCATAGAGTAGGGATTTAAAAAAATGGAACTTTGCCGTAAAATAAACATCTCATGTGCTATTAAGCATGATTATGCGATGATTCATAAAAATGTAGACATGCAAGAAGGAAAGTATTTTTGTAATTTTCTTTTCAAATTTTTAAAAGTTTTATATTTTAAGAAAGAAAAAAACTATTTTGTTTTTATATAAGAAGGAAAATAAAAAAAAGTTATGTATATACAACAAGTAAGTAGCGTGCTAGAATCTAAAGATAAGATGCCCAAATACTGTCTCAAACAGGTGAAATGCTCTTCGGGCAACAGTTTATTGAAAATATCTAAAAGCTGAATATTGGTGGAGACAAATTCTACTATGATATTCTTTTTAGCAATATAGTCCCTGAGAAAGTGATGTCCAACGTCTTTATGTTTGGTCCGAGAATGGCGGATGAGATTATTACTAAGGCCAATGGCACTCTTACTGTCACATGTAAGGCCCCAAATTTTTTCAATTAAATTATATTTTTAATTGAGGAGATTTTTGCAAAGTTATACAATTATTTCTACTCGATATAAGGAAATTCTCTAAAGTATAACCGATGGGGATAAAATATGCTAAGTTGTAAGTGCACAATGTGAACGTAGGCCATGCTGTTGCCAGAACTTCGGTTCAGATAGTCTACAGAACCCGAGGTTCTCAGAGCAAACCCTATAAAAAAACAAAAAAAAGGAATGTTTTTTTTTGAATGTTTTTTTTCCCCTATAAATAGGAATCTATTCCTAGGGTTTTGAGAGTTGAGTTTGTGGGAGAAAAAGCTAGGGTTTTTGGCGGCGACTAGAGAGAGAAAAAGAGAGAGCTTGAAGAGATTCTACAAGAGGAGGTCAATTTCTTTTGGGTAAAAATCAAAGCTTTATCTTTGGGACGAGCTTGTGGATTGTACAAGTCGTTGGTGTTCTTCTTCATAGTCAAATCTCCCCTCACCCCTCCCGTGGACGTAGACAATTTTGCCGAACCAAGTAAATCTCGTGTCTTTACTGTTTTGCTGTGTATTTGCTATTGTTTGTAGGTTCCCTTGATTTAGTCCTAGTACTGTTCAGAGGAAGAGTAGATATCTCACTTTATTGGGATATTTTACTTTCTATTCTTATTTCCTTCGTGAGACGGGAATATAAATCAGGGCCTTCTCTCAGGAATATCACTTTCGCGGCGTGCGGGCGTGACCCCGCATCCCAACAATTGGTATCAGAGCTGTTATTCAGATTGGAAGTGGTGTAGCTTCTGGTTTGAGGTGGTGCTCAGTAATTTCTGAGAGAAGCCGGTTTAGTAATACAAACAGAGAATGACGTCTACCAGTAAATCGATCAAAGTGGGAAAATTTGAGATTGAAAAGTTTAATGGGAAGAATGATTTTTCCTATTGGAGGATGCAGATAAAAAACTCACTGATTTCGCAAAAATTGCACAAGGCTTTTGCTGGAAAAGAGAAGAAACTTAAGGATATGTCTGATGAGGATTGGGAGGAGCTGAATCTGGAAGCACGGGCGTCGATTATCCTATGCCTTGAAAGGGATGTAGCTTTCTTGGTAGATGGAGAGGTAACGGCTGCGGGCGTGTGGTCGAAGTTAGAAAGTACCTTCATGATGAAGAGTCTAACGAACCGGATCTATTTAAAATCTAAATTATATACTTGCAAGGTGGAGGAGGGCTCATCAATTCGGGAATACATCAACAAGTTTGATAGGATCATATCAGACTTGAAAGACATAGATGTGAAAGTTGTAGATAAGGATCAGGCGCTTCTACTACTTCTGTCTCTGCCGAAGTCTTATGAGAACCTGGTGCAAACACTGATGCTTGTAGGAGACAATTTGAAGATGGATGAGGCTAGAACGGCTCTTCTAGCGGATGACCTTTGGAAGATTGTAACCAGTGACATGACTGGTGGTAACAAAGAACAAGCGCAGGGATTGTTTGCTAGAGGAAGGAGCAATGAGCGAGGAAAAGGCAAGGGAGGAAAGTCTAGATCTAAATCGAGACCTCTTGCGGGAAAATCATGTTTCAAATGCGGTGAAGTTGGGCATTTCAAGGTCGACCGCCTAAATAAGAGAGTAGGTAGAAAGAAGAATAACAACAAGACCGAGAAGAGAGGGCAAGGAAGAGGCGAAGCACGTTTGAGGAAAGGAGCGATAAGGAGTGCTATGTCGTCACGGGTGGCGAGGATATCTCAGGGAAGTGGATACTTGATTCTGATTGCTCTTACCATATGTGTCCAAATAGGAAGTGATTTACTACCTACAGAGGCATTAATAGTGGAACCGTATTGATGGGGAACAATCATGTTTGTAAAACGGCGGGGCTAGGTAATATCAAAATCAAGATGCATGATGGAGTGGTTCGAATCTTGACGGATGTGAGGCATGTTCCCGACTTGCGGAAGAATATTATCTCAGTTGGTGCATTGGACTCCGGCGGTTGCAAAATTGTTACGGAGAACGGAGTGAAGAAGGTTGTTCGGGGTTCCCTTGTAGTGATGAAGGGTGTTCGTCCGATAATTTATATACTCTCTGCACGACGGTGACGGAGATGCAATGTTAGAACTGAAGAAAGTGGTGGAGACCCCGTGAGCACACACGATTATGGCATAGGCGGCTTGGGCATATGTCAGAGAAGGGTCTAGTTCTGCTTGGTAAAGAGGGTCTGCTGAAGAATCTGAAGGAACCTAGCATAGATTTTTGTGAGGATTGTGTGTATGGAAAGTCACACAGGGTTCAGTTTCTGAGAAGCAAGTCTAAGAGCAGAGGGATACTAGATTATGTGCACACGGATGTTTGGGGTCTGGCTCAGACAACTTTCAAGGGTGGTTCCAGATATTTTATCTTGTTCATAGATGACTATTCGAGGTATGCTTGGATTTACTTTCTGAAGCACAAGAATGAGGTGTTCGAGACATTCAAGAAGTGGAGAGCAATGGTTGAGAACAGGACGGGAAAGAAATTGAAGACACTGAGATCTGATAACGGTACAGAGTATACAGATGGTGCTTTCAAGGAGTTCTGTTATCAGGAGGGAATTGTTCGACACCGACAGCCAGTCAACACCACAAGAGAATGGAGTCGCAGAGAGATGAACCGAACATTGCGGAGAAAGCAATGAGTATGCGATCATACTGGATTGACAAATGAATGGTGGGCGAAGCGGTGGCTCTGACTTGTTACATCGTGAACCGTTCACCACATTCGACATTGGATGGTGATACACCCTATAGGGTGTGGTCGGGAGCATGCGATTATGATAGGCTCGTAATTTTCGGATGTACCGCCTACTATCACGTCAACGGTCAGAGCATGCATTATGATAGGCTCATTTTCTGATGTACCTACTATCACGCCAACAGGGAAAGCTTGATGCGAGGGCTAAGAAGGCAATATTCTTGGGATATGCGAGGGCGAAAAGGCTATCGCCTTTGGTGTACGGAAGATTTAAAGTTCGTGATCGCCAGGATGTTACCTTTGATGAGAAATCCATGATTGCTAGGGCCCAAGGATGATGGTGTTAGGACCGATGAGACTTCTAAGTCTCGGTTATTGAAATAGAACCTAAAGACCAACCGTGTTCTAGTCGTTCAAGTGGGAAGTCGTAGATGATGAGCTTGAGCAGAAGAGGTTCAAGAGGAGAATACACAGCACTATAACAACAGCACCGAGGATAGTTTGGCTTTCACTAGGCCAAGGCGAGCATACAAGCAGTATAAAAGCCGGGGCTGATCAACCCTCAAGCACTATGGGCAGGTTAATTTGGTTGAATACGACTCTGTGGAGGAGGACGAGCGGTCTCCTTCAAGGAAGCTATTCGGGACAAGGATAGTGAGAGTTGGTTGGTTGCGATGGAGGAAGAGATGGAATCTCTTCGAAGAACCAAACATGGGAGGTGGTCCCATTGTCCGAGGGAAGAAAAGCTATTGGTTGTAAGTGGGTGTATAAAAGAAAGGAAGATCTTCGAGGCCTCATGACAAGGTACAAGGTAAGGCTAGTGGCTAAGGGGTTTGCACAAAGAGAGGGTGTGGATTACAATGAGATATTTTCTCCTGGTGAAACACACTTCTATTCGGGTGCTATTGAGTATTGTTGCTCATGGCGATCTTGAGCTGGAGCAACTCGATGTTAAAACGGCTTCTTGCACGGAGACTTGGATGAAGAGATCTACATGCATCAACCTGAGGGCTACAAGGTTGAGGACAAGGAGGATCATGTGTGTCGATTGAAGAAGTCACTGTATGGATTGAAGCAATCTCCCCGATAGTGGTACAAGCGATTTGACTCATTCATGCTGAAGCATGGGTTTTCCCAAAGCAACTATGATTGTTTGCTTTACATCTAAGCTTGGGGTAATTATATCTATCTCCTTTGTATGTAGATGACATGCTTATTGCTTCTAAGAGCGTGGTGGAGATAGATAGGTGAAATCTCAACTTGGTGAAGAGTTTGAGATGAAGGACATGGGCCGCTAGGAAAATACCGGTATGGAGATTAGAAGAGAGCGGGCGAACCGGTGATTGTTCTTAAGTCAGAAGGGCTACATAGAGAGGGTGATCGCGAGGTTCGGGATGCAAAGTGCTAAGTCGGTGGTGACTCTATTGGCTCCACACTTTAGGCTTTTTGGTAAACAATATTCTACTACAGCGAAAGAGAAGGCGCACATGGAGCGTGTTCCCTATGCTAGTGCAGTTGGCAGCTTAATGTACGCAATGGTGTGTACACACCCAGATATTTCACAGGCGGTCGGTGTGATCAGTAGATTCATGGCGAATCCGGAAAAGGCGCACTGGGAAGTAGTGAAGTGGGTCCTGAGGTACTTAAAGGGTACCGTTGATACGGGTCTATGTTTTGGTGGAGAAACATGTCAGATTGATGGGTTTGTGGACTCTGATTATGCGGGCGATCTAGATAGACGGTGATCTACTACTGGTTATGTATTCAGGATACATGGGGCTCCGGTTAGTTGGCGATTGATGTTACAGGTTACAGTGGCACTTTCTACTACAGAGGCTGAGTATATGGCCATGGCAGAGGGAGTGAAGGAAGCATTGTGGTTGTGGGGTCTTCTAGATGATTTGGGGATTGAGCAGGAGAACGTGAACTTGTGGTGCGACAGTCAGAGTGCAATTCACTTGGCGAAGAATCAAGTTCATCATGCTCGTACCAAGCATATCGATGTCAGGTATCATTTTGTGCGGGATGTCATAGAGAAAGGCGATATTTCTCTAATGAAGGTACGCACGAATGTGAATCCCGCAGACATGTTAACTAAGGTGGTCACAGGTAGCAAGTTTAAGCATTGCTTGGACTTACTTCATATCAACCCGTATTGATCTGCCCAAGAGGGCATGGCCCTTCGGGGCGGTGATGGGGTGAGATGGAGATTATATGGAGAATTACAAAACTACGGTTAGCTTGATCCCCGGAGCGTGACGAGGCGTACCGCCGTATAGTGGCACACCGATTGGCCCGGTTTGGTGATGGAGATCTCTAGTAATGTTCGGTGTTCTTCGGTGTTCGGTCCAAAATTTGAGGTTTATCAAATATTGTATGAGGTGGAGAATTGTGAACGGGGGCCACCCACGCTTGCTCCGAACTTCGATTCTCAGAGAAGCCGCTACAGAACCCGAGGTTCTGTAGCAAGCCCTATAAAAAAAAGGAATGTTTTTTTTAAGGGGAAAGTTTTTTCCCCCTATAAATAGGAACATATTCCTAGGATTTTGAGAGTTGAGTTTGTGGGAGAAAAAGCTAGGGTTTTTGGCGGCGGCTAGAGAGAGAAAAAGAGAGAGCTTGGAGAGATTCTACAAGAGAGAGGTCAATTTTTTTTATGTAAAAATCAAAGCTTTATCTTTGGGACGAGCTTGTGGATTGTACAAGTCGTCGGTGTTCTTCTTCATAATCAAATCTCCCCTCACCCCTCCCGTGGACGTAGGCAATTTTGCCGAACCACGTAAATCTCGTGTCTTTACTGTTTTGTTGTGTATTTGCTATTGTTTGTAGGTTCTCTTAATTCAGTCCTAGTACTGTTGAGAGGAAGAGTAGATATCTCACTTTGTTGGGATATTTTACTTTCTATTCTTGTTTTCTTCGTGAGACGGGAATATAAATCGTGGTTTCTCTCGTGTGATATCCATGCATATGGACTCAAGATCCCAACAACAACAATTAAGTTATAGTATTTATAGATATCAATCCACAGGGAAGGAGAGTATAGAAAGACAATCATATTTGGATTCTTAGATTGTGTAGGAAACTAATGATAAAGTAAATGAAAGTTATGTATGTTTTGAGTAGAGGTTTGTTACAAAAATAAAAGGTGAAACAAGAGGGAAGAATGAGAGAAAGAAAGAACATAATAAAAGCAAATTAAAAATAAAATTAAATCAAAACAAGAAGTGAATGAAAAGATGGAGGAAATCAAGAGAGTAGAATAGGAATATAGGATTGAATCCACTAGTATCGACACCACTATCGATATGGGTATCGATACAAGTATCAATACTCCTTTGATTTTCATTTTTTGCTAAATTCTTGGGCTCTTTTGTGTTGGGCTTCTTTTGGGCTTCACTCAAAGTTCTTTTGTGGTTGAAATAATCTTCATTTAAGCAGCACTTTGTTATATTCTTCATTACCCATAGATTAAGATAAAAAATATTATTAACAAATATATTTATTCAAATAAAATAGATTATAAGGGTATAAAAGTGAAATCAAATATAATGATCAAATACCCCAAACCTAAGCTTTTGCTAGTCTTCTAACAAAGAAAGAAAATAAAAAGAAAGAGAAAGAAATCCTAACTGACTTTCGCAAGAATCACGGCTATATAGCATATACAACAAGCCTTTAAACACGTAGGTTACCCTAGAGGATGAGTTGTAGTCTCATGGTTTGTAGTGAATATACCCATAAAATTCGGTCAACTTGGTAATTTGAATAAGTTAATATAGAATTAATTCAATTGAGATCTTTAAACAATCTAATTAAAGCTAGTTCTTACTCAAGAAAATATTTTTATGCAAAACTCCAAAGTAAATTTCTTAGAAAATCTTTTCAATGTAGTTATAGAAAATCACGTTCAACTTAGGGACTTTCTTTTAAACTTCTAAAAAGAACATGCTAACTTTTGTTTCAATCAATTTCCAAGCCTCTTGATCATTTTAGTTTCAAGAATATATATATATATATATATATATATATATATATATATATATATATATATATATATATATATATATATATATATATATATATATATATATATATATATATATATATATATATATATATATATATATATATATATATATATATATATATATATATATATATATATATATATATATATATATATATATATATATATATATATATATATATATATATATATATATATATATATATATATATATATATATATATATATATATATATATATATATATATATATATATATATATATATATATATATATATATATATATATATATATATATATAATCAATGGATAAAAAGCTGGTGGACAAATGGCTCCTATCCACTTAAGTTTATTGAACTTTACTCTCTCTCTCTCTCTCTCTCTATATATATATATATATATATATATATATATATATATATATATATATATATATATATATATATATATATATATATATATATATATATATATATATAATCAATGGATAAAAAGCTGGTGGACAAATGGCTCCTATCCACTTAAGTTTATTGAACTTTACTCTCTCTCTCTCTCTATATATATATATATATATATATATATATATATATATATATATATATATATATATATATTCCTTGGTGACTTTTTCTACTTTATCAGGTTTTTCTAAGTGACTATGTAATGAGCTTTGGGCCAATGGATCCCATCCAATTGGGCTTAGGTCACTAAGTTTAGAAATACTACTTTCAGGCTTAATTACTCAGTCAATATAGGCTTAGTAAGATAGAATAAATTTGGAGTTCATGATTTTATTGGTGCCTATTTTTCACAATCTTGTTTTTGAGTTAGTATGTATACAATATTTGAGTTACTATATATTTTTTCATATATATATATATATATATATATATATATATATATATATATATATATATATATATATATATATATATATATATATATATATATATATATATATATATATATATATATATATATATATATATATATATATATATATATATATATATATATATATATATATGAGTAATGATATGGTGAGATGGTGAGATGAACCATTATCGTGAGATGGACTAATTGGGCCATCAAATTCATGATCCGTACAATACATCTTGTTCAAATATCATAAAATATATATGGTCAAAATTTCACATAGTTTGGAATCTTCTAGAATATGAATCAAACTAGTTTAATATGTTAATTTTTCATATGGCTTAATAGCCGTCCCTTTCGCACATCGCTAAAATAATAATTTGAAATTTTAAAATGATATGATTTTTTCTACATATAGATCATGATGAGTACAAATCACGATGAGCAGTGCCAATCATCTTTTGGGGTAGCCTATTTGACCATCTCACGATATGAATCTTATCTCACCATATCATTTTTCATATATATATATATATATATATATATATATATATATATATATATATATATATATATATATATATATATATATATATATATATATATATATATATATATATATATATATATATATATATATATAGATCAAGAGGACTTTAGAAATTGTTATTCACTCTAAGTTAAGCATGAAATAATTTCATTATTTCCTATAAAATACTAAGTTAGAGCTATAGCAAGGTATAACACTTTAAAAATATTTTCTTAAAAATTTATTTAAAGTTATCATAAAAGGTTAACTTGAGTATAAAACTAACTAAGAACTAGAAAGTTTAAAAATTCATCAAGTAAATTAATTATTAATTAACTTTGTCAAGTTGGCAAGTGACAAATTTTTTAAGGGAAAGAAAAAGGGTAAAAGAAAAGATAAAATAGACGAGAAAAGATGACTAGTCCCCACCTCCACACCTAAATTTTGTATTGTCCTCAATGCAAATTATATGTTGCACAAAATAAAACAGATAGAAAATGAAGCACTTGCATTTGTTCGATCGACCTTGATTAATGATATAATAATAAAATTCTACAATTACCTTTGGTATGAGGAGGATAAAGTCGATAAAAAATTTTCTTTTTTGTGAAAAGAACAAGAAACTTTAAAATGAGAGAAGAATAAATTCTTTTATCATTCTTATTATTATGAGATAAAGAGTAAAGATGTAGAATACAAGTTTTAGAATGAAAACTCAAGTCCCACATCAAATCCTACCTTATTGCTGAAAATTCTACCTCGGGTTTTAAAGAAGTATAAAATGATAAACTCTATAATTTACTTGAATTCTATACTTTTCAGGGTTTTTAGTAATTTTTGCAGCCTTTTATGGTTGGTTGGTAAGGAGTAATTAGTCAAACCAAAATAAGTGTGTATATTATTGATGTGCATTTCCACCGATGGAATGTTGGGTTCAGAAATGGACCAAAGATTAGAAGATTATTCTAATTCCTCAAATAACTCAATATCAGCACTGAAAATCTCCTCTGAATTAGGGTTCATGATTAAGACATGATGAGCTGATTGGGCCATCTTTCCTAAAAATTCAAGTTCTTTATCAAAAAACCTTATTTCTTCATTAATGGTCTCCTCAAAACTCAGGTCAATAAGATCTGACTCATACTCCCCTTCGAACTGTTACTTGATATTTCTTGGATGTAATTCACTTTTAAGGGTTCATTTGATGGACCAGTCAGCTGGTTTCCTAAATTAAAAATATTTAGATCAACAGTCATGTTACCATAAGATAACTTTATTTGACCGGTTCTACAATTGATCAAAGCATTTGAGGTTGTTAAGAATGGTCTACCTAAGATAACTGGGATATGACCTTTAAGATTAAAAATAGGCTGCGTTTCAAAGATTATGAAATCAATAGGAAAAATAAACTCTCTTACCTTGATCAGAACATTCTCTATCTGTCCCTTGTGTATTTTCATGGATCTATCAACTAACTAGAGGGTGCATCTTGTTAGTTTCAATTTACCAACTCTGAGCTATTGATAGACTAAATAAAGAAGAAAATTCACACTAGCTCCTAAGTCTAGAAGTGCATTATCAATGAAGGCAGTTCTTCTGACACATAAGACAGTAGAACAACTAGAATCCTTATGTTTTAAAGGCATGTGCTTTTAGAGCATGGCACTGATATTGGAAGCTAGAAAGACTTTCTTGAAAATATTGGTGGTTCTTTTTTTAGTGCACAAATTCTTCAAAAATTTTACATACGACAGGATTTGTTGGATGGCATTTATGAGAAAAATGTTGACATTGACCTACTTAAAAATTTCTAGAATTTTCTCTATCTGGGGAGAGTTTTTCCTAGGCCTAAGTTTATATGGAAAGGGAGCAACGAGTTTAAACCTATAGAGATTAAGCTTAGTTTTGATTTCGGCTTATTGGTCATCGGAAAGGGCTGATTGTTGAATAAAGTTATTAAAAGGAGAGAGAGTTTGTTTAGGTTTAGCATTTTGAATAGAAGAAGAGGAAGAAGGGTTGTGGAAAATTATTCGGCATGTTAAAAGGAACTGTGTTTCCTCTAGAAAATTGTTAGGTTGAAGTGGGAGTGAAATTTTAATTTTTGGGGAAATTTCTTTAATTCCATGTAAAATTTAGATGATTTCTCCAACCGAATTATAGGTTGGTGAAAGTGGATCATTCACATGACGCTGGAATGCAACGTTCACCTGACCTAGTAGTTGATTATTTCCTAAGAGAGAACATTCTTTTAAAACATGGGTTGGGATAGACAATTATGACATCCTGAGAAAGAAACTTAGTTGATTTGAGCTGGAGCTCGTTCTTTGGTTTCTAGGGCTTCTAACTGATGTAGGATTATAGCCACCTTAGCTTCAGAGAGTATGTTTGACTCCAGGGAAAGACAGTGGAATTTAATTGGGAGAACTGATGAAATTCTTTCATCACAGTGTTCCCACTACATGGTTTTTTCAGATAAATTTTTTAAAAATTGTCAATCTTCATCAGTATTTTTCTTCATAAAATCCCCTTGACACATAGATTCTAAGGATGTATTTGAAGAATAATCCAATCCCTTATAGATGATTTGGCATAATCGATACTTTTCTAGACCATGATGAGGACATTAGATGAGAAGATCCTTAAACCTATTAAAATACTTTCAAAATGGATTTCTTAGAATTATCCTATAAGACTGAATGTTGTTCCTAAGATTTACCGTTTTATGAATTGGAAAGAATTTTTTTAGAAACATGATAACAAATTCATCCTAAGTTGAGATAGAATTTGTGGGCAAGCTATATAGCCATTTCTTGACTTTGTCCTTAAGATCAAAGGGATAAATCTGAGCTTAATTGCATCATCAAATAACTCTATAATCTTAATCATAAGACTAACTTTCTAAAACTCGAATATAAAAATATAGGCATCTTCGAACTAATTTCCTAAAATAGGAGGGAATAATGAGAGAAAGAGAAGAATAAAATAAAAGCAAATAAAAATAAAAATCAAATCAAAACAAGAAGTGAATGAAAAGATGGAGGAAATTAAAAGAGGAGAATAGGAATATAGGATTGAATCTACTAGTTAATTTTAAGCGCATTTAAGAATTACTCTTTTGTATTCACATATTTCTTAGATTTCCTAAGCATAGACTATCAAGTTACTTAAAACAAGCATAACATATCATAATCATATCCAAGCAATACTATTACTTATGAAAAGAAATAAATAACTAGATAGTAACCACGAATTTAATAAGCATAACCTATCAAACCATTCAAGAAAAGTATAGACTACTAAACTAGTTTTCTACCAATTAGTTCTCTAGTTGATTATCCTAACATGATCATTTTAAGTACAAAGAAAGCAATTCAAAAACACAAAAGAAAATTAAACTAGTTTTATCTAATCCTAGATTTCCTACAAGAATTAGCTACTCATATTACAGATAAAAACAAAGAAATAAATCTATACTAGAAAGCATTAAAGAACAAGAAAGTAAATCTAAATTACAAAGCAAATAAAGAAAGAAAGAAAATTTACACTATAAAGCATAAAAGAAAATAAAATCTACACTACAAAGTAAAAGGGCAAAAAATAAATCTACACTACAAAGCATAAACAAATCTACACTATAAAACAATAAATCTAATCTACTAAACATAAAATAAAAATAAGAAATGAAATCTTAAAATATGCAATTGTAAAATAAGAAAATGTAAAAAGAAAATGAAAACTTACATTGCAAAGGGTTGGCCCCTTGAGAAGCACATCTTCATCACCAACAGAGGAAGAAAGAAAATGGAAAAAGAGAAATTATTTTTATTTATTACAAATAATTTTTTTCTTAATTTGGAATGCCTTCTCAATTAAGAGTAACCATCCTCTCTAAAATGGAGTTTATAAAATTTTACATATCTCAAACACTCACTCTCTACCATAAATTACACAAACTAATATTAGCCCATAGATCAAACTTAGCCCTCAGGTTACACAAACTTTAGCTTTTAATCTGTAACTATTAACTGGGTATCAATACAAGTATAGATACCATTATCGATACATGTATCGATAGAGATACCGATACTTCTTAAGTTTCAATTTTTTGCTGAAATTCTTGGTTTTTTGTGATGGGCTTCTATGGGTAACAAAAACTTGATGTGTTGTGAAAATAGTGTCGAGATTGCAAGTGCACAATTAAGTTATAGTATAGTACAATGTCGATCCCGCGCTGAAGGTGTGTAGAAAATATCCTAACATGGATCCTAAAATTATGTGTAGACAATTAGGAGTGACAATGAACAGATATAAAGAGTGTGCGATTATTTACAAATAAAAAGAAATTATAAAAGAGGGGAGAAAGAGTGTGCCAATAAAGGCAAATGAGAACAAACAAAGGGGAAAATTAAAGAAAATAGAAAAGAACAAAAATCAAGAAGATAAGAAAATAATCAAAAAGAGCAAAATCAAAGCAAGTAGGATATGGGGATATCAAGAGAGAAGATAGAAATCTAGAATTAAATCCACTAGTTAATTTCCTTTAGGATCTATGAACTACTCTCTTTTTATCGCATTTTACTTTAGATTTACTAAGAATAGACTATCAAATCACTTAAGGGAAGCATAACCTATCAAATTATCATCCAAGTAAAATTACCATTCATGGAAAGAACAACAACTAGATAGTAGTTCTAGAATTCATAAGTATAATCTATCAAACCACACAAGATAAGCATAGATTATCAACTTCTTCTTCTACCAATTAGTTCTCTAGTTAATTATCTTAAGTATAATTATTTTAAGCACAAGAGAGCAATCCACAGATCTGAAAAGAAATCAAACTAGTTTCATACAATTCTAAAATTCCAACGAGATTTAGTTGCACATTTTGAAAAATAAAAATAAAGAAAATAAAATCTAGACTAGAGAGCATAAAAGAAAGAGAGTAAAAATAAAAATTAACTATAAAAAGAAAAACAAGAAGAAGGATGCAAAGATCTAAACTAAGAGCATAAATCAAATCTAACTAATAAAAATAAAAGAGCATAAAAGAAAATCTACACTATAAATAATGTAAGAAAATAAAAGATCATAAAAAGTAAATCTATAAAACAAAAATGCAAGAAAATAACAACACAAAATGAGAGAGCATGAAAATAAATCTAATCTAATCTAACAAAATAAAATCCTAAAACATGAATTTCTAAAGAAAGAAAATAAAAGAGAAAAATAAAACTTACATTGCAAGAGGTTGGCCCTTGAAAGTAAATCTTCATCTTCATCTTTAACAATAAAAAGAAGAAAAAATTTAAAAGGTGGAAAAATATTATTTTTATTAATCGCAAATAAAATTTATAATTTTAGAAGGTATTCTCAATTAAGAGTAACCCTCCTCTCCAAATGGAGCTTATCATAAAATTTTCCACACCGAAACCCCTCACTCTCTACCCCTCATCCTCTATCCCTATTTATAGCTTACAACAAACAACATGAGCCGTTGGATTTGCCTTGGTCTCCAAGGATTAAATCTAAACCACAAAACAATTCAATTATGAACCAATCGGTTGGCCAATCGATTAGCCAACCGATTTGCTAATCAATTGGCTAATCGATTAGTGAATCGATTGGAATATCAAAATTCTAAAAATTCAGATAGCTCTGTATCATCGAGATAGGCGATTTTGATATATCATATGTTAGATTCCACCTTCCGGATTGGGAGATAGTATGATTTCTTTGCGGCTAATCATCCTAAATATGAATTTGACTTGATTTTGTTTCATATTGGATCCTTGTATC
This sequence comes from Asparagus setaceus, assembly GCA_012295165.1. Lineage (NCBI taxonomy): Eukaryota > Viridiplantae > Streptophyta > Magnoliopsida > Asparagales > Asparagaceae > Asparagus > Asparagus setaceus. The sequence continues at coordinate 16,193,359 of CM022710.1, forward strand.
TTGGGCTTCTATAGGCTACTTGGTTTGATTCTGGGCTTCAATAAAAGATTGAAAAATGAGGAAATTTGAACTCTTTTTGGCACTTATTCATTAATTCTTCATTTCCCGTTGGTTAAGAGAAAACACATTATTAGTAACATATTTATTTAAAGAAAATAGATAATGAGGGTATAAAAGTATAATAAAATATAATGATCAAATACCCCCACACCTAAACTTTTGCTAGTCTTCTAGCAAAGAAAGAAAATAAAAAGGAAAGAAATAAAAATCCTAACTCACTTTCGCAGAAATCGCGGTTGTATTTAGCGCATACAATAAGCCTTTAAACCCCTAGGTTCCCTAGAGGACGAGTTGTAGTCTCGTGAGAGTTTGAAATGAATATACCCACAAAATTTAGTCAACCTGCCAAGTTTGAAAAAGTCAATGTATAATTAATTCACTTGATATCTTTAAACAATCTAATCAAAGCGCTTTTACTCAAGAGAACATTTTTATGCATAACTCCAATGTAAAATTCTTAAGAAAATCTTTTCATTATAGCTATACAAAACCAAGTCCAACTTAGAAATTTAATTAAAAGTTTTGAAAAGAACATGCTAATTCTATGTTTCAAATAATTTTCAAATCTTTTGATCAATTTATTTTTCAAGAATATACATAAATATAACAACATATAATTTTTTTGTATAAACATATATTTCTTTATTCCTTGGTGATTTTATTCTACTTTATCGGGCTTTCTAAGTGACTATGTAGCGGGTTTTGGGCCAATGAATCCTAACCCAATTGGGCTTAGGTCATTAAGTATAGAAATACTCCTAGGGCATAATCACTCGGTCAACTTAGGCTTAGTAAGATAGAATCACCTTGGAGTTGAGAAACTTTTTATTGGTGCCTATTTTTGCACTCTTCTTTGCAAAGTTAGTTTTTTAATATCTATGTGTATATATGTATATACATATCTTGAAAAATATTTGGATCAAGAGAACTTTGAAAAATTATTTTCTACTCCAAGCTAAACATGCAAAAATTTTATTACTTCAATTAAAAGTCTAAGTTAGGACTATAGTGAAGTATACTACTTTAAAAATTATTTCAGAAAAAAATTATTTAGAGTTATCATAAAAGGTTAACTTGAGCATAACTAACTAAGAATTAGAAATTTTAAAATTTATCAAGTAGATAAATTATTAATTAAATTTTATTAAGTTGACAAGTGACAAATGTTTTTCTTTTTTAGAGAAAAAATACTAACTAAAAAGAAAGAATTAAAATGAAAAATATGCTAACTAAAAATAAAAGAAAAGCAAAATAAAGGAAAATACTAACTAGTTACCACCCGACATCTAAATGTTGCATTATCCTCAATGTAAACTATATGAAGCACAAAATAAAGCAGATAAGAATTAAAAGCACTTACATATGTTCGGTCGACCTTAAACAATGATAAAATGATAAAATCTACAATTACCTTTGGTATGAGGATGCATGAGTCAAAATGTTCTTGTTTTTTCATCATCTTTTTACTTTTTTCTTTATTTTTATTTTTTCTTCTTTTTTGTCTCTTTTTTCTCAAAAGAATAAGAAAGTCTCAAATGAGAGAAGAATAAATTCTTTCTATTATTCTTATGAGATAAAGAGTAAATATGTAGACTAAATGATTGAACATGAAAAGCTCAGATTCTACATCAATTCATACCTTATTGTTAAAAATTCTATCTCAGATTTAAAGAGGTTTAAAATGATAAAATTAAAGTTGTTCTTAAATTCTGTACATTTCAAGATTTTCAATGATTTTTGCAGCATTTGATGGCAGATTTGTGTCTTAAGTTTCAGGTATCGATCACTCAGAAGACTAATCTTAATTTTGAACTTAGGTTCCTCATGAAAGAGATTGTCCTAACAAAACCAGTTCTTCCTTAAAAATTTCCTCAAATCCAAGATTCAAGGTTAATGTATGATAAGTTAGTTGTTCTATATTTTGTAGGAACCTAAGCTCATCAGCAAACAGTTCTTCAAAGCTAAGATCAGAGAAACTTGTGTCTAACTCTGTGAAAACTAGTTCTGATGCAAACTCCTCTACTATCTTAATTTCATCACCAAAGATCTCCTCAAAACTCAGGTTTAACTCACTCTTCTCTTCTACACTCAAAATTTCCTGGATGTAGTTTTGGGATTGATCGGATGAATCGGTCGGTTGATTTCCTAGATTGAAAATATTGAGATCAATAGTCATGCTCCCAAAAGATTGCTTGATTGGTTCTATAGTTGATCAGAGCATTAGAGGTTGCTAAGAACGGTCTTCCTAAAATGACAGGTATCTGACCTCTGAGATTGGAAACGGGCTGTGTTTCCAAGACTATAAAACTTGCCAAAAAATAAACTCCCCAACCTTGATCAGAACATCCTCTACCTCTCCCTTAGAAATTTTTACAGATCTATCAGCTAACTGGAAGGTACATCTAGTTAGCTTTAGTTCAACTACCCCTAGCTGTTGAAAAACTAAATAGGAAAGAAGATTCACACTAGCTCCTAAATCTAGAAATGTCTTATCAATGAAGGTGTTTCCTATGACACATGAAATGGTACGATAACCGAGATTCTTATATTTTAAAGGCATGGACTTTGAGACCATGTCACTGATATTTGCGGCTAGAAAGATTTTCTTGAGAACATTAGTGGTTCTTATCTTAGTGCACAAATCCTTTAAAATTTTGCATAGGGGGGATTTGTTCAATTATCTAAGAGAGGAATGTTGACCTTGACCTGCTTAAAAGTTCTAGGATTTTCTCTACCTGGAGAGAGTTTTTCCTAGGCCTGACTCTATCTAGAAAAGGACCAACGGGTTTAAACCTATTGAAATTAAACTCAGGTTCGATTTCAGGTTCTTGGTCATCTAAAGGGGGTGATTGTTGAATAGAGTTATTAGAAGGAGTGAGAGTTTGTTCAGGATCAATAGTTTGAACTGGAGAAGAGGGAGAAGGAATTTGATCTAGAGGCATTTTAAGTTAATTATTGACCTATTTCCCTGACCGTAGTGAACGGATTGCATTCACTTGAGCTTGGTAGGTGGAACTTGATCCAGTGCCCTTAGGATTTGTAACAGGTTGACTCGAAAATTTTCTTTCTCTCTTTCACTCATGGCACTAGCTAGTTGACCAAGTTGGGTTTCTAACTTAGCTATAGCTTGAGTGTTTGAGTTGAGCATTTGACCGGTTATTTACATGAAGAAATTTAGAGTGTTAGACTGAGTCAATATGTTAGTGGTCTGCGTAGAAGCTTTTACTATGGACTTTAAACCCTTTTCTAAATCACTGAGGCGTTTCTCATGATTAGAACTTGAAGAAATAGGATATATCAGTTGATTGGTAAGAGACTGATTTTGATATGTAGGATTGGGTTGTGGAAAACTATGTGGCGTGTTGAATGAGACTGTGTTTTTCTAGGAAATTGTGGGGTTGAAGTGGGAGTGAAATTTTAATTTCTAGAAAAATTTTCTTGATTCCATGCAAAATTTGGATGATTTTCCCAACCCGGGTTGTAGGTTAGAGAAAATGGATCATTCACATAACACTAGAATGCAGCGTTCACTTGTCCTACTGGTTGATTATTTTCTAAGAGAGAGCATTCCTTTGAAACATAGCTTCAAATAGACAGTTATGACATTCTGGGGTAGAAACTTGATTGATTTGATTTGGGACTCGTTCTTTAATTTCTAAGACTTCTAACCTACACAGGATTATGGCCACCTTTGCTTTAGAGACTATGTTTCACTCTAGGGAAAGACCACTGGATTTGGTTTGGGTAACTGATGAAACGTTTTCATCACAGTGTTCCCACAGCATGGTTTTCTTGGATAAACTCTCTAGGAATTTTCAAACTTCATCGGCATTTTTCTTCATGAAATCCCCTTTGACACATCGATTCTAAGAAAGTTTTTAAAAAATAATCCAATCCTTCATATATGATTTGGCATAATAGCCACGTTTTTAGACATTGGTGAGGATATTGGATAAGAAGATCATTAAACTTATCAAAATACTTCCAGAATTGCTTTCCTGGGACTATCTTGAAATTCTGAATGCTGTTTCTAAGCTTAACCATTTTATAGATTGGGAAATTTTCTTTAAAAAAAGGGTAACAAATTCATCCTAGGTTGAGATAGAATTTATGGGTAAGCTATGCAGTCATTTCTTGGCTTTTTTCCTTAAGAGCAAATGAGATAAATCTAAGCTTAATCACATCATCAGATAATTCTCTAATCTTAATCATAAAATAAACTTTCTCAAACTCGGAGATAAAAATGTAAGCGTCTTCAGTTTCGTTTCCTAAGAATTTGGGAAGCATGTTTATGAAGTGTAGTCTAAGCTCAAAATTAGCTGCATTGACATCGGGTAGCCAAATGCAAGATGAGATTGCATTCCTAGTGGGATAACACATATCTTGAAGAATGGATGGATGAGGATTAGCCATTTCTTCGCGTTAAAAATTGGTTCAACATGAAATAATCGATTGGTAATATCCCTAATCCAAACTTGCATACACCAAACAAATTGTTTTTAGAATTGTTTTTAACTAAAAAGGAAATTAGGAAAAAGATCTAAGAAAGACAAAAGTTAGTTTTTTTAGAGAAAAACTAAAAGACCTAAAAGATAATGAGAAAAAGAAAAAGGATAAAAGAAAAACCTATCTAAAACAAATCAAGAGCAACCACTTTGAAACAATCACCCTTAATTCTAGGGTTAAGCCCAGACTCAACTAGACCAGCTCCTAACTAAAAACTTCTTAAGTGGAAAGATTAAAGTTTATTCAGTCAGTTAGCCAGGTAAGGATAGTACTAGAGGGAGGCCAAAGACCAATTAAGTACCTCTTTCTTTACGGAGCGCTTTATACAACCCCTAAATCTTGCCTTAGACACCAATAAGTAAACTTTAACCGGTTCACTTAAGAACTTCTTTTTCCTTAATGAGCTCAAGTCTTTAGGGAAAAAATCTAATGAGGTTTAAAAGTCTTCGGTTTGTGTAGTGAGGAATTAGTGATTTGTGGGCTAAGAAAAGGATAATGAAATCCCTCACCTTATCTTGATTAGGGGAGTTTTGCCCTTAAGAATATTTTCAAGTGAGTGCCCAAATCAAAATACTCAAATCACTTTGGTGAATTCCTACTAATATATACAATGCAACCCTAGGAATTAAAAGCAATTATAAAAGGATACAAAAGGAAAATCATTTTATTTTTTAATTATGGTCCACAAACAAATAAATGTGAGATAGAGCTCTTATTTGGATTTATTATCTTTTAGTAGTTGTTCAAGTAGATGGTAGATTTTATTAGGTTTGACAAGGGAAAATTTTTGTTTTTGTTTTAATTAGATCCTAATTATCTCTAATTGTGAGAAACTAACTAAAATGGTGAAATTGAAAATACTAGAAAGAGGACTTACCTTTTCAAGCAAATCTTCAATCTTCAATCATCAATCTTCAATCTTCTTCTTCAAATTTGTTCCTTCATAATTAAATACACAAATCAAAGAACCAAAATAAAAAAAATCCTAATTACAAGAACATTCATCGGCAATAGCGCCAAAAACTTGATGTGTTGTGAAAATAGTGTCGAGATTGCAAGTACACCATCAAGTTATATTATAGTACAATGTTGATCCCACGAGGAAGGTGTGTAGAAAATATTCTAACATGGATCCTCAAATTATGTGTGGACAATTATGAGTGACAATGAAGAGATATAAAGAGTGTGTTATTATTTGCAAATAAAAGTAAACTAGAAAAGAGGGGAGAAAGAGTGTGACAATAAAGGCAAATGAGAACAAACAAGGAAAAAAAATTAAAGAAAATAGAAAATAACAAAAATCAAGAAGATAAGAAAATAATCAAAAAGTGCAAAATCATAGCAAGTAGGATATGGAGGAAATTAAGAGAGAAGATAGGAATCTAGAATTAAATCCACTAGTTAATTTCCTTTAGGATCTATGAACTACTCTCTTTTATCATATTTTACTTTAGATTTATTAAGTATAGACTATCAAACTACTTATGGGAAGCAAAACCTATTAAATTATCATTCAAATAAAATTACCAATCATGAAAAGAACGACAACTTAATAGTAATTCTAGAATTCATAAAAATAACCTATCATACCACTCAAGATAAGTATAGATTATCAAATTTTTCTTCTACAAATTAGTTCTCTAGTTGATTATCCTAAGCATAATCATTTTAAGCACAAGAGAGCAATACACAAATCATAAAAGAAATCAAACTAGTTTCATACAATTCTAGAATTCCTACAAAATTTAGTTGCACATTTTGAAAAATAAAAATAAAGAAATAAAATCTAGACTAGAGAGCATAAAAGAAAGAGAGTAAAATAAAAACTAACTATAAAGAGAAGAACAAGAACAAGAAAATAAAGATCTAAACTAAAAGCATAAATCAAATCTAACTAACAAAAATAAAAGAGCATAAAAGTAAATCTATGTTACAAAAATGTAAGAAAATAAAAGAGCATAAAAGTAAAACTATACTATAAAATGCAAGACAATAGCAACACAAAAATAAGAGAGTATGAAAGTAAATCAAATCTAATCTAACAAAAAAATTTCTAAAACATGAATTCCTAAAGAAAGAAAATAAAAGAGAAAAATAAAAACTTACATTGCAAAAAAGAAGAAGAAAAGAAAATTATTTTTATTAATTGTAAAAAAAGTTGGAAGGTCTTCTCAATTAAGAGTAACCGCCCTCTTTAAATAGATATTATTATTAAATTTTTCACACCCAAACCCTCACCTTAAAAGTTCTAGGATTTTCTCTACAGGAGAGTTTTTCCTAGGCGACTCTATCTAGAAAAAGAGAAAGGTTTAAACCTATTGAAATTGAACTTCGGGTTCGATTTGAGGTTCTTAGTCATCTAAAGGGGTATTTGAATAGAGTTATTAGAAGGAGTGAGAGTTTGTTCGGGATCAATAGTTTGAGCGGAGAGGGAGAAGGAATTTGATCTAGAGGCATTTTAAGTTAATTATTGACCTATTTCCCTGGCCGTAGTGAGCAGTTGAATTCACTTGAGCTTGGTAGGTGGAACTTGATCCATTGCCCTTAGGATTTGTGCAGAGTTGACTTCGGAAAATTTTCTTTCTCTCTTTCACTCATGGCACTAGCTAGTTGACCAAGTTGGGTTTCTAACTTAGCTATAGCTTGAGTGTTTGAGTTGAGCATTTGACGGTTATTTACATGAAGAAATTTAGAGTGTTAGGCTGAGTCAATATGTTAGTGGTGCGTAGAAGCTTTTACTATGGACTTTAAACCCTTTTCTAAATCAGCGTTTCTCATGATTAGAACTTGAAGAAATAGGATTTATCGGTTGATTGGTAAGTGATTTTGATATGTAGGATTGGGTTGTGGAAAACTATGTGGCGTGTTGAATGAGGCTGTGTTTTAGGAAATTGTGGGGTTGAAGTGGGAGTGAAAATTTTAATTTCTAGAAAAATTTCCTTGATTCCATGCAAAATTTGGATGATTTTCCCAACCGGGTTGTAGGTTGGAGAAAATGGATCATTCACATAACACTAGAATGTTCACTTGTCCTCTTGGTTGATTATTTTCTAAGAGAGCATTCCTTTAAAACATAGCTTGAATAGAGCAGTTATGACATTACGGGTAGAAACTTGATTGATTTGATTTGGGACTCGTTCTTTAATTTCTAAGACTTCTAACCTACGGGATTATGGCCACCTTTGCTTTAGAGACTATGTTTCACTCTAGGGAAAGACCACTGGATTTGGTTTGGGTAACTGATGAAACGTTTTCATCACAGTGTTCCCACAGCATGATTTTCTTGAATAAACTCTCTAGGAATTTTTAAACTTCATCGGCATTTTTCTTCATGAAATCCCCTTGACACATCGATTCTAAGAAAGTTTTAAAAATAATCCAATCCTTCATATATGATTTGGCATAATAGTCACGTTTTTAGACCTTGGTGAGGATATTGGATAAGAAGATCATTAAACTTATCAAAATACTTCCAGAATTGCTTTCCTGGGACTATCTTGAAATTCTGAATGCTGTTTCTAAGCTTAACCATTTTATAGATTGGGAAAATTTTCTTCAAAAAAAGGGTAACAAATTCATCCCAGGTTGAGATAGAATTTATGGGTAAGCTATACAGTCATTTCTTGACTTTTTCCTTAAGAGCAAATGAGATAAATCTAAGCTTAATCACATCATCAGATAATTCTCTAATCTTAATCATAAAATAAACTTTCTCAAACTCGGAGATAAAAATGTAAGCGTCTTCAATTTCATTTCCTAAGAATTTGGGAAGCATGTTTATGAAGTGTAGTCTAAGCTCAAAATTAGCTGCATTGACATCGGGTAGCCAAATGCAAGATGAGATTGCATTCCTAGTGGGATAACACATATCTTGAAGAATGGATGGATGAGGATTAGCCATTTCTTCGGGTTAAAAAATAGGTTCAACATGAAATAATCGATTGGTATTATCCCTAATCCAAACTTGCATACACCAAACAAATTGTTTTAGAATTGTTTTTAACTAAAAAGGAAATTAGGAAAAGATCTAAGAAAGACAAAAGTTAGTTTTTAGAGAAAACTAAAAGACCTAAAAGATAATGAGAAAAGGAAAAAGGATAAAAGAAAAACCTATCTAAAACAAATCAAGAGCAACCACTTTGAAACAATCACCCTTAATTCTAGGGTTAAGCCCAGACTCAACTAGACCAGCTCCTAACCAAAAACATCTTGAGTGAAAAGATTAAAGTTTATTCAGTCAGTTAGCCAGGTAAGGATAGTACTAGAGGGAGGCCAAAGACCAATTAAGTACCTCTTTCCTTACGGAGCGCTTTATACAACTCCTAAACCTTGCCTTAGACACCAATAAGTAAACTTTAACCGGTTCACTTAAGAACTTCTTTTTCCTTAATGAGCTCAAGTCTATAGGGAAAAACATCTAATGAGATTTAAAAGTCTTGGGTTTGTGTAGTGAGGAATTAATGATTTGTGGGCTAAGAAAAGGATAATGAAATCTCTCACCTTATCTTGATTAGGGGAGTTTTGCCCTTAAGAATATTTTCAAGTGAGTGCCCAAATCAAAATACTCAAATCACTTTGGTGAATTCCTACTAATATATGCAATGCAACCCTAGGAATTAAAAGCAACTATAAAAGGATACAAAAGGAAAATCATTTTATTTTTTTAATTATGGTCCACAAACAAATAAATGTGAGATAGAGCTCTTATTTAGATTTATTATCTTTTTAGTAGTTGTTCAAGTAGATGGTAGATTTTATTAGGTTTGACAAGGGAAAATTTTTGTTTTTGTTTTAATTAGATCCTAATTATCTCTAATTGTGAGAAACTAACTAAAATGGTGAAATTGAAAATACTAGAAAGAGGACTTACCTTTTCAAGCAAATCTTCAATCTTCAATCATCAATCTTCAATCTTTTTCTTCAAATTTGTTCCTTCATAATTAAATACACAAATCAAAGAACCAAAATAAAAAATCCTAATTACAAGAACATTCATCGGCAATAGCCAAAAACTTGATGTGTTGTGAAAATAGTGTCAGATTGCAAGTACACCATCAAGTTATATTATAGTACAATGTTGATCCCACGAGGAAGGTGTGTAGAAAATATTCCAACATGGATCCTCAAATTATGTGTGGACAATTATGAGTGACAATGAAGAGATATAAAGAGTGTGTTATTATTTGCAAATAAAAGTAAACTAGAAAAGAGGGGAGAAAGAGTGTGACAATAAAGGCAAATGAGAACAAACAAAGGAAAAAAAATTAAAGAAAATAGAAAATAACAAAAATCAAGAAGATAAGAAAATAATCAAAAGTGCAAAATCATAGCAAGTAGGATATGGAGGAAATCAAGAGAGATAGGAATCTAGAATTAAATCCACTAGTTAATTTCCTTTAGAATCTATGAACTACTCTCTTTTATCACATTTTACTTTAGATTTATTAAGTATAGACTATCAAACTACTTATGGGAAGCAAAACCTATTAAATTATCATCCAAATAAAATTACCAATCATGAAAAGAGCGACAACTAAATAGTAATTCTAGAATTCATAAAAATAACCTATCATACCACTCAAGATAAGTATAGATTATCAAATTTTTCTTCTACAAATTAGTTTTCTAGTTGATTATCCTAAGCATAATCATTTTAAGCACAAGAGAGCAATACACAAATCATAAAAGAAATCAAACTAGTTTCATACAATTCTAGAATTCCTACAAAATTTAGTTGCACATTTTGAAAAATAAAAATAAAGAAATAAAATCTAGACTAGAGAGCATAAAAGAAAGAGAGTAAAATAAAAACTAACTATAAAGAGAAGAACAAGAACAAGAAAATAAAGATCTAAACTAAAAGCATAAATCAAATCTAACTAACAAAAATAAAAGAGCATAAAAGTAAATCTATGTTACAAAAATGTAAGAAAATAAAAGAGCATAAAGTAAAACTATACTATAAAATGCAAGACAATAGCAACACAAAAATAAGAGAGTATTAAAGTAAATCAAATCTAATCTAACAAAAAATTTCTAAAACATGAATTCCTAAAGAAAGAAAATAAAAGACAAAAATAAAACTTACATTGCAAAAAGAAGAAGAAAAGAAAATTATTTTTATTAATTGTAAAAAAAGTTGGAAGGTCTTCTCAATTAAGAGTAACCCTCCTCTTTAAATAGATATTATTATTAAATTTTTCACACCCAAACCCCTCACCCTCTGCCCATATTTATAGCCTACGGCAAATAACAGGAGCCATTGGATTTGGCTTGGGCTCGAAGGATTAAATCTCAACCACAAAATAATTTAGTTACAAACCAACCGGTTGGCCAATCTATTAGCCGCCGATTTGCTAATCAATTTGTGAATCAATTAGAATTTCAAAATTTTAAAAATTTAGATATCTCCGTCTCGTTGACATAGGCGATTTTCATATATCATATGTTAGATTCTGCCTTCCGGATTGAGAGATAATATTGTTTCTTTGTGACTGATCAACTTGAATATGAATTTGACTTGATTTCTTTTCATATTGGATCCTTATTTTTGGGCTTCTATAGGCTTCTTGGCTTGATTATGGTCTTCAATAAAAGGTTAAAAAAGAAAATTTGAGTTCTTTTTACTCTTATTCATTAATTCTTCATTTCTTTGATTAAAATAAAAGATATTATTCTTGATAAAGTTATTTAAATAAAAAGATAATGGGGTATAAAAGTGTAATAAAATGTGATGATTAATGGCTTCTTTTGGGCTTCAATCAGAGTTCTTTTGAGTTTGAAATAATCTTCATTTGAGCTCATATTTGTTAAATTCTTCATTATCTGCAGATTAAGATAAAAGAAAATTATTACCAGATATATTTATTAAAATAAATAGATAATAAGGGTATAAAAGTACAATTAAATGTAATGATCACTAACTTTATTTGAAAGAGATATATGAGTTAATTATGAATTGGACTTAATAGTAAAGGGATTTGCATATATAACCCTTACGGTTATAAGAGTAAAAGAAATAATATTTGCAAATAGGTCCAATATCTATTAATTACCTTGAGAGGTTTATATCAACCAATCCAAATGTTGACATGAGTTTGTCTCTTCTTGAAGCCCCATCCATTATAAGTACATTTTTTTCCACCACAATATTATAGTTCTCTCTTACATGCTTTAAACGAACGACGTAGGCTATGCCAACGTCTAATACTTTGGGGAAAGTGAATCAGAGTATCTCTCACTTGTGAGAAAAATAACATTCTTTCTCATGTAAATTGAGAAGTAAACCACCTGATAGAGTTACATTTGGACATAACGAGAATTAACATGATATTAATTGGATCCCTTGTTCTCAAAGATGAAGTTCAATAAGATACAACTAATTTTTTAAAAATGTTTGCGTACAGCCACATAGAGTGCATAGCATTTAATTGGATTATGCTCCGATAAATCAGATTATGAATATTAGATTTTTAAACATAATTTTATATTATTTTAATATATTAAAATATACAGAAAATAGAAATATGATAAGATAAAATTAGCAAATGTGGACTTGAACAGTGAGCAAGCAACTATTAAGTAGATAGTACTTAAAAATCCAATCCACAAAATAAAACTCACTAACTACCCAGATCCATGTCGTTAAAGGCTTAGAAACTAAACTTTGTAATAAAATTCAAAATAATAAACTGTGAAGCACTGCTTTCAATTTTAATCTACTCTTCCTCATTATCACAGTGCATTCTCATCATCTAATTCTTCTTTGCATTGAGCCTCATAGTCATCAACATCATTCCCGTCCTCATTTGAATCCCCTCTATTAGTCTCTATTAGAACGTAGTTCGTACAATATCTCTTGTTTGAGTGATAACAAAGTCTCATTTATTACTGATGATTGTTTGAGATGATGTATTTCAGGTATACACAGGTATACGAAAGATATGAGGCGAAACGATGTAAAAATTAACATTCATGTTAATTTCAACCACCACACCATCGATGGTCACGAGGACACCACCAATGGTCATGAGTCAATTGATGGATTACAGTGCACAATTGAAGAAAAACAAAACCAATAATTAGAACTATCGATGGTCTACAGGGAACCATCGATGGTCAGCTATACCATTAATGGACTACAGTGCATATTCGATGAATTCCTGAAACCAGATTTCAGCTCATCGATGGTTTATAGGGTAACAATCGATGGTGCATAGGAAACCATCGATGGTTATGTTTAACCATCGATGGTTGTGTTTAATTTTGGAAGATTTGATATTTTAATCTCAACTGTTTATAGGGTAACAATCGATGGTGCATAGGAAACCATCGATGGTTGTGTTTAACCATCGATGGTGACGACGTATTTTGGAAGATTTGATATTTTAATCTCAACTGTTTGTCGACCCCTTTCATCTCCAACTTCTACTATAATTTCTGTATCTCTTTCCTTTATTATCAAAGGCTATATAAGATAGGAAGAGATCATATTTTGGAGAGGTTCTTGCAATGAGAAAAAGAGAGAGATTTTATTCTAGGCTTTGTGTGAAGTGATTTGTGATTCAATCCTGGAGCCTCGTCAAACTCTTTCTCGATGCACTCAGCATCTTCGGATTATTTCAGCGAGGAGAGTTGCTCTTGGATTCAATATCATCACCACTTCTTTATCAAGCTTCGCTTCAAATTTTTTGAAGAACGGTTTGCTTAAAAAAGGGTTGAAAGATCTTTTTGATTTGCGCTTAAATTATTTTGGTTGGTTTGTTTTATCTTGTTTTTACGGCGTACTCAAGTCTGTGATAATTGAGGGTCGGGACTAGCTAGAGCTAGGCGTTACTCATCTGTGAGGAGTTAGGCTAGATGACGAGTTTCGGGTAGATTCTAAGGTGCGGTATTTGTAAGCCTACTGAATCGGGTTGTGATTCAGGTAAACTCTGGTCATAGTGAGTAAACCCCTTCGTGAGAAAGAAGAGTGGATGTAAGATTTCTTTCGGAACCACTATAAAATATTGCTTGTACTCTAGTTTTTTATTGGTTTGATTTTTTGCTTTTATTTTGATATTATTTCCGCTGTAAAATCTGTTATTTAGCAAAAATCTGTAGCAGACCTATTCACCCCCTCTAGACTTGCATCTTAGATGCAACAAGTGGTATCAGAGCCACATTACCCATCTTTAGGTAACAAATATTTGAGTAGAGATATCTAGTCTTACCACTGCAACAGCTTTTCCCGAGGGACACGCTATAAACCAACCCCCACTTTTTGATGAGACAAACTACACCTATTAGAAAGCTCGTAAGAAAGACATTTTTGATGTCTACAAATTATGACATTTGGGAGTGTGCTGAAAATGGCTACAAAGAACCCACTACTATTGTAGAAGGGGTTTTATTAGTCACACCTAGGGATAAGTGGTCACCACAGGACAAACAATTTTATTCATTGAATGCTAAAGCTATGAATGATCTCTATTATTCTTTAACTAGTGAAAATTTTAACTGTGTTTTAAATTATACTACTGCGTAGGAAATTTGGAAAACACTTGAAGTTACCCACGAAGGAACAGCGCAAGTTAAAGAGGCAAAACTGACTATACTTGTCAGAAAATATGAAAATTTTAAGATGAAAGCCTTGGAAAGCATTCAAGATATGTTCACATGATTCACCGATATCATGAATAAATCCAAAGCTTTAGGAAAGGAGTATGATGACAAAGAGCTATGCAAAAAAATACTTTGTTCTTTATCTAGGGATTGTGGACTAAATGTAGCAGCTATAGGTTGACCGATTGGTCAATTGGTTGGTAGACCGATTGGTTTGTAACTGAATTATAAATTATGTTGACTTCTTAACCCAATTTCTTCTTCGTTCCTTGGGCTTTTTTGGGCCTCCTTTTGGCTTGATATTGGGCTTCAATAAATGGCAAAAAAAATAAGAGAATTTGATTCTTTTGGGCTCTTATTCATTAACTCTTCATTAACACGTAAATGAAGATAAAATATGTTATTAGTGATATATTTATTCAATAAAATAGATAATGAGGGTATAAAAACAAAACAAAATTTCTCATTCTTTCTTTTTGTTTTTAAAAAATAATAATAAAACTTTGAACATGCCTATGTATATTCTTGTACAAGATAGATTCAGATGATATTATCTTTGGTATATAGGCTTGATTATATCATATTAGTTCACATATTGTTTTCACATCTATATAAATATTTTATGTGTACATAAATGTTAAAAGTATGATTTCTTAACACATTATTTCATGAGATTTGTTTTCATATTATTTATAACACACCTAGTTTTATATTTATCATGTTCTGTTACTGAAATAGTGGTAAATAGCTCTATATGTTTTTCATAAAGTATTTTGGATGTATCACAAAGTTTGAGCTTATTTTTATACTTGAATTCAGTACCAAATTTGTTACATTTACAAAGTATGTATGTACTACACAAATCCCAAGATAAAAGAGTGTACTTATGAAAAATGATCAAAGATCCACACTCCATAAATCCATGATAAGATTAAGTGCACTTGTTAAAAGATGTCTAAAGACCCACACTTGTGGATATATTTGTGCATATCTCAAAGGGTATCAATCCTATACTAAATATGTTCTATATTTAGAGATGGTGTACATTGCCAGCTAAACAATATTGTTCATTCTCTTAAAAATCCTATATGGTTGAGGTGATAGGGTGAGATTTTGGTCCTTAGTTCTAAGGTTGAGATAATTCAAGTTATGTTACAAAGCTCAAAACTATGTATGATATATCTAAATTTGTTTTATGAACTAATATAAGTCTTTTATTATTTATTTCACAAACTTTCCTATGATATTTCATCATTTTGTGTGTGATTTTTAATATGATTTTTGTACGTGTTTTGTTTGTTTTGAGGTTATATTTGGATCTATTGTGCTATTTTTCTACAAATCTTTTGTGAATTGGTGTGTATTTCTCTTCCTTACACCTTTGGATGATTCTTATCTAGAATTTTTTAGTATAGAGTATACCAATTGGTGTGTCTTCATATTTTGCTAATAACAAAATGAGGAGAATACTGAAAATTTAAAATTGTATGAGTGAGTTTGTTCATCATAAAGAATTTTTAAAATGGTTTCATGTTTTATGATTTTTAAAATATTTTTAACACTCGATACATTATTTTAGGGACTTTTACAATTCTTGTACATATTTACACTTTTATGAATGCATGAATGTAGGGAAACCTTGCAAAATTTTTACCTTGCATGAAAAGTGTTTATGTGCTTTATTTATTGAATATATATATCTCAAAATGCATATATTTTGTACTTCAAATTTTGAGTTTTGTTATTATCAAAAGGGGAGATTGTTAGAATGTACAATATCTCTTGTTTGAGTAATAACAAACTCTCATTTGTTACAAATGATTGTTTGAGATGATATATTTCAGGTATAAACTGGTATACGAAATAATGGTTAAACAATGTAAAAATCAACATTCATGTTGATTTCAGCCATCACACCATCGATGGTCATGAGTCAATCGATGGATTACTGTGCACAATCGGAGAAAAATAAAAATAGGAATTAGAATCATCGATGGTCTATAGGGAACCATCGATGGTTAGCTATACCATAGATGGACTACAGTGCACATTCGATAAATTTCAGAAATCAGACAGCTTACCGATGGTTTATAGGGTAACCATCATTGGTTCATAGGGGACCATCGATGGCCATGTTTAACCATCGATATTGACGATGTATTTTCACAGATTTGATGTTTTAATGTCAACCGTTCATCGACCCCTTTCATGAGATAAGAATAGATCATATTTTGGAGAGGTTCTTGCATTGTGAAAAAGAGAGATTTTATCATAGGGTTTGTGTAAAGTTGATTTGTGGTTCAACTCCCAGAGACTCATCAAACTCTTTCTCGTCGCACTCAGCATCTTCGGATCGTTTTAATGAGGAGATTTCCCTTGGATTCAACATTATCACTGCTTCTTCATCGAGCTTCGCTTCAATTATTTTGAAGAATAGTTTGCTTAAAATAGGGCTGTAAGATCTTTTTTATTTGCGCTTAAATTATTTTGGTTGGTGTGTTTTATCTTGTTTTTACTGCACTCAAGTCGTGATAATTGAGGGTCGGGACTAGCTAGAGCTAGGCGTTACTCATCTGTGAGGAGTTAGGCTAGATGACGAGTTCGGGTAGATTCTAAGGTGCGGTATTTGTAAGCCCTCTTGAATCGGGTTGTGATTCTGTAAACTCGTCATAGTGAGTAAACCCTTCGTGAGAAAGAAGAGTGGATGTAAGATTTCTTCGAACCACTATAAAATCTTGCTTGTACTCTAGTTTGTTATTGGTTTGATTTTTGCTTTTATTTTGATATTATTGCTAAAAATCTATGTTTTAGCGAAAATATGTAGCAAACCTATTCACCTGCCCCTCTAGGCTTGCATCTCAAATCCAACATCTCTTCCTCATCAAGCATCTCATCCATCATTGCAATTTGCAATAGAAAAGTCCTTTTGCTCTTTCCTTCAGATTGCAACATGCCTCCACAATGCCTATTGCTCCTATGATGTGAGTCTTCATTGTGCACGCTAGCGTCCACACATCAACCCATGTTAACCCACTACCCAAGAAGATCACTTCTTCTTATTCATTCTCTTTAACATTGCCTTGTTATTCTTTCTTTCTTGGCATCCTCCAACTAGTGTTTAAAGAGCATCACGCCTAAGTGCCTTAGGCGCTTAGGCAGAGTGACTTGGTTCCTTAGCGCTGCGCATATTGCCAAGTGATGAAGAATACTAGGGTGAGCCCGTTTTGGTGCCTTAGGCACTCGGCTAAAGCTTTTGTGGCAAGATGCAAAAGGTTCCTCGCCTCTTTGAATTTTGAGGGCATGAAAGGTGTCATAGTTTGTTTTGGATATTTCGGGATGTAGGGTAGGGATAATTGATATTGCACTTAAATTTTGCCATTTATAATGTGAATCTCTATTGTTACTACAAGCAAAAGACAATCCCGAAAATTCGAGATACCTAAAGTCGAAATGAAATTTCTACACCCTTGCTTTTTAAAATGGACATGCCTATAGATACCGGTGAAACATGGACTCAACAAAATTGTAGAATATAGGCCATAGGAACACTGTTATTATATGTTGTTAATATGTATATGTAATGTACACAAAAGTGACATCTGTAAGTTCGCCAAATTCACATATCGATACCAAGAATAACTTTTAAAATTCTAAAATTTTTAAAAAATCAAACAGCAGATTCTTGACCTCTTAGCTATTGACTAATTGATTTCTGTACCAATTAAATTCGTGGATAGAACTGAAAATAGCCTTCATCTGTATTCTGAATCTAAAATATGCAAGTTCTGTTAGACTAGAATTCATCATTATATTTATTTATTGAGTAAAATTAAAGGAACGGTTTTATCGGCTCGAAACGCGTGAACCACTGGCTTAAAGAGATATTTGCCGATCTCGTATGCGACGTAAGGCTAAATACTCCTTAGCTGCATCCCTTCTCATCGGAACCCTAGCGTGCACGACTACGTTGGGGATGAAGACCCTTGAGGAAGCAGCCCGAAAATAGTAACAAATAATTGAGGGAGAAAGAAGAAAAAGAGAAGGAAGCGACTTTTTCTTTCTGTGTGTATTTTATCTCCTCACAAGGTCTCTTTTTATAAGGGAAAAAGGACCTGTTATGAAGAAATAGAATGAGATCTTTTAGCCTTAACAATTTCTCACGCCTAAGAACGTGAAGAAAGCTAACTACCTTTTAATTAATAATTAATTAATTAATTTAGTTTTATCTTTATATTTGGTTTCGAAGTTATTTATCCAACAATCCCCCCTCAAAGCAAATATCAAAGGTAACAAAACAAAATTAAAAGAACAAAATATATAACAATATGTATGAATGGGCATAAATTCTATGCATCAGTATAGGTGGCTTCCGACCTTGAACCTACACTTAGTAACATTTGTTGCATTCTGAGGAAAACCATAGTGAACCTAAGGCCTTGAACTAGGCACCTTTATCAGAAATTAATAAAAGCACACATAGAATGCTTACTCTATTGGGTCGCGGGTTGGCGCGTTAATTTGGTCATGCGCTCAGTACCGACTCATGAGAATACATAGGAATAGCCCTAACTTCCATAACCGTGGCCGCAAGGTGATTCTCACGTAGGTGGATCCTCTAGGGATGTAAGAGACCGGAAGAATCCCGCTCTAGGTCTTGGATCCATTAAGAGTTCTATGACTCACCCTAGACCGATCTCTATGGAGCAACTTTGCCTTAGGATGAGGTTTGGAGTGCATATCTCAAAGGGTATCAATCCTATACTAAATATGTTCTATATTTAGAGATGGTGTACATTGCCAGCTAAACAATATTGTTCATTCTCTTAAAAATCCTATATGGTTGAGGTGATAGGGTGAGATTTTGGTCCTTAGTTCTAAGGTTGAGATAATTCAAGTTATGTTACAAAGCTCAAAACTATGTATGATATATCTAAATTTGTTTTATGAACTAATATAAGTCTTTTATTATTTATTTCACAAACTTTCCTATGATATTTCATCATTTTGTGTGTGATTTTTAATATGATTTTTGTACGTGTTTTGTTTGTTTTGAGGTTATATTTGGATCTATTGTGCTATTTTTCTACAAATCTTTTGTGAATTGGTGTGTATTTCTCTTCCTTACACCTTTGGATGATTCTTATCTAGAATTTTTTAGTATAGAGTATACCAATTGGTGTGTCTTCATATTTTGCTAATAACAAAATGAGGAGAATACTGAAAATTTAAAATTGTATGAGTGAGTTTGTTCATCATAAAGAATTTTTAAAATGGTTTCATGTTTTATGATTTTTAAAATATTTTTAACACTCGATACATTATTTTAGGGACTTTTACAATTCTTGTACATATTTACACTTTTATGAATGCATGAATGTAGGGAAACCTTGCAAAATTTTTACCTTGCATGAAAAGTGTTTATGTGCTTTATTTATTGAATATATATATCTCAAAATGCATATATTTTGTACTTCAAATTTTGAGTTTTGTTATTATCAAAAGGGGAGATTGTTAGAATGTACAATATCTCTTGTTTGAGTAATAACAAACTCTCATTTGTTACAAATGATTGTTTGAGATGATATATTTCGGTATAAACCGGTATACTAAATAATGGTTAAACAATGTAAAAATCAACATTCATGTTGATTTCAGCCATCACACCATCGATGGTCATGAGTCAATCGATGGATTACTGTGCACAATCGGAGAAAAATAAAAATAGGAATTAGAATCATCGATGGTCTATAGGGAACCATCGATGGTTAGCTATACCATAGATGGACTAGAGTGCACATTCGATAAATTTCAAATCGGATGCCTTTTACCGATGGTTTATAGGGTAACCATCATTGGTTCATAGGGGACCATCGATGGCCATGTTTAACCATTGATGTTGACGATGTATTTTCACAGATTTGATGTTTTAATGTCAACCGTTCATCGACCCCTTTCATGAGATAAGAATAGATCATATTTTGGAGAGGTTCTTGCATTGTGAAAAAGAGAGATTTTATCATAGGGTTTGTGTAAAGTTGATTTGTGGTTCAACTCCCAGAGACTCATCAAACTCTTTCTCGTCGCACTCAGCATCTTCGGATCGTTTTAATGAGGAGATTTCCCTTGGATTCAACATTATCACCGCTTCTTCATCGAGCTTCGCTTCAATTATTTTGAAGAATAGTTTGCTTAAAATAGGGCTGTAAGATCTTTTTTATTTGCGCTTAAATTATTTTGGTTGGTGTGTTTTATCTTGTTTTTACGGTGTACACAAGCCGATAATAATTGAAGCTTAGGACTAGGTAGGACTAGGTGTTACTCATCTATGAGGAGTTAGGTTAGACGACTGGTTTCGGGTAGATTCCAGCATGCGGTCTTTGTAAGCCTACTGAATCAGGTTGTGATTCAGGTGAACTCTAGTCAAAGTGCGGAAGCTCCTTCGTGGGAAGAATGAGTTGACATAGGATTTCCATCTGAACCATTATAAAATCTTGCTTGTTCTCTGGTTTGTTATTTCTTTGGTTTTTTGCTTTTATTTTGATATTATTTCAGCTAAAAAATCTATGTTTTAGCGAAAATATGTAGCAAACCTATTCACCTGCCCCTCTAGGCTTGCATCTCAAATCCAACATCTCTTCCTCATCAAGCATCTCATCCATCATTGCAATTTGCAATAGAAAAGTCCTTTTGCTCTTTCCTTCAGATTGCAACATGCCTCCACAATGCCTATTGCTCCTATGATGTGAGTCTTCATTGTGCACGCTAGCGTCCACACATCAACCCATGTTAACCCACTACCCAAGAAGATCACTTCTTCTTATTCATTCTCTTTAACATTGCCTTGTTATTCTTTCTTTCTTGGCATCCTCCAACTAGTGTTTAAAGAGCATCACGCCTAAGTGCCTTAGGCGCTTAGGCAGAGTGACTTGGTTCCTTAGCGCTTCGCATATTGCCAAGTGATGAAGAATACTAGGGTGAGCCCGTTTTGGTGCCTTAGGCACTCGGCTAAAGCTTTTGTGGCAAGATGCAAAAGGTTCCTGCCTCTGTTTTGAATTTTTGAGGGCATGAAAGGTGTCATAGTTTGTTTTGGATATTTCTGGGATGTAGGGTAGGGATAATTGATATTGCACTTAAATTTTGCCATTTATAATGTGAATCTCTATTGTTACTACAAGCAAAAGACAATCCTGGAAAATTCTGAGATACGAAAGCTGAAATGAAATTTCTACACCCTTGCTTTTTAAAATGGACATGCCTATAGATACTGGTGAAACATGGACTCAACAAAATTGTAGAATATAGGCCATAGGAACACTGTTATTATATGTTGTTAATATGTATATGTAATGTACACAAAAGTGACATCTGTAAGTTCGCCAAATTCACATATCGATACCAAGAATAACTTTTAAAATTCTAAAATTTTTAAAAAAAATCAAACAGCAGATTCTTGACCTCTTAGCTATTGACTAATTGATTTCTGTACCAATTAAATTCGTGGATAGAACTGAAAATAGCCTTCATCTGTATTCTGAATCTAAAATATGCAAGTTCTGTTAGACTAGAATTCATCATTATATTTATTTATTGAGTAAAATTAAAGGAACGTTTTTATCGGCTCGAAACGCGTGAACCACTGGCTTAAAGAGATATTTGCCGATCTCGTATGCGACGTAAGGCTAAATACTCCTTAGCTGCATCCCTTCTCATCGGAACCCTAGCGTGCACGACTACGTTGGGGATGAAGACCCTTGAGGAAGCAGCCCGAAAATAGTAACAAATAATTGAGGGAGAAAGAAGAAAAAGAGAAGGAAGCGACTTTTTCTTTTCAGGTGTATTTTATCTCCTCACAAGGTCTCTTTTATAAGGGAAAAAGGACTCGTATGAAGAAATAGAATGAGATCTTTTAGCCTTAACAATTTCTCACGCCTAAGAACGTGAAGAAAGCTAACTACCTTTTAATTAATAATTAATTAATTAATTTAGTTTTATCTTTATATTTGGTTTCAAGTTATCCAACAATCCCCCCTCAAAGCAAATATCAAAGGTAACAAAACAAAATTAAAAGAACAAAATATATAACAATATGTATGAATGGGCATAAATTCTATGCATCAGTATAGGTGGCTTCCGACCTTGAACCTACACTTAGTAACATTTGTTGCATTCGAGGAAAACCATAGTGAACCTAAGGCCTTGAACTAGGCACCTTTATCGAAATTAATAAAAGCACACATAGAATGCTTACTCTATTGGGTCGCGGTTGCTGCTAATTTGGTCATGCGCCAGACCACTCATGAGAATACATAGGAATAGCCCTAACTTCCATAACCGTGGCCGCAAGGTGATTCTCACGTAGGTGGATCCTCTAGGGATGTAAGAGACCGGAAGAATCCCGCTCTAGGTCTTGGATCCATTAAGAGTTCTATGACTCACCCTAGACCGATCTCTATGGAGCAACTTTGCCTTAGGATGAGGTTTGGAGTGCCTAGCTTAGATGTGAAATCATGTTTCACATGTATAATAAGAGTGCTCTCTAATGGATACATTTATCCAAGCTCTACCCTTTGAACTTCCTTCAAGGGATCGCCTATAATGAAGTAGGGTTCCCACCAATGTTCCTATATATATGGGCTTAACCCCATCCCTTTGTTAATGTTGGACAAGTCCTAGCTAGACTTTTGTCAAATGATCTCCAAATTATGTTCGATTGAACAAAGTCTAAAGTGACATATTAATTTAAGAGTCTCTTTATTGATTTATATCTTATTTTGTGATGTCCGCTTAGTTTTGAATTTGTAGTTTTCTATTTGAGCAATTCAATTACTGACTTTACAATCACAATGTACATAAATAGGGAATAAGTTTGTGTACAATAGAAATATCAGTAAATCTCTCTAAGCCATTTTGAGCATGCAAGTCAAGAGCTATCAATTCAAATTCCATTATACTTCTAGCAATTACAAATGCTTAATAGAGCCTCATGCAATGACAGCCCCTCATAGCATGAATACATAGCCCGATGTAGATTTAACATCTTGAGAGTCAGTTGCCCAATTTGCATCACTATAACCTTCTACTACATCAGGAAAACCAGTGTATAATAAACATGAGTCTAAGGTTCCCCTAAGATATTTAAACACTCTTTCTAGAGCATGCCAATATTCAATGCTAGGGTTGCTAGTATATCTACTTTATTTATCAAGATATGCGTCGCCTACTTCTATTTATTATATACATTAGTGATCCTATGTTGAGCATATTTATGTTGTGAGACAGATCTCCTAAATTTTTGTGTAAAGAAATGCTAGAGTCATAAGGAGTAGCTACTGTGTTTGCAATCATAATAGTTAAATTTTTCGAGTATTTTCTCAATTGAATGTTGTAAAGATAAAGATATGCCTTTGTCACTTCTAGAAATTTTCATTCCTAATATCATGTCGCTACTCCTAAATTTTTCATATCAAATTTATTTGATAGGTAATTTTGACATCATTTATTACTTCTAGAGAAGTTCCAAAGATTAATATATCATCAACATATAGACATAAAATCACATGATCATGATCTAGGGTCTTACAATAAACACACTTATCGATTCATTAATAGAGAAACCAAAGTCTAAAATTACTATCAAATCATGCCATTGTTTAGGAGCTTGTTTAAGACCATATAATGATTTAATTAATTTACGACTTTATTATCTCCTTATGTGGGTAAGGTCTGTAATTTTTTATGTTTTAAATTTTTTCTTTCTTCTTTTGTTTTTTCTTAAAAAAAATTGGGAAATATCGATGGGCCTCGATGAGACCAACGATGGTGGACCATCGATTGGTAGAGGTAAAAAGGGGGGGTTAAACTTTTTACCCTCGAAACCGAATTCTCTCTCAAAATTTTCAATTTTCTCAGTTTTATTCATTTAATCGTTTGATTTCTTAGCTATCTTGGTGGATTATCATCTTCTTTGTTTCACCTATCATCAATTTGAATCATCTTAAGAGAATGACATCACACAAGAGGACTTGTGCTGGGCAATTATCAGCAAGAGATATTCAAGAGTGTTTCGACAAACTCTCCATGACTTTTAAGCTGGGAGTAGATGTTCGAAACTTAAAGCAGTATAGGAATATCATTGATCTCCTAAAGAATGTTGGGTTGTCTTTGATGATGAAGAAGGGGATTGAGAGAGAAAATCTAAATTTTTACGTTAGTTGTACATGAACTTCGAATGGGAACTTGGAGCAAATGTCGTGATTATGAGAGTGAGAGGAAAACAATTAAGATTAGTGCTAAGTACATTTAAAAGATTTTAAGACTTCTAGACCCACGTGAGAGATTGCAAGGACCCTTTTGCTATTTCGGTGGATGTTGTAGCCGATTCAGAGGACTACAATCAGATGGTGGAGTTCCTATGCGGGAGGAGGATCTGAGGGGTATTCAACTCAAGTTATCTGAAACCTGAGTATAATCTTCTCAATCTCTTTCTCAAGTTGATTTATATTCTAGTGTTGTTTACATGACTTTTGAGTGTTAGGGATGTGATTCTGCTATATTGGTTAGCTAGTGGTCAGCCTTTTGATCCAGCATAGGTTATCATTGTTTGGATGTTGTTAGTGGCCACTTCTGCTATGGAGATGATAGAGAATAAGTACAAATAGCAGATTCAGCTAGTTTATCCCTTTCTTATCACTCGTATTGTTTTAGGATATGAGGATCCCCGCTCGTGAGTCTGACCAATTTGGGATGGGGAAAGCTACTTTATCTGATCAGGTCGTGAGGAAGAGCATAGCTGCAAAGAAGGTCGATCCTTCAGTTGGGTAATCATGATCCAAACTTGCCGATGTAGAGATTTCTGGTCCTTCTTGAGATGGTGCCACTCAGTGAACTCTGCTATCACTAGGAGAAAGTATGCCATAAATGATGATGGAGATGATGTCACAACACACTTACTGTGATACATCACCACAACATATCATGGGAGCATTTCATCGCCCAAACCCATCTCTTGGTAGACCACCTGTATATGGAGATTTTTTCCCCAGGACCAGTTCCTTCTACTAGAGATCATGATGAGGAGATGAATGGTGGAGATGCTGATATTTGAGAGATTAGTGTTTGATGGTCAAGGTCAATTTCTTTTTCTTTATTTTTATTTTGGACATGTATATATTTTTTGGTGATAAATGAGATACTTAATGTGTACTAACTTTTTATCTGCTCTCTGGATGTTAGATAATTTTCTTAGTTCATTACTTTTGGCATACTTACTTGACCTGTTGTATGTACATAAATGTTTTCTTGAATTTTCTTAATTTTTTAAGTTTCTTGAATTTTCTTAACTTTTTGCTTTTTAAGGATTTTTATTTTTTATATAAAAACAAAACAAAATTTCTCATTCTTTCTTTTGTTTTTTAAAAAATAATAATAAAACTTTGAACATGCCTATGTATATTCTTGTACAAGATAGATTCAGATGATATTATCTTTTGGTATATAGGCTTGATTATATCATATTAGTTCACATATTGTTTTCACATCTATATAAATATTTTATGTGTACATAAATGTTAAAAGTATGATTTCTTAACACATTATTTCATGAGATTTGTTTTCATATTATTTATAACACACCTAGTTTTATATTTATCATGTTCGGTGTTACGAAATAGTGGTAAATAGCTCTATATGTTTTTCATAAAGTATTTTTGGATGTATCACAAAGTTTGAGCTTATTTTTTATACTTGAATTCAGTACCAAATTTGTTACATTTACAAAGTATGTATGTACTACACAAATCCCAAGATAAAAGTGTACTTATGAAAAAATGATCAAAGATCCACACTCCATAAATCCATGATAAGATTAAGTGCACTTGTTAAAAGATGTCTAAAGACCCACACTTGTGGATATATTTGTGCATATCTCAAAGGGTATCAATCCTATACTAAATATGTTCTATATTTAGAGATGGTGTACATTGCCAGCTAAACAATATTGTTCATTCTCTTAAAAATCCTATATGGTTGAGGTGATAGGGCGAGATTTTGGTCCTTAGTTCTAAGGTTGAGATAATTCAAGTTATGTTACAAAGCTCAAAACTATGTATGATATATCTAAATTTGTTTTATGAACTAATATAAGTCTTTTTATTATTTATTTCACAAACTTTCCTATGATATTTCATCATTTTGTGTGTGATTTTTAATATGATTTTTGTACGTGTTTTGTTTGTTTTGAGGTTATATTTGGATCTATTGTGCTATTTTTCTACAAATCTTTTGTGAATTGGTGTGTATTCTCTTCCTTACACCTTTGGATGATTCTTATCTAGAATTTTTTAGTATAGAGTATACCAATTGGTGTGTCTTCATATTTTGCTAATAACAAAATGAGGAGAATACTGAAAATTTAAAATTGTATGAGTGAGTTTGTTCATCATAAAGAATTTTTAAAATGGTTTCATGTTTTATGATTTTTAAAATATTTTTAACACTCGATACATTATTTTAGGGACTTTTACAATTCTTGTACATATTTACACTTTTATGAATGCATGAATGTAGGGAAACCTTGCAAATCTTTTACCTTGCATGAAAAGTGTTTATGTGCTTTATTTATTGAATATATATATCTCAAAATGTATATATTTTTGGTGATAAATGAGATACTTAATGTGTACTAACTTTTTATCGCTCTGGATGTTAGATAATTTTCTTAGTTCATTACTTTTGGCATACTTACGACTGTTGTATGTACATAAATGTTTTCTTGAATTTTCTTAATTTTTTAAGTTTCTTGAATTTTCTTAACTTTTTGCTTTTTAAGGATTTTTATTTTTTATATAAAAACAAAACAAAATTTCTCATTCTTTCTTTTGTTTTTTAAAAAATAATAATAAAACTTTGAACATGCCTATGTATATTCTTGTACAAGATAGATTCAGATGATATTATCTTTTGGTATATAGGCTTGATTATATCATATTAGTTCACATATTGTTTTCACATCTATATAAATATTTTATGTGTACATAAATGTTAAAAGTATGATTTCTTAACACATTATTTCATGAGATTTGTTTTCATATTATTTATAACACACCTAGTTTTATATTTATCATGTTCAGTGTTATGAAATAGTGGTAAATAGCTCTATATGTTTTTCATAAAGTATTTTTGGATGTATCACAAAGTTTGAGCTTATTTTTTATACTTGAATTCAGTACCAAATTTGTTACATTTACAAAGTATGTATGTACTACACAAATCCCAAGATAAAAGAGTGTACTTATGAAAAAATGATCAAAGATCCACACTCCATAAATCCATGATAAGATTAAGTGCACTTGTTAAAAGATGTCTAAAGACCCACACTTGTGGATATATTTGTGCATATCTCAAAGGGTATCAATCCTATACTAAATATGTTCTATATTTAGAGATGGTGTACATTGCCAGCTAAACAATATTGTTCATTCTCTTAAAAATCCTATATGGTTGAGGTGATAGAGTGAGATTTTGGTCCTTAGTTCTAAGGTTGAGATAATTCAAGTTATGTTACAAAGCTCAAAACTATGTATGATATATCTAAATTTGTTTTATGAACTAATATAAGTCTTTTTATTATTTATTTCACAAACTTTCCTATGATATTTCATCATTTTGTGTGTGATTTTTAATATGATTTTTGTACGTGTTTTGTTTGTTTTGAGGTTATATTTGGATCTATTGTGCTATTTTTCTACAAATCTTTTGTGAATTGGTGTGTATTTCTCTTCCTTACACCTTTGGATGATTCTTATCTAGAATTTTTTAGTATAGAGTATACCAATTGGTGTGTCTTCATATTTTGCTAATAACAAAATGAGGAGAATACTGAAAATTTAAAATTGTATGAGTGAGTTTGTTCATCATAAAGAATTTTTAAAATGGTTTCATGTTTTATGATTTTTAAAAATATTTTTAACACTCGATACATTATTTTAGGGACTTTTACAATTCTTGTACATATTTACACTTTTATGAATGCATGAATGTAGGGAAACCTTGCAAATCTTTTTACCTTGCATGAAAAGTGTTTATGTGCTTTATTTATTGAATATATATATCTCAAAATGCATATATTTTGTACTTCAAATTTTGAGTTTTGTTATTATCAAAAGGGGAGATTGTTAGAATGTACAATATCTCTTGTTTGAGTAATAACAAACTCTCATTTGTTACAAATGATTGTTTGAGATGATATATTTCGGTATAAACGGTATCCTAAATATGGCGAAACAATGTAAAATCAACATTCATGTTGATTTCACCATCACACCATCGATGGTCATGAGTCAATCGATGGATTTGTGTACAATAGAAATATCAGAAAGTAAATCTCTAAGCCATTC
Source organism: Asparagus setaceus (assembly GCA_012295165.1). Lineage (NCBI taxonomy): Eukaryota > Viridiplantae > Streptophyta > Magnoliopsida > Asparagales > Asparagaceae > Asparagus > Asparagus setaceus. Next base: position 16,221,921 of record CM022710.1, read on the forward strand.
GGCTTCAGAGCATGCAGTGTCAAGAGCTATCAATTCAAATTCCATTATACTTCTAGCAATTACAGTCTGTTTAATAGAGCCTCATGCAATGACAGCCCCTCATAGCATGAATACATAGCCCGATGTAGATTTAACATCTTGAGAGTCGGTTGCCCAATTTGCATCACTATAACCTTCTACTACATCGGGAAACCAGTGTATAATAAACATGAGTCTAAGGTTCCCCTAAGATATTTAAACACTCTTTCTAGAGCATGCCAATATTCAATGCTAGGGTTTAGTATATCTACTGGTCTATTTCTTGCATATGCGATGTCGGCCTACTTCTATTTATTATATACATTAGTGATCCTATTTGTTGAGCATATTTATGTTGTGAGACAGGATCTCCTAAATTTTTGTGTAAAGAAATGCTAGAGTCATAAGGAGTAGCTACAGGGTTTGCAATCATAATAGTTAAATTTTAAGTATTTTCTCAATTGAATGTTGTAAAGATAAAGATATGCCTTTGTCACTTCTAGAAATTTTCATTCCTAATATCATATGCACTACTCCTAAATTTTTCATATCAAATTTATTTGATAGGTAATTTTGACATCATTTATTACTTCTAGAGAAGTTCCAAAGATTAATATATCATCAACATATAGACATAAAATCACATGATCATGATCTAGGGTCTTACAATAAACACACTTATCGATTCATTAATAGAAACCAAAGTCTAAAATTACTCTATCAAATTTCTCATGCCATTGTTTAGGAGCTTGTTTAAGACCATATAATGATTTAATTAATTTCGCACTTTATTTTCTTTTCCTTTAATTACAAAACCATCCGGTTGATCCATATAAATTTCTTCTTCTAGTTCACCATTTAAAAGAGTTTGTTTTTACATCCATTTGGTGAATAATTAAATTATGAATAGACGCTAATGCTAGCAAGGTTCTTATGGTAGTTATCCTACTTACATGGGCATATGTGTCAAAGAAATCTATTCCTTTCCTTTAAGAATATCCCTTTGCCACTAATCTAGCATTGTATTTTCTACACTACCATCGAGATCTGAGTTTCTTTTAAATAACCATTTAAATCCTATAGGTTTGTTCCCAAGAGGTAAGCTAGTTAATACCCAAGTTTGATTTTCAATAATTGATTTCATTTCACTATCTATAGCCTCCTTCCAAAAAGGTGCATCGGTAGAAGTCATAGCCTCCTTATAAGAGGTAGGATCAGGTTCTACTGAATACGTAAAAAATTCTTCTCCAAGGTTCTTTTCAGTTCTAATTCTTTTGCTTCTTATTGGTTCTAAACTTTCTCACGAGTTCTATATTAGTAGATCTGTCTATTATTTGCTTAGAGATTTTATTTTATATGGAAAATTTTCCTCAAAATATGTAGCATCTCTAGCTTTAATTATTATATTATTAGATATTTCATTAACTTCTGAATTAATTACTAAAATCTATTTGCATTACTATCTAAAGCATATCCAATAAAGATAGCATCTGATCTTGGGTCCAATTTTCTTTCTTTTAAATTGAGTATACTAACTTTGGCTAAACATCCCATACTTTAAGATGATTAAGTCTAGGAGTTTTCTTTTTCCATAATTCATAGGGTGTTTTATCGATTTCTTATGAGGTACCCTATTAAGTATATAACATCGGTTTCGTAGATTCCAAAGATGCGGTCTTTGTAAGCCCTCTTGAATCGGGTTGTGATTGGTGAACTCTAGTCAAAGTGCGAAGCTCCTTCGTGGGAAGAATGAGTTGACATAGGATTTCCATCGAACCATTATAAAATCTTGCTTGTTCTACGGTTTGTTATTTCTTTGGTTTTGCTTTTATTTTGATATTATTTACTAAAAATCTATTTGCATTACTATCTAAAGCATATCCAATAAAGATAGCATCTGATCTTGGGTCCAATTTTCTTTCTTTTAAATTGAGTATACTAACTTTGGCTAAACATCCCATACTTTAAGATGATTAAGTCTAGGAGTTTTCTTTTTCCATAATTCATAGGGTGTTTTATCGATTTCTTATGAGGTACCCTATTAAGTATATAACATCAGATTAGCAGGTTCACCCAAAGATTTTCGGGTGCTCCAGTCAATTAGCAAAGCATTAACCATGTCCATTAGGGTTCTATTTTTTCTTTCAGCAACACCATTAGATTGAGGTGAGTAAGGAGCAGTCACTTCATGTATTATACCATGTTCTTCACAAAATGAGTCATTTCATTTAAAGTTTACTCTCCTCCTCAATCGAGATCTTATTATCTTAATATGTCTATCTAGTTGGTTTTAACTTCGACTTTATAGACTTTAAATCTATCTAGGACATCATCTTTAGTCTTAAGGAGATAAATATAACAATATCTAGAGTGATTATCAATGAAGGTCACAAAATATTTTCTGCCACCTCTAGTTGGAGTCTTATTAGAATCATATACATCATTGTGAATTAGTTCTAAGAGATCACCGTCTCTGTGTTCTCTGATTTAAAAGGTTTTCTAGTTTGTTTAGCTTGTACATATATTTCACACTTATTATTAGTGCTTATGTTGGATTTAGAAATTAAACCCATATTACTCATTTTCTTAATAGTACCTAGGTTTACATGACCTAGTCTATTATGCCAAGTATCACAAGATTTAGTGTTCAAGATAATAGAAGAAGATGAAGAAACATCACCAAAATAATTGAGGAATAACATTCAACTTAAACAAACCACCTTTTACAAAACCTTTTCCAATGAAAACATTATTTTTGTGATTACAACTTTATTTGATTCCAAAGAAATTTTAAAACCTAACCTAACCAGCAAAGATCTACTAACAAGATTTCTCCTAATGGTTGGCACGAACAGAACATCGTGAAGGGTAAGGATCTTTCCAGATATCATCTTAAGATCAACTTGTCCTTTCCCTTTTATTTGTGCCGATCTATCATCTCCTAAAGTCACACCTCCTCCACCTGATTCCTAAAAGTTAGTAAACCAGGAGCGATCAAAACACACATGCACATTTACTCCAGAGTCTAACCACCAATGAGAATAGAGGTAAAATTGTATATAGGAGGTGTAGAAGCAGACCTAAAGGAGGGATCAGAAGTTTCACCTCAATCATATTGGCTTGTGGCTTTAGTGCACGATCCCTTCTCTACGGAACCCTAGCGTGCCGCGACTTCGTTGGGGATGAAGACCCTTGAGGAAGCACCAAAACAAGAACAAATAATTGAGGAGAAAGAAGAAAAAGAGAAAAGAGCGACTTTTTCTTTTCAGGTGTATTTTATCTCCTCACAGGGTCTCTTTTTATAAGGGAAAAAGGACACATTATGAAAAACGAATGAGATCTTTTAGCCTTAACAATTTCTCACGTTCCTGAGAATGTGAAGAAAGCTAACTACCTTTTAATTAATAATTAATTAATTAATTTAGTTTTATCTTTATATTTGGTTTGGTAGCTATTTATCCAACAATCCCCCCTCAAAGAAAATATCAAAGGTAACAAAACAAAATTAAAAGAACAAAATATATAACAATATGTATGAATGGGCATAAATTCTATGCATCAGTATAGGTGGCTTCCGACCTTGAACCTACACTTAGTGACATTTGTTGCATTATGAGGAAAACCATAGTGAACCTAAGGCCTTGAACTAGGCTCCTTTATCAGAAATTAATAAAAGTACACATAGAATGCTTACTCTATTGGGTCGCGGGTTGGCGCGTTAATTTGGCCATGCGCTCAGTACCGACTCATGAGAATACATAGGAATAGCCCTAACTTCCATAACTGTGGCCGCAAGGTGATTCTCACGTAGGTGGATCCTCTAGGGATGTAAGAGACCGGAAGAATCCCGCTCTAGGTCTTGGATCCATTAAGAGTTCTATGACTCACCCTAGACCGATCTCTCTATGGAGCAACTTTGCCTTAGGATGAGGTTTGGAGTGCCTAGCTTAGATGTGAAATCATGTTTCACATGTATAATAAGAGTGCTCTCTAATGGATACATTTATCCGGCTTGTTTCTACCCTTTGAACTTCCTTCAAGGGATCGCCTATAACAGAAGTAGGGTTCCCACCGTCAATGTTCCTATATATATGGGCTTAACCCCATCCCTTTGGCTGAATGTTGGACCGAAGTCCTAGCTAGACCTTTTGTCAAATGATCTGCCAAATTATGTTCTGATTGAACAAAGTCTAAAGTGACATATTAATTTAAGAGTCTCTTTATTTATTTATATCTTATTTGCAGATGTCTGCTTAGTTTTGAATTTGTAGTTTTCTATTTGAGCAATTCAATTACAGCCTTACAGTCACAATGTACAGAAATAGCAGGAATAGGTTTGTGTACAATAGAAATATCAGAAAGTAAATCTCTAAGCCATTCAGCTTCAGAGCATGCAGTGTCAAGGGCTATCAATTCAGATTCCATTGTACTTCTAGCAATTACAGTCTGTTTAATAGAGCCTCATGTAATGACAGCCCCTCATAGCATGAATACATAGCCCGATGTAGATTTAACATCTTGAGAGTCAGTTACCCAATTTGCATCACTATAACCTTCTACTACATCAGGAAAACCAGTGTATAATAAAGATCGATTTTTTCATCTTTTAAAATTTAACCCTTTAAATTTTTTGGTTTAGCACTTAAGATTTCATCATTAGGAGACATTTTTATAAGATCAAAACTAAGGCCCAATGAAAAAATAAATAATCTGTAGAGAATGATAACAATGTTAATGTCAATTCTAAAGTTTCTAATAATCTTTACAGCCTTTGCTATTTTTATTTAAAAATGTTAACGAAAGCAATAAGCAAGTATTATGTATCTAAAGGTTATTAATGAACAGTAAAGTAGTAAACAGTAACTCTCACAAATGAACAGTTATTTATGCGACTGAACAATAAACTCAAAATGAACAGTAATTATATGGATGTACAGTACTTCCTGCAATAGTAAATTCGGATACACAATAATGTTTACTAATAAACAGCAATTTCGAAAGAAAATAAAACTTCTCATGCTGAACAGTAATTCATGAACAGTAATTCAAATAGAGGTAATTTATGCTAATTATCAGTAATTTTGACAATAAGCAGTAATCCCGAATACATAATAAATTACATGAATGAACAGTAAATTCGATCTAAGCCAAAACGTATTATGCTGAACAGTAATTCGAATGAACAGTAAATTCGATCTAAGCCAAAACGTATTATGCTGAACAGTAATTCGAATGAACAGTAAATTCGATCTAAGCCAAAACGTATTATGCTGAACAGTAATTCGAATGAACAGTAAATTCGATCTAAGCCAAAACGTATTATGCTGAACAGTAATTCGCATGAACAGTAATTCAAATAGAGGTAATTTATGCTAATTATCAGTAATTTTGACAATAAGCAGTAATCCCGAATACATAATAAATTACATGAATGAACAGTAAATTCGATCTAAGCCAAAACGTATTATGCTGAACAGTAATTCGAATGAACAGTAAATCCGAACAGAGGTAATTTATGCTAATTATCAGTAATTTTGACAATAAGCAGTAAATCCGAATAAATAATAAATTACATGAATGAACAGTAATATTCAAACGAAACAGTAAATTCAACCTAAGGAAAACGTATTATGATGAACAGTAGATCGAATGAATTACGTGAACGAACAGCAATTTCGAATGAAAATAAAACTTTATGATGAACAGTAATTCGAATAGAGGTAATTTATGCTATTTAACAGTACTTTTGACAATAAGCAGTAATCCCGAATACATAATAAATTACATGAATGAACAGTAAATTCGATCTAAGCCAAAACGTATTATGCTGAACAGTAATTCGAGTGAACAGTAAATCCGAACAGAGGTAATTTATGCTAATTAACATTAAGTTTGACAATAAGCAGTAAATCCGAATAAACAATAAATTACATGAATGAACAGTAATATTCAAACGAAACAGTAAATTCAACCTAAGGAAAACGTATTAGGATGAACAGTAGGTCGAATGAATTACGTGAACGAACAGTAGTTTCGAATGAAAAGTAAAATTTATTCGGATGAACAGTAATTTCGAAACAACAGTGAATTCCAATATAGTAGTACGAACAGTAATTTCGAAATGAATAACAAGGACGGATCCACGTGTATCAAACTGGTGTCACGTGACACCAGTTTGGTTTTGGATCCCTAGGATCCGCTCCCAAATACCTGATCCCCAAAATCCACACATCCCTGATCCTAGTAAACATAAAACACTTCCTCCCTCAAAAATTTTTCGACAGTTAAAAAAAAAAAAGAAGCGCTCTCTTTGCCCTAGCTCATCCTCCCCGCTTCAATCAAGTTGCTGGTCAGCCTCCGACGCTCCTCCGGATTTCCTCTTCGTTCTCCTCCGGAGCTCCTCCGCCAATCCTCCTCCTTTGCCGATTTTTCAAAGCCCACGACTTCTTCCTCCTCCTCGACATCGCAAGTTAAGGGCCTCAACAAGATTCCTCTTCCATTGATCCCTGTCTCCAATCCCCTCAAGGTATCTTCAATTCTTAACTTAGGGCTAGGTTTAAGATCTCTGCAGACTTGGATTTCTTTTAGCTTTTATCAATGATATGATTTTCTACTTGATGAAGTTATTTCAATCTGATCACATTTAAGAGTTGTCATGTAGGAGATTCGGAATTTTGCATTGTTAGAAGTAGAAAAATAATATGTTATTTGCATAGACACTTTTGTTAGGATGTTATTTTCAATTTCTACATAGAAGCTCTTGCAATTTTGGTGTGTTTAATAAATTTCAAGGAGAAATAAAGAACCCGTATAGGCTTGAATTTTATTTTATGTGGACACCAAGAAACATATTGTCTATCATTTGGTGTATTTGCTTTTGAAGATGGAGTTGGTTTTACCCGTATATGGTAAACCGCTGAAAGAGCTTTTTCTCGCAATGAAATTAATGAAGAGCAAATTGGAAAATAAAATGAGTGATGATTGGCTTAATGATTGCTTACTGATATATATTTAGAAAGATGTATTTGATAATGTTACTTATGATGTGGTCATGTATTTTTTAAAATAAGAAAACTCATCGAGGACAATTGTAAATTTTTTAAGTATTAGTTATATAGTGACACCACTTTCTAGAAATCCTAGATCCGCTAATCGATGAATAAGATATCTCTTTATACTGTTAGACTAGAATTCATCATTATATTTATTTATTAAGTAAAAAAAAAAGGAACGGTTTTACCAGCCTCGGGTAAAGCGTGGCGAACCACTTCCCTAAAGAGATATTTGTCGATCTCGTGCGATCAGCCAAGGCTAAATACTCCTTAGCGTTACGATCCCTTCTCTACCGGAACCCTAGCGTGCACGAGCATGTTGGGGATGAACACCCTTGAGGAAGCAGCCCGAAAACAGTAGCAAATAATTAAGGGAGGAAGAAGAAGAAGAGAAGGAAGAGACTTTTTCTTTCTGTGTGTATTTTATCTTCTCACAACGTCTCTTTTTATAAGGGAAAAAGGACCCGTTATGAAGAAACAGAATGAGATCTTTTAGCCTTAAGAATTTATCACGTTCTTGAGAACGAGAAAGCTAACTACCATTTAATTAATAATTAATTAATTAATTTAGTTTTATCTTTATATTTTGTTTGGTAGTTATTTATCCAACAAGTTCTAGGTTGAATACCCGCAGTGTCTCTTGTTGGTGTCCAGGGAGTGTAGGTGTTGGATATTTCAGAGATGGGCAAGGAAACCATATAGAGAATGTGTTTGTGCTTTGTAGCTTACTTATGAATGTGATGATCTCTTCACTTAGAATGGTTTCTTCATAACTTTATTACTATTGTTAACATTACTTTTGCAAAATAGTACAGATCGAAACATCTACATGGTTTCTTCTTAATTGTATTATCCCTTGTTACATCATCTTTCCTGAGTAGTCTACAGTTCAAACATCCAAGCTGCAGTAGAATCAAACGACATTATAGATATTCCTTGTCGCTACTTTTTCATTTATGTCACTTAACTTCGGTCGTAATCCTGTGCTTTTCTTTGAGCAGAGACAACAGCTGTTAGAGTCTACGAAGATAAAATGGACCTCCTGAGAGCCGTTATGGTAGGTCCAGCAAGCACCCCTTATCATGATGGCCCTCTTTTTCTTTGACTTCCAGTTTACAGACAAATATCCCAATGAACCTTCAGTAAGGGCCTATTTGTTTGCCATTTTTGGGATGTATCTTGTAGATGTCAGTGCTATGATATTACACTCACCTTCTCTGTTTTGTTTTTTCAAATGAGTTGGCGTATCAGAATGAATTGCATCAGAATGAAGTTGCATACTCTCAAAGATTCTCACCAAACAAGAGTGAAATGGAGATACAACTGGATCACTCATTTCATCATTGATGTAGTTACTACGCATTTTTACGAAAGGTAACCCAACAGGCTCTAAGTGAATCTCAAACCCGTTGAGAATTCTTCTCCTGCTCTTTAAATTTTGGATAAATTTCACTAAACCCTCAATACGTTTGGGTCTTTGGCATGTAACCTCCAAAATATTGTGAAACTCTCAGTAAAACCCAATAACTTTGGAAATTTCAGAAAACCCCAATAAGTTAGGGAATTTTAGTAAACCCCAATAAAATTTGGGAATTCGAAAATCCCCATATTTTGAGTTACCAAATAGAGGATATCAGTCATATCACATAAATATCATAAAGTATTCATTGGGGTTAGTTAAAAAATCAATACGTTTTGGTTTTCTAGCTAGAATTCCCAAATTTATTAGGGGTTTGGCGAGTGTTTTAAACGTTCCGGGGTTAAGTACCAGAGGCCCTAACATATTTGGGGTTTAGTGCAATTTACACTTAAAATTTTGAATTATGTCGAAGTATATGCTAATCCTGCGGAAAACATACTTTCACGCTCGTGGACATATTTTAATCCCAACTTGTACTCCAACGGGAAAGTGTGTCTCAGCCATCTGAAGACATGGTCCGGAAAAAATGCGAGAAGTGGGACCCACAAAGGTCGACAATGCTTCAGGTTCTTGTGTCCATTCAAGGTTTGGTTATGAATGCTGAACCGTACTTCAACGAACCCAGATTTGAAGCGACTCGCTACACTCTTCTGTCGGAGAGAAGGATTCCTTGGAATACAATCATGCTGTCTTCTGTGCTTCTTGTGATTCAATGACGTACTGGCTTCAAAAGCCTCCTCTGGTAAAGATTTTTCGATCATCACCTTGACACCATTAGATGCTAACATTTTTAGGGTTAATTGCAGATAGACCACATATACAATAGCCCAATTGTTTATGGACAGCCTGTAGTTCTATCCTTGCAGATAGACCTCAGTGAAATCATTTTGACTTTTACCTTCAGATGAAGAGAATTATTTTTCAACAAATAGACATCCCGAGGGTAAAAGAGTCGAAAGAAGACTATTGGGGGTCTATCTCAGAGTTGGGGATAATATAGGGTGTCTTGATAATAATATTTTCCTCGGGATAAATAATTTGGAGAAGGATAAAATTTTCTTTGATTTTTCTTCTTTGCTTAGCATCTTTAAACGCATAAACCACATATATATATACTATTACAATAACTCTTAGACTTCCTAACAAAGACTCTTGAATTTCTCAACAACATTCATGCATCTAACATATTCATGCATTTGACTCCTCAAATAACTAAATGATCTTTTCAATTCTCAAGGTAATTAATCAAGTTTACTTTCAATATTCTCCTTTAAACTTGATCCTTCAATCATGCCGAAGCTTACTGCATAAAGTAAGCACATCATGCTTCAATGACTTAGTAAATATGTTACCCACGATCTTGCAATTTCACAAACTCAAGCTCAACTTCCTTGTTCTTTACTTGATCACGGATAAAACGATATTGAGTATCGATATGTTTGCTCCTTTCACTAAACACTGGATTTTTCAAAAGTGCAATAGCCAACTTGTTATCAACACAAATTTTGATCGGCTCTTCTTGTCCTAATCAAGATCTTTGAGCAAATTTCTCAACCAAAGTACATGAGTGACACCGATGAGGCAAAGAACATATCTGGCTTCACAAGTTGAAAGAATGACAATTGGTCGCTTCTTTGAAAACAAGTAAAAGTGTTGATAAAGAAAGAGTAACTGTTATACTCTTTTGGTCATCAACATCTCCTACTAGCCTATCATGTATGCAATAAATTTAAATTTGTTAAAATTTGAATAAAACAAACCGAAATCTTGTACCTTTGATGTACAGGAGAATCCTTTTGCTACCAACAAGTGTGAAGACTACGGATCTCCCAAATACCTGATCCCCAAAATCCACACATCCCTGATCCTAGTAAACATAAAACACTTCCTCCCTCAAAAATTTTTCGACAGTTAAAAAGCGCTCTCTTTGCCCTAGCTCATCCTCCCCGCTTCAATCAAGTTGCTGGTCAGCCTCCGACGCTCCTCCGGATTTCCTTTCGTTCTCCTCCGGAGCTCCTCCGCCAATCCTCCTCCTTTGCCGATTTTTCAAAGCCCACGACTTCTTCCTCCTCCTCGACATCGCAAGTTAAGGGCCTCAACAAGATTCCTCTTCCATTGATCCCTGTCTCCAATCCCCTCAAGGTATCTTCAATTCTTAACTTAGGGCTAGGTTTAAGATCTCTGCAGACTGGATTTCTTTTAGCTTTTATCAATGATATGATTTTCTACTTGATGAAGTTATTTCAATCTGATCACATTTAAGAGTTCATGTAGGAGATTCGGAATTTTTGCATTGTTAGAAGTAGAAAAATAATATGTTATTTGCATAGACACTTTTGTTAGGATGTTATTTTCAATTTCTACATAGAAGCTCTTGCAATTTTGGTGTGTTTAATAAATTTGGAGAAATAAAGAACCCGTATAGGCTTGAATTTTATTTTATGTGGACACCAAGAAACATATTGTCTATCATTTGGTGTATTTGCTTTTGAAGATGGAGTTGGTTTTACCCGTATATGGTAAACCGCTGAAAGAGCTTTTTCTCAGAATGAAATTAATGAAGAGCAAATTGGAAAATAAAATGAGTGATGATTGGCTTAATGATTGCTTACTCGATATATATTTAGAAAGATGTATTTGATAATGTTACTTATGATGTGGTCATGTATTTTTTTAAAATAAGAAAACTCATCGAGGACAATTGTAAATTTTAAGTATTAGTTATATATGACACCACTTTCTAGAAATCCTAGATCCGCTAATCGATGAATAAGATATCTCTTTATACCGTTAGACTAGAATTCATCATTATATTTATTTATTAAGTAAAAAAAGGAACGGTTTTATTTACCGTAAAGCGCGGTATAACCACTTCCTAAAGAGATATTTCCGATCTCGTGCATCACTGCTAAATACTCCTAAGCGTATCGATCCCTCTCTACGGAACTTAGCGCACGAGCATGTTGGGGATGAACACCCTGAGGAAGCGCCAAAACAAGAGAGCAAATAATTAAGGGAGGAAGAAGAAGAAGAGAAGGAAGAGACTTTTCTTTTCTCAGTGTGTATTTTATCTTCTCACAACGCCTCTTTTTATAAGGGAAAAAGGACCCGTTATGAAGAAACAGAATGAGATCTTTTAGCCTTAAGAATTTATCACGTTCTTGAGAACCGTGAGAAAGCTAACTACCATTTAATTAATAATTAATTAATTAATTTAGTTTTATCTTTATATTTTGTTTGGTAGTTATTTATCCAACAAGTTCTAGGTTGAATACCCGCAGTGTCTCTTGTTGGTGTCCAGGGAGTGTAGGTGTTGGATGTTTCAGAGATGGGCAAGGAAACCATATAGAGAATGTGTTTGTGCTTTATAGCTTACTTATGAATGTGATGATCTCTTCACTTGAATGGTTTCTTCATAACTTTATTACTATTGTTAACATAACTTTTGCAAAATAGTTCACAGATCGAAACATCTACATGGTTTCTTCTTAATTGTATTATCCCTTGTTACATCATCTTTCCTGAGTAGTCTACAGTTCAAACATCCAAGCTGCAGTAGAATCAAACGACATTATAGATATTCCTTGTCGCTACTTTTTCATTTATGTCACTTAACTTCGGTCGTAATCCTGTGCTTTTCTTTGAGCAGAGACAACAGCTGTTAGAGTCTACGAAGATAAAATGGACCTCCTGAGAGCCGTTATGGTAGGTCCAGCAAGCACCCCTTATCATGATGGCCCTCTTTTTCTTTGACTTCCAGTTTACAGACAAATATCCCAATGAACCTTCAGTAAGGGCCTATTTGTTTGCCATTTTTGGGATGTATCTTGTAGATGTCAGTGCTATGATATTACACTCAACTTCTCTGCTTTGTTTTTCAAATGAGTTGGCGTATCAGAATGAATTGCATCAGAATGAAGTTGCATACTCTCAAAGATTCTCACCAAACAAGAGTGAAATGGAGATACAACTGGATCACTCATTTCATCATTGATGTAGTTACTACGCATTTTTACGAAAGGTAACCCAACAGGCTCTAAGTGAATCTCAAACCCGTTGAGAATTCTTCTCCTGCTCTTTAAATTTTGGATAAATTTCACTAAACCCTCAATACGTTTGGGTCTTTGGCATGTAACCTCCAAAATATTGTGAAACTCTCAGTAAAACCCAATAACTTTGGAAATTTCAGAAAACCCCAATAAGTTAGGGAATTTTAGTAAACCCCAATAAAATTTGGGAATTCGAAAATCCCCATATTTTGAGTTACCAAATAGAGGATATCAGTCATATCACATAAATATCATAAAGTATTCATTGGGGTTAGTTAAAAAAATCAATACGTTTTGGTTTTCTAGCTAGAATTCCCAAATTTATTAGGGGTTTGGCGAGTGTTTTAAACGTTCCGGGGTTAAGTACCAGAGGCCCTAACATATTTGGGGTTTAGTGCAATTTACACTTAAAATTTTGAATTATGTCGAAGTATATGCTAATCCTGCGGAAAACATACTTTCACGCTCGTGGACATATTTTTAATCCCAACTTGTACTCCAACGGGAAAGTGTGTCTCAGCCATCTGAAGACATGGTCCGGAAAAATGCGAGAAGTGGGACCCACAAAGGTCGACAGTGCTTCAGGTTCTTGTGTCCATTCAAGGTTTGGTTATGAATGCTGAACCGTACTTCAACGAACCCAGATTTGAAGCGACTCGCTACACTCTTCTGTCGGAGAGAAGGATTCCTTGGAATACAATCATGCTGTCTTCTGTGCTTCTTGTGATTCAATGACGTACTGGCTTCAAAAGCCTCCTCTGGTAAAGATTTTTCGATCATCACCTTGACACCATTAGATGCTAACATTTTTAGGGTTAATTGCAGATAGACCACATATACAATAGCCCAACTGTTTATGGACAGCCTGTAGTTCTATCCTTGCAGATAGACCTCAGTGAAATCATTTTGACTCTTTTACCTTCAGATGAAGAGAATTATTTTTCAACAAATAGACATCCCGAGGGTAAAAGAGTCGAAAGAAGACTATTGGGGTCTATCAGAGTTGGGGATAATATAGGGTGTCTTGATAATAATATTTTCCTCGGGATAAATAATTTGGAGAAGGATAAAATTTTCTTTGATTTTTTCTTCTTTGCTTAGCATCTTTAAACGCATAAACCACATATATATATACTATTACAATAACTCTTAGACTTCCTAACAAAGACTCTTGAATTTCTCAACAACATTCATGCATCTAACATATTCATGCATTTGACTCCTCAAATAACTAAATGATCTTTTCAATTCTCAAGGTAATTAATCAAGTTTACTTTCAATATTCTCCTTTAAACTTGATCCTTCAATCATGCCGAGCTTACCTGCAATAAAGTAAGCACATCATGCTTCAATGACTTAGTAAATATGTTACCCACGATCTTGCAATTTCACAAACTCAAGCTCAACTTCCTTGTTCTTTACTTGATCACGGATAAAACGATATTGAGTATCGATATGTTTGCTCCTTTCACTAAACACTGGATTTTTCAAAAGTGCAATAGCCAACTTGTTATCAACACAAATTTTGATCGGCTCTTCTTGTCCTAATCAAGATCTTTGAGCAAATTTCTCAACCAAAGTACATGAGTGACACCGATGAGGCAAAGAACATATCTGGCTTCACAAGTTGAAAGAATGACAATTGGTCGCTTCTTTGAAAACAAGTAAAAGTGTTGATAAAGAAAGAGTAACTGTTATACTCTTTTGGTCATCAACATCTCCTACTAGCCTATCATGTATGCAATAAATTTAAATTTGTTAAAATTTGAATAAAACAAACCGAAATCTGTTGTACCTTTGATGTACAGGAGAATCCTTTTTGCTACCAACAAGTGTGAAGACTACGGATCTTCCATATATCTGCTCACGAGCCAAACACCATAGAGAATATCGGGACTTGTGCAGGTTAGGTAGCAAAGACTACTAACCAAGATTTTGAAATAAGTTGCATCAACTTTACTTCCACCATCTTTCTTGGACAACTTGACTCCACATTCAATAGGAGTACTCACATGATTGCTATCCTTCATATCAAACTTATCAAGAATTATCTTTGCATATCCCTCCGAGATAAAGATTACATCACTGCCTTGCTTCACCTCGATGGCAAGATAATAAGGCATGAGTTCATGTCTCCCATCTCGAACTCACGAACCATGGAGCTTTTGAACTCCTCGAACATGTGTGGATTATTTCTAGTAAAGATTAAATCATCCACATACAAGCATAGAATAAAAATATCTCCACTTCATTGACCTTGGTATATAAGGCATGCTCATAAGGACATTTAGAAAATTTATGAGCTCAGTATTCATCAATTTTGCTATTCCAAGTTCTTGGCTGCTTCAAGCCATCCTTCTTTAACTTCAACACATGTGATTCTTCTCCTTTCTTGATGTAACTAAGAGGTTGATCTACATAGACCTCCTCTTCAAGAACACCATTTAAAAATACCGACTTCAAGATCAAGTTAATAGACCATTTGTTCTCGAAATGCTAAGGCAATAATCACTTTATAGTTTCAAGACGAAGTCGGAGAGATACCCCGTCATAGTCAATTTTAGCTTTCTGCTTGTAGCCTTTGGCAACTAACCTCGCATTGTGCCTCTCAACTTCTCCCTTCGCATTCTGCTTCTCTTTAAACACCAATTTGACTTCAATTGCTTTCTTACCTTCTAGAAGTGTTGCAAGCTCCTAGGTATCATTCTTCTCGATAGCCTTGATCTCTTCATCCATAGTTGATCTTCACTTTGGATCTTGAATTGCTTCTTCAAAGTCTAAAGGCTCACAACCAGCTGAATAAGCAAAATAATGTTAAATCATCTTGAATTTCACTAAACCCTCAGTAAGTTTGGGTCTTTGGCATGTAACCTCCAAAATATTGTGAAACTCTCAGTAAAACCCAATAACTTTGGAAATTTCAGAAAACCCCAATAAGTTAGGGAATTTTAGTAAACCCCAATAAAATTTGGGAATTCCAGAAAATCCCCATATTTTGAGTTACCAAATAGAGGATATCAGTCATATCACATAAATATCATAAAGTATTCATTGGGGTTAGTTAAAAAAAATCAATACGTTTTTGGTTTTTCTAGCTAGAATTCCCAAATTTATTAGGGGTTTGGCGAGTGTTTTAAACGTTCCGGGGTTAAGTACCAGAGGCCCTAACATATTTGGGGTTTAGTGCAATTTACACTTAAAATTTTGAATTATGTCGAAGTATATGCTAATCCTGCGGAAAACATACTTTCACGCTCGTGGACATATTTTTAATCCCAACTTGTACTCCAACGGGAAAGTGTGTCTCAGCCATCTGAAGACATGGTCCGGAAAAAAATGCGAGAAGTGGGACCCACAAAGGTCGACAATGCTTCAGGTTCTTGTGTCCATTCAAGGTTTGGTTATGAATGCTGAACCGTACTTCAACGAACCCAGATTTGAAGCGACTCGCTACGCTCTTCTGTCGGAGAGAAGGATTCCTTGGAATACAATCATGCTGTCTTCTGTGCTTCTTGTGATTCAATGACGTACTGGCTTCAAAAGCCTCCTCTGGTAAAGATTTTTCGATCATCACCTTGACACCATTAGATGCTAACATTTTTAGGGTTAATTGCAGATAGACCACGTATACAATAGCCCAACTGTTTATGGACAGCCTGTAGTTCTATCCTTGCAGATAGACCTCAGTGAAATCATTTTGACTCTTTCACCTTTAGATGAAGAGAATTATTTTTCAACAAATAGACATCCTGAGGGTAAAGGAGTCGAAAGAAGACTACTGGGGGTCTATCTGCAGTTGGGGGATAATATAGGGTGTCTTGATAATAATATTTTCCTCAGGATAAATAATTTGGAGAAGGATAAAATTATTCTTTGATTTTTTCTTCTTTGCTTAGCATCTTTAAGCATACAAACCACATATATATATACTATTACAATAACTCTTAGACTTCCTAACAAAGACTCTTGAATTTCTCAACAACATTCATGCATCTAACATATTCATGCATTTGACTCCTCAAATAACTAAATGATCTTTTCAATTCTCAAGGTAATTAATCAAGTTTACTTTCAATATTCTCCTTTAAACTTGATCCTTGAATCATGCCGAGCTTACCTCGCAATAAAGTAAGCACATCATGCTTCAATGACTTAGTAAATATGTTACCCACCTGATCTTGCAATTTCACAAACTCAAGCTCAACTTCCTTGTTCTTTACTTGATCACGGATAAAACGATATTGAGTATCGATATGTTTGCTCCTTTCACGAAACACTGGATTTTTCAAAAGTGCAATAGCCAACTTGTTATCAACACAAATTTTGATCGGCTCTTCTTGTCCGAACTGAAGATCTTTGAGCAAATTTCTCAACCAAAGTACATGAGTGACACCGGATGAGGCAGCAACATATTCGGCTTCACAAGTTGAAAGAGTGACAATTGGCTGCTTCTTTGAAAACAAGTAAAAGCAGTGTCGCCGATAAAGAAAGAGTAACTAGTTATACTCTTTCGGTCATTAACATCTCCGGCCCAGTTGCTATCAGTGTATGCAATAAATTTAAATTTGTTAAAATTTGAATAAAACAAACCGAAATCTGTTGTACCTTTGATGTACCGGAGAATCCTTTTTGCTACCAACAAGTGTGAAGACTTCGGATCTTCCATATATCTGCTCACGAGCCAAACACCATAGAGAATATCGGGACTTGTGCATGTAAGGTAGCAAAGACTACTAACCAAGCTTTTGAAATAAGTTACATCAACTTTACTTCCACCATCTTTGTTGGACAACTTGACTCCACATTCAATAGGAGTACTCACATGATTGCTATCCTTCATATCAAAGTTATCAAGAATTATCTTTGCATATCCCTCCTGAGAGATAAAGATTACATCACGGCCTTGCTTCACCTCGATGGCAAGATAATAAGGCATGAGTTCGATGTCTGTCATCTCGAACTCACGAACCATGGAGCTTTTGAACTCCTCGAACATGTGTGGATTATTTCTAGTAAAGATTAAATCATCCACATACAAGCATAGAATAAAAATATCTCCAGCTTCATTGACCTTGGTATATAAGGCATGCTCATAAGGACATTTAGAAAATTTATGAGCTCGAAAGTATTCATCAATTTTGCTATTCCAAGTTCTTGGCGCCTGTTTCAAGCCATCCTTCTTTAACTTCAACACATGTGATTCTTCTCCTTTCTTGATGTAACTAAGAGGTTGATCTACATAGACCTCCTCTTCAAGAACACCATTTAAAAATACTGACTTCGCATCAAGTTAATAGATCAGCCATTTGTTCTGAGCTGCTAAGGCAATAATCAGCCTTATAGTTTCAAGACGAGCTGCTGGAGAGACACCCCGTCATAGTCAATTTCAGCTTTCTGCTTGTAGCCTTTGGCAACTAACCTCGCATTGTGCCTCTCAACTTCTCCCTTCGCATTCTGCTTCTCTTTAAACACCCATTTGACTTCAATTGCTTTTTTACCTTCTAGAAGTGTTGCAAGCTCCCAGGTATCATTCTTCTCGATAGTCTTGATCTCTTCATCCATAGTTGATCTCCACTTTGGATCTTGAATTGCTTCTTCAAAGTCTAAAGGCTCACAACCAGTGAATAAGCAAAATAATGTTAAATCATCTTGATTTTCAGCTACCTCATACAACTCCCTCAAACTCTTAAAATTTTAAGGTTGTGGGATCAATGATGATGAGGACGATGTGAATAATTTAATAATAATATTTTTCCCAAGATAAATAATTTGGAGGAGGATAAAATTATTTTATTGAATACCCGCAGTGTCTCTTGTTGGTGTCCAGGGAGTGTAGGTGTTGGATGTTTCAGAGATGGGCAAGGAAACCATATAGAGAATGTGTTTGTGCTTTATAGCTTACTTATGAATGTGATGATCTCTTCACTTGAATGGTTTCTTCATAACTTTATTACTATTGTTAACATAACTTTTGCAAAATAGTTCACAGATCGAAACATCTACATGGTTTCTTCTTAATTGTATTATCCCTTGTTACATCATCTTTCCTGAGTAGTCTACAGTTCAAACATCCAAGCTGCAGTAGAATCAAACGACATTATAGATATTCCTTGTCGCTACTTTTTCATTTATGTCACTTAACTTCGGTCGTAATCCTGTGCTTTTCTTTGAGCAGAGACAACAGCTGTTAGAGTCTACGAAGATAAAATGGACCTCCTGAGAGCCGTTATGGTAGGTCCAGCAAGCACCCCTTATCATGATGGCCCTCTTTTCTTTGACTTCCAGTTTACAGACAAATATCCCAATGAACCTTCAGTAAGGGCCTATTTGTTTGCCAATTTTGGGACATTACAAGAGATGCCGCGCTGCCAAGATACACCCACCTCCGCTTTGCAAATGTTTTTTCAAATGCATGGCGACTTGAGTTTGGCATACTCAAGATTCTCACCAACAAGAGTGAAATAGATACAATGGATCACTCATTTCATCATTGATGAAGACACGATTTTTACGAAGGTAACCCAACAGGCTCTAAGTGAATCTCAAACCCGTTGAGAATTCTTCTCCTGCTCTTTAAATTTTGGATAAATTTCACTAAACCCTCAATACGTTTGGGTCTTTGGCATGTAACCTCCAAAATATTGTGAAACTCTCAGTAAAACCCAATAACTTTGGAAATTTCAGAAAACCCCAATAAGTTAGGGAATTTTAGTAAACCCCAATAAAATTTGGGAATTCGGAAAATCCCCATATTTTGAGTTACCAAATAGAGGATATCAGTCATATCACATAAATATCATAAAGTATTCATTGGGGTTAGTTAAAAAAATCAATACGTTTTGGTTTTTCTAGCTAGAATTCCCAAATTTATTAGGGTTTGGCGAGTGTTTTAAACGTTCCGGGTTAAGTACCAGAGGCCCTAACATATTTGGGGTTTAGTGCAATTTACACTTAAAATTTTGAATTATGTCGAAGTATATGCTAATCCTGCGGAAAACATACTTTCACGCTCGTGGACATATTTTTAATCCCAACTTGTACTCCAACGGGAAAGTGTGTCTCAGCCATCTGAAGACATGGTCCGGAAAAAAATGCGAGAAGTGGGACCCACAAAGGTCGACAGTGCTTCAGGTTCTTGTGTCCATTCAAGGTTTGGTTATGAATGCTGAACCGTACTTCAACGAACCCAGATTTGAAGCGACTCGCTACACTCTTCTGTCGGAGAGAAGGATTCCTTGGAATACAATCATGCTGTCTTCTGTGCTTCTTGTGATTCAATGACGTACTGGCTTCAAAAGCCTCCTCTGGTAAAGATTTTTCGATCATCACCTTGACACCATTAGATGCTAACATTTTTAGGGTTAATTGCAGATAGACCACATATACAATAGCCCAATTGTTTATGGACAGCCTGTAGTTCTATCCTTGCAGATAGACCTCAGTGAAATCATTTTGACTCTTTTACCTTCAGATGAAGAGAATTATTTTTCAACAAATAGACATCCTGAGGGTAAAAGAGTCGAAAGAAGACTATTGGGGTCTATCTGTAGTTGGGGATAATATAGGGTGTCTTGATAATAATATTTTCCCAGGATAAATAATTTGGAGGAGGATAAAATTATTTTATTGATTTCTCTCTCCTTTTTTGCTTTTTCACTTTCAACATACAAACCACATATATATATACTATTACAATAACTCTTAGACTTCCTAACAAAGACTCTTGAATTTTCCAACAACATTCATGCATCTAACATATTCATGCATTTGACTCCTCAAATAACTAAATGATCTTCTCAATTCTCATGGTAATTAATCAAGTTTACTTTCAATATTCTCCCTTAAACTTGATCCTTCAATCATGCCAAGCTTGCCTCACAATAAAGTAAACACATCATGCTTCAATGGCTTAGTAAATATGTCAGCAATTTGATCTTGCAATTTCACAAACTCAAGCTCAACTTCCTTGTTCTTTACTTGATCATGGATAAAATGATATTGAGTATCGATATGTTTGCTCCTTTCATGAAACACTAGATTTTTCGAAAGTGCAATAGCTGACTTGTTATCAACACAAATTTTGGTCGGCTCTTCTTGTCCGAACTGAAGATCTTTGAGCAAATTTCTCAACCAAAGTGCATGAGTGACACCCTATGACGCAGCAACATATTTGGCTTCACAAGTTAAAAGAGTGACAATTGGTTGCTTCTTTGAAGACCAAGTAAAAACAGTGTCGCCGATAAAGAAAGCGTAACCAGTTGTACTCTTTCGGTCATCAACATCTCCGGCCCAGTCGCTATCAGTGCATGCAACAAGTTTAAAGTTGTTAGAACTTGAATAAAACAAATCGAAATCTGTGGTACCTTTGATGTAAGGAGAATCCTTTTGTCGCCAACAAGTGTGAAGACTTCGATCTTCCATATATCTACTCACGAGCCCAACACCATAGAAAATATAGGGCCTTGTGCGGGTTAGGTAGCAAAGACTACCATTTAATTAATAATTAATTAATTAATTAATTAATTAATTAATTAATTTAGTTTTATCTTTATATTTTGTTTGGTAGTTATTTATCCAACAAGTTCTAGGTTGAATACCCGCAGTGTCTCTTGTTGGTGTCCAGGGAGTGTAGGTGTTGGATATTTCAGAGATGGGCAAGGAAACCATATAGAGAATGTGTTTGTGCTTTATAGCTTACTTATGAATGTGATGATCTCTTCACTTGAATGGTTTCTTCATAACTTTATTACTATTGTTAACATAACTTTTGCAAAATAGTTCACAGATCGAAACATCTACATGGTTTCTTCATAACTTTATTACTATTGTTAACATAACTTTTGCAAAATAGTTCACAGATCGAAACATCTACATGGTTTCTTCTTAATTGTATTATCCCTTGTTACATCATCTTTCCTGAGTAGTCTACAGTTCAAACATCCAAGCTGCAGTAGAATCAAACTACATTATAGATATTCCTTGTCGCTACTTTTTCATTTATGTCACTTAACTTCGGTCGTAATCCTGTGCTTTTCTTTGAGCAGAGACAACAGCTGTTAGAGTCTACGAAGATAAAATGGACCTCCTGAGAGCCGTTATGGTAGGTCCAGCAAGCACCCCTTATCATGATGGCCCTCTTTTTCTTTGACTTCCAGTTTACAGACAAATATCCCAATGAACCTTCAGTAAGGGCCTGTTTGTTTGCCAATTTTTGGGATGTAATACTGTAGATGTCAGGTACTACAATATTACACTCAACTTCTCTGTTTTGTTTTTTCAAATGAGTTGGCGCATCAGAATGAAGTTGCATACTCTCAAAGATTCTCACCAAACAAGAGTGAAATGGAGATACAGCTGGATCACTCATTTCATCATTGCTGTAGTTACTACGCATTTTTACGAAAGGTAACCAAACAGGCCCTAAGTGAATCTCAAACCCGTTGAGAATTCTTCTCCTGCTCTTTAAAATTTGGGTAAATTTCACTAAACCCTCAGTAAGTTTGGGTCTTTGGCATGTAACCTCCAAAATATTGTGAAACTCTCAGTAAAACCCAATAACTTTGGAAATTTCAGAAAACCCCCAATAAGTTAGGGAATTTTAGTAAACCCCAATAAAATTTGGGAATTCTAGAAAATCCCCACATTTTGAGTTACCAAATAGAGGATGTCAGTCATATCACATAAATATCATAAAGTATTCATTGGGGTTAGTTAAAAAAAATCAATACGTTTTTGGTTTTTCTAGCTAGAATTCCCAAATTTATTAGGGGTTTGGCGAGTGTTTTAAACGTTCCGGGGTTAAGTACCAGAGGCCCTAACATATTTGGGGTTTAGTGCAATTTACACTTAAAATTTTGAATTATGTCGAAGTATATGCTAATCCTGCGGAAAACATACTTTCACGCTCCTGGACATATTTTTAATCCCAACTTGTACTCCAACGGGAAAGTGTGTCTCAGCCATCTGAAGACATGGTCCGGAAAAAATGCGAGAAGTGGGACCCACAAAGGTCGACAATGCTTCAGGTTCTTGTGTCCATTCAAGGTTTGGTTATGAATGCTGAACCGTACTTCAACGAACCCAGATTTGAAGCGACTCGCTACGCTCTTCTGTCGGAGAGAAGGATTCCTTGGAATACAATCATGCTGTCTTCTGTGCTTCTTGTGATTCAATGACGTACTGGCTTCAAAAGCCTCCTCTGGTAAAGATTTTTCGATCATCACCTTGACACCATTAGATGCTAACATTTTTAGGGTTAATTGCAGATAGACCTCAGTGAAATCATTTTGACTCTTTCACCTTTAGATGAAGAGAATTATTTTTCAACAAATAGACATCCCGAGGGTAAAAGAGTCGAAAGAAGACTATTGGGGTCTATCCAGTTGGGGATAATATAGGGTGTCTTGATAATAATATTTTCCTCGTGATAAATAATTTGGAGAAGGATAAAATTATTCTTTGATTTTTTCTTCTTTGCTTAGCATCTTTAAACGCACAAACCACATATATATATACTATTACAATAACTCTTAGACTTCCTAACAAAGACTCTTGAATTTCTCAACAACATTCATGCATCTAACATATTCATGCATTTGACTCCTCAAATAACTAAATGATCTTTTCAATTCTCAAGGTAATTAATCAAATTTACTTTCAATATTCTCCTTTAAACTTGATCCTTGAATCATGCCGAGCTTACCTCGCAATAAAGTAAGCACATCATGCTTCAATGGCTTAGTAAATATGTTACCCACCTGATCTTGCAATTTCACAAACTCAAGCTCAACTTCCTTGTTCTTTACTTGATCACGGATAAAACGATATTGAGTATCGATATGTTTGCTCCTTTCACGAAACACTGGATTTTTCAAAAGTGCAATAGCCAACTTGTTATCAACACAAATTTTGATCGGCTCTTCTTGTCCGAACTGAAGATCTTTGAGCAAATTTCTCAACCAAAGTACATGAGTGACACCGGATGAGGCAGCAACATATTCGGCTTCACAAGTTGAAAGAATGACAATTGGCTGCTTCTTTGAAAACAAGTAAAAGCAGTGTCGCCGATAAAGAAAGAGTAACTCGTTATACTCTTTCGTCATTAACATCTCCGCCCGCCTATCGGTGTATGCAATAAATTTAAATTTGTTAAAATTTGAATAAAACAAACCGAAATCTGTTGTACCTTTGATGTACAGGAGAATCCTTTTTGCTACCAACAAGTGTGAAGACTACGGATCTTCCATATATCCGCCACGAGCCAAACACCATAGAGAATATCGGGACTTGTGCATGTTAGGTAGCAAAGACTACCAACTAAGCTTTTGAAATAAGTTGCATCAACTTTGCATCCACCATCTTTCTTGGACAACTTGACTCCACATTCAATAGGAGTACTCACATGATTGCTATCCTTCATATCAAACTTATCAAGAATTATCTTTGCATATCCCTCCTGAGAGATAAAGATTACATCACGGCCTTGCTTCACCTCGATGGCAAGATAATAAGGCATGAGTTCGATGTCTGTCATCTCGAACTCACGAACCATGGAGCTTTTGAACTCCTCGAACATGTGTGGATTATTTCTAGTAAAGATTAAATCATCCACATACAAGCATAGAATAAAAATATCTCCAGCTTCATTGACCTTGGTATATAAGGCATGCTCATAAGGACATTTAGAAAATTTATGAGCTCGAAAGTATTCATCAATTTTGCTATTCCAAGTTCTTGGCGCCTGTTTCAAGCCATCCTTCTTTAACTTCAACACATGTGATTCTTCTCCTTTCTTGATGTAACTAAGAGGTTGATCTACATAGACCTCCTCTTCAAGAACACCATTTAAAAATACCGACTTCAAGATCAAGTTAATAGATCGACCATTTGTTCGAAATGCTAAGGCAATAATCACCTTATAGTTTCAAGACGAGTCTGGAGAGACACCCGTCATAGTCAATTTTAGCTTTTCGCTTGTAGCCTTTGGCAACTAACCTCGCATTGTGCCTCTCAACTTCTCCCTTCGTGATTCTCGCTTCTCTTTAAACACCCATTTGACTTCAATTGCTTTTTACCTTCTAGAAGTGTTGCAAGCTCCTAGGTATCATTCTTCTCGATGGTCTTGTTCTCTTCATCCATAGTTGATCTCCACTTTAGATCTTGAATTACTTCTTCAAAGTTTAAAGGCTCACAACTAGTGGATAAGCAAAATAATGTTAAATCATCTTGATTTTCAGCTACCTCATACAACTCCCTCAAACTCTTAAAATTTTAAGGTTGTGGGATCAATGATGATGAGGACGATGCTGAATAATTTAATAATAATATTTTTCCCAGGATAAATAATTTGGAGGAGGATAAAATTATTTTATTGATTTCTCTCTCCCTTTTTTTTTGCTTTTTCACTTTCAATATACAAACCACACATATATATACTACTACAATGACTGTTAGACTAGCTAACAATGACTGTTGAAGTTTTCAACAATATTCATACATCTAACATATACATGCATTTGACTCCTCATATAACTAAATGATCTTTTCAATTCTCAAGGTACTTAATCAAGTTTACTTTCAACATTCTCCCTTAAACTTGATCCTTCAATCATGCCGAGCTTGCCTCACAATAAAGTAAACACATCATGCTTCAATGGTTTGGTAAATATATCAGCCACCTAATCTTGCGATTTCACAAACTCAAGCTCAACTTCCTTGTTCTTTATTTGATCACGGATAAAATGATATCGAGTATCAATATTTTGCTCCTTTCATGAAATACTAGATTTTTCGAAAGTGCAATAGCTGACTTGTTATCAACACAAATTTTGGTCGGCTCTTCTTGTCCGAACTGAAGATCTTTGAGCAAATTTCTCAACCAAAGTGCATGAGTGACACCCTATGACGCAGCAACATATTTGGCTTCACAAGTTAAAAGAGTGACAATTGGCCGCTTCTTTGAAGACCAAGTAAAAGCAGTGTCGCCGATAAAGAAAGCGTAACCAGTTGTACTTTTTCAGTCATCAGCATCTCTGGCCCAGTCGCTATCAGTGCATGCAACAAGTTTAAAGTTGTTAGAACTTGAATAAAACAAATCGAAATCTGTGGTACCTTTGATGTACCGGAGAATCCTTTTTGCTGCCAACAAGTGTGAAGACTTCGGATCTTCCATATATCTACTCACGAGCCCAACACCATAGAAAATATAGGGCCTTGTGCAGGTTAGGTAGCAAAGACTACCAACTAAGCTTTTGAAATAAGTTGCATCAACTTTGCATCCACCATCTTTCTTGGAGAACTTGACTCCACATTCAATAGGAGTAATCACATGATTGCTATCCTTCATATCCAACTTATCAAGAATTGTCTTTGCATATCCCTCCTGAGACATAAAGATTCCATCATGGCTTTGCTTCACCTCGATGCCAAGATAATAAGACATGAGTCTGATGTCTGTCATCTTGAACTCACGAACCATGGAGCTTTTGAACTCCTCGAACATGTGTGGATTATTTCTTATAAAGATTAAATCATCCACATACAAGCATAGAATAAGAATATCTCTAGCTTCATTTACCCTTGGTATATAAGGCATGCTCATAAGGACATTTAGAAAAATTGTGAGCTCGAAAGTATTCATCAATTCTGCTATTCCAAGATCTTGGTGCCTGTTTCAAGCCATAAAGAGCCTTCTTCAACTTTAACACCTTTGATTCTTCTCCTTTCTTGATGTAACCAAGAGGTTGATCTACATAGACCTCCTCTTCAAGAAAACCATTTAAAAATGCTGACTTCACATCAAGTTGATAGATCGGCCATTTGTTCTGAGTTGCTAAGACAATAATTAGCCTTATAGTTTCAAGACGAGCTACTGAGAGAATACCTCTTCATAGTCAATTCTAGCTTTCTGCTTGTAGCCTTTGGCAACTAACCTTGCATTGTGCCTATTAACTTCTCCTTTCGCATTCTTCTTCTCTTTGAACACCCATTTGACTTCAAATACTTTCTGGCCTTCTGGAAGTGTTGCAAGCTCCCAGGTATCATTCTTCTCGATGGTCTTGTTCTCTTCATCCATAGCTGATCTCCACTTTAGATCTTGAATTACTTCTTCAAAGTTTAAAGGCTCACAACTAGTGGATAAGCAAAATAATATTAAATCATCTTAATTTTCAGTTACCTCATAGAGCTCCCTCAAACTCCTAAATTTTAGGGTTGTGGGCTAGATGATGATTAGGACGATGCTGAAGAAGTCATCGATTAGGGTGACTGAGGTGTGGTTGATGATGGTGTCGTTGGTGATAATAGAGTGGATGTCAATAGAGTATGTGCTGGAGCATCTTTCATGATCTCAGCCTCTTCACTAACGAAAGTAATCGGGCTGCTACAAATTTCTCCCTTGCTCTAGTCCCATGATTTCTCTTCATCGAATTGAACATCTCGACTAACAATAAACTTCTTACTACAGGGATCATACATCTTGTAACCCTTGGTTCTTGAATCATGGCCGATGAATACATATGGAATACTTCTCTCGTCAAGCTTATTCCTCTTCTACTTTGGAATATGAGCATAGTCAATACTGCTGAACACCTTGAAATGGCTCACATTTGGTTTGTAACCACCAAGGCTTCTTGCGGAGTAATATTTTTGAGAATTTGAGTTGGACATCGGTTGAGAATGTATACGGCGCAAGAAACGGTTTCGGCCTAAAAGATTTTAGGCACCTTCTTACTACTCAACATACTTCTCACCATATTCAAAATAGTGCGATTCTTCCTCTCAGCAACACCGTTTTGTTGTGGAGTGTAAGAAGCATTCATAAAATGTCAAACTCCATTTTCTTCACAATATACTTCAAACACCTTTGAAGTGAACTCTCCACGTTAGTCTGATCGATAGCTTTATGATAAAAGCCACTCTTTTTCCACATTACCTTTGAACTTCTTAAACATAGAAAACACTTCAGATTTATTCTTCAAGAAGTATACCCAAGTCTTTCGAGAAAAATCATCGGTAAAGATAAGAAAATACCTATTCTCACCGATTGAGGTCAGAGTGATCGGCCCACACACATCAGTATGTACAAGTTGTAGTGGCTTTGACGCATGAAATGAAGCCTCCTTTGGGAAAGTAGCTCGGTGATGCTTCCTCGCTAGACATCCTTCACAGAGTTGCTCGAGATGATCAATTATCGGCAACCCTTTCACCATGCTTCTATCGGCCAATGTCTCAAGTGCCACAGCCAAGCATGATCATTGGTATAAGCCTTCAAATATTTCATTTCTCCACCTTGAAGGTTTAGCATGAACATTTGATTCTTCGACATCTGCACTTTTACAATCAATCTACCTCTTTGATTTCGAAGAAAAAGACTACGATCTTACGTATGAAAATCATAGCCCTTTTCTAAGAGCTGTCCTAGACTCAATATATTGCTTTTTATATTGGGCATATAATAGACATCAGTGATAAATATTTCTTCTCTATTTTTGAGGTGAATAAGAATTTTACCTCGGCCTTTCACTGGAACCTTTGAGAAATCTCCAAAAGTCACCTTGCCATTCACAGATTCATCCATGTCAACGAATATACTTCTCTTGCCACACATATGGTTGCTGGCACCAGTATCAAGATACCAAACATCCTCCTTGTCACCATATCCTCCGAATGCTAATAGAAGAATATTATCCTCATCTACTTTCTCAACATAATTCACCTTCACTTCAACTTGATTGTAATAACAATCAGAAGAGTAATGATCATACTTCTTGCATTTAAGACATTAAACTTTGTTGAAGTAAACTTGATTAATTACCTTGAGAATCGAAAAGATCATTTAGTTATTTGAGGAGTCAAATGCATGAATATGTTAGATGCATGAATGTTGTTGGGAAGTTCAAGAGTCTTTGTTAGGAAGTCTAAGAGTCATTGTAGTAGTATATACATATGTGGTTTGTAAATTGAAAGTGGAAAAGCAAAAAAAAACAAATCAATAGAATAATTTTATCCTCCTCCAAATTATTTATCATGGGCAAAAATATTTTTATAAAATTGGTATCGAGCTAAGATGAGTTCCAATGGAATGATCCTGTTTGGTTCTCCTAAACTCACCAAAGAAAATTATGAAAATAGGTACATTCAAATGAAGGCTCTATTAGGATAAATAGATTATTGGGATGTTGTGGTGAAAGGCTTTGAAAAACCACAAGATGAAGGTGCGCTATCTGCATCATAGAGAAACTTAGTTAAATGTCCAGTAAGAAAGATAGTAGAGCCCTCTACTTTATTTATCAAGGAGTTGATGAATCAGTATTTGAGAAGATTTCAGATGCGGCAACCTCAAAAAAGCTTGAGAGATACTTAAAAACTCCTATAAGGGAGTGGAGAAGGTGACGAAGGTGTGACTCTAAACACTTCGAAAGGAGTTCAAAGATTTAGAGATGGAGGAAAGTTAACTAGTTTCTGACTCATTCACTCGAGTCTTTGTCGTGGTGAATCAACTTCGGAGAAATGGTGAGAAGATTGAAGATGTTTGTGTGGTGGAGAAAATTCTCCAATCACTTCCTCAAAAATTTGACTATATTGTTTGTGCAATCAAAGAGTCGAAATACTTGGAGAAGATGATGATTGATGAACTCTTAGATTTTTTAAATACCCACGAGAAAAGATTAAGCAAGAGAAATGAACTGATGGAGAAGGCTCTTCAAACTAAGCTTTCTTTGAAGGATGGTTGAGAAGATTCAAAAGAAGGAAGTAACGATGGTCGTGGCCATGGAAGATTTCGAGGCATATTTTGAGGCCAAGGACGGTTCCTATGGGGTCAAAATTGTCTATCTCAAATAGTTGCGGATAAATGCATCCAATTAAGATAGATAATTTTATCTTATATATCAATCCCGTCAAATTCACCCTACGGAAAGGGTTTTATTTTTATGTGGGTTCATGATTTCCAATAGACTCAAGAGTCTATTGTTAATTACCCTTATTGGTGAAAGGAACCTTCGATTAAGAGTCAATAAAAATCATCAAAAAAATAAGAGAAAACTCACAAAGTAAGAAAATACAATAATATTATATATTTTTAATGATCATATACATGGCTTAACCAGGGGCATACCCCCAATGTATAAATTTTCATGTAAAATCTTAGACTAGGGATGTGGCGATTGAAATTTGGGTTCGGGTTTGACTTGGAGAAATGAAATAGTACTTGGATTTTTGTACCCAGTTTAGCGACGTGGAGGTCAAACTTGCTTTGGTTAAGTTTTAAAGACGTAGAGGTCAATTTTGAAATTATGTCTAGTTTGTCGACGTGGAGGTCAAATTTGGGATTTTGCCCAGTTTAACGACGTAAAGGTCAAATTTGGTATTTTGTCCAGTTTATCAACGTGGAAGTCAAATTTGGGATTTTGCCCAGTTTAACGACGTAGAGGTTAAATTTAGAAATTTATCCAGTTTAACGACTTTGAGGTCAAATTTGGAATTTGGCCCAATTTAACGACGTAGAGGTCAAATTTAGAATTTCATCCAGTTTAAAGAGTTAGAGGTCAATTTTGGTATTTTGACCAGTTTATCGACGTAGAGGTCAAGTTTGGATTTTTGCCCGGGTTGTGTATTTGGACTAGTTTAATGACTTAGCAGTCGATTTTGAGTTTGGCTCAGTTTAGTGACATGGAAGTCAAATTTAATTTGACCCAGTTTAGTGACGTGGAGGTCGAGTTTGATTTGTAGTCTAGTTTAACGACGTAGAGGTCAGATTTGATTTTTATTGTTCAAATTATGTATATCTAGCTAGTTTAACGACTTAGGGATCGACGCAACTGAACCTTTTGATCTTAAACTTATTGGCATATGTTTTTACACCAGGTTATTTCGAGTGTATTTCTTTTTACACAAAATATTATTTCATCCAGTTTAAGGACGTAGAGGTCCGCGCCAAGTCTGATGATTTGTCTTTCTATTTTTCAGGGATTAATTCGCAGTTGATGGAATTCTGCGAACGAACGTATAAACTCTACAGCTTCTAGATCTTTCCCGGGGATCAAACTGTAAATTAGGTTGCTTGTAATAGATCAAACGGTAATTCATGCATCTTTCAAGGTGTGAACTACAATATTTTGGACTGTTTTGCAAAACTGGGCTTAAATACAATTTCTGCATTTCTTCAGGGTGTAAACTGCAACTTCTGGGCTATTTTACAGTTTCTACAACTTTTCCAGGGAGTAAAATATAATTCTGGATTAAACTGTAATTTTCCAAGATATAAAACTGCAATTCTGGGCTGTTTTTACATGTTTCTGGACTTTCCAGGGGGTAAAATGTAATTCTGGATTAAACTGCAGTTTTTCAGGGTATAAAACTGCAATTCTGGGCTATTTTCGCATTTTTCTGGACTTAAATGCAGTTTCTGCAATTATTTCAGGGTGTAAACTATAAATTCTGGACTATTTAACAATTTCACAGCATTTTTCAGGGAGTAAACTGCAAATCTGAGTTGTTTGTAATTCTGGAGCTTTTTGTTAGGGTGTAAACTGTAAATTTCAGACTGTTTTGTAAAAACTGGGCAGATTAGGGAGTTTTCTGCAAATTCTGGACTGATCAGGGTTTTTCTGCAAATTCTGGATAGATCAGGGGGCTATTCTGTAAATTCTGGACTGTTTTGCAATTTATGGAATTTCCAGGGACCGAACTGTAACTTTTACAATTTTATCGGGGTGCAAACAATAAATTGGTATTGTTTTTCAAGTGTTTTGGTTTCTTTTAGGGACTAGAACGCAAATTTGGGCTTTTGTAAAAAAAAAAACAAATGAAGCCTTGAGCTCATGGGCAATGATGGTCAAGGTGATTTTCAGTGTTTTGTTTGTTTTTTTTTGTTTTGTTTTTTGTTTTGTTTTGTTTTTTGTTTTGTTTTTTTCCGTTCTTTTTCGTTTTTCTTTTTAGTCTAATTACTTTGTTGATATTTACATAGCGACCCAACGTTGGAATGTGCATTGATTTTATCTTTTTTTTTGGTCCGAACAATTGTTACGGCATCATAAGATCAACTCAAAAAAGAAAATTAATGGGTATAGGGGAGTACTGAGACTCCAAATGAGTACGAAAACTCGGAGAAGAGTGCAGAGACTCGAAAAGAGTGCAGAGACTCTATAATGAGTGCAGAGACTCAGATTTGGGGGGAGTACATGGACTCGAAAAGAGTGCAGAGACTCTATAGTTGAGTGCAGGGACTCAGTCAGAAGGAGTGCTGGGACTCTGAAAAGAGTGCAGGAACTCTGTCAAAAGAAGTGTAGGGACTCCGAAAAGAGTGCAGAGACTCTATAATATTATTGTTATACACGCACTTATGCACAATTTTCTTTATTTTTATAACATTATTACGTGCAAAAATCGGATTGATGTTGACTAAAGTGATAAAGAAAGGGAATAGGGGGTTTCTTGCAACTCATGAAACATGAAGGGGCTTTTTTGTTTGTCTTTCTGTAGCACCCATCAACATTATCTATTTTGCCTTTTTTTTTCTTTTTATTTCGTGATGGCCCAACTCACTCCATCTCTGGCCTTGCTTTTTTTTTTTTGAGAGGAGAAAAATCAAGGTGGAAAAGAAAGAAAAATAATGAGAGCCACCTCTTCTCAACCTGCCGTCTCCTCCTCTTCTCGATCTGTCGCCTCTTCTTTTCTTCTTCTTTATTTTTTTTGCTGAATTTTGGGGATTTTGGCTAGGGGGATTTCGGTTTGGGATCTTGGGAATTTTTCTATGGGGTTTCAGTATGGTGAGCTTGGGAATTTTTCGGTTCTTCTTTTTTCTCTGGGAATTTCGGTCTTCTGCCCCTCCTGTTGCTAGGGTTTTCTCCTCCTTTATAGAGGATATGAGGAGATCCCAATTTGTGAGGTAATTTATGATTTTTATATGGTAGCTTCTTTAATTAGATTTCCTCTTTGCTCTATTTCTTACTCCCTTGGATTCTCTCTGATTTTTTTCCTTTTCTATGTATTTAGAGGATTAAGAATACTGTAATCCTCCTTGCTATATTGAGTTGCCAATCATTCAATTTTGCTTGTTTATTTCCATCTCTTTTTCTCTTGATTATATTGGACAGCAAATTATTCATGTTTTCTTGTGAAACATGCCTTTTGTGTAACATTCCTATGTAATTCCACCAAATAATATGAAACCAGGAGCTAATTTTAATTAAACATGCATGGAATGTTCCATGCATGTAATGTAGATGAGCACCATCAAATTAGTTGTAAAATCTCATCTGACAAAGAGCCGCTATTAGCTAATTGCTTGGGCTATAGTAAACTTGCCAAAACTAAAGTACACTGGGGTCCATATATCCGACCCTTTTTTTCTTTTTCTTCGTTTCATATACTTAGTGACTATCTTAGCAAACTGTGATAGCAGTGGAGCCATAAATTTAAAGATAAACTTACGATTAAGACCTTAGTTTAACTGATTCGAGAAATAGAACTTCAAGCACCTTCAACAAATGCCCCCTAGTGGGTTTCTTATGTGTCCGCTACACATGAGAAGCGTACTGCATGTATTATTGAATCAGTGCTGGCTTAGAACTTTCATATACATCATTGAAGTTACGCTAGAATTTTAAATTCGTATTGGCATGTACTTTCACTAATGCTTCTGTTTATCTTCCTTCCTCTCACAGGTCATTTCTTTCAATTGGGTTCGATCAGCCAAACTCCCCTTACGCGAGCCTTCAAACAAAGAGATTCGTCGTTACATAAGCGAAGTTTATCCTGAGGGCTTTTTAGACTTGATGGGTGTGAATGAGTGATTATCTTCGAAAGAGTTACTTCTGTTGTTGTTGTTGTTGTTGTTCTGCTCATGAAGCGTTCCATTGCAGCAATCATATTACCTTAATTTGGAATTCCATTAAGAAGACACTTTTCGTTATATTTGGCTTTTGTAGATAATCTTTGAACCATTCCTTTTTAGTCTATTGGATTAATGTGGCAATCATCTAGGTCTCTTTTGGAACTCAATTATTTAATTTGAGCTGACATTCTTTCTGTACGGTTGGCACACAATTTAGGATTCAACTCATGTGATACTTGACACCATCAAAGCCTACTACACATATTATCTACAGGCTCATTTGATATTCGTCGACATCACCATCTTGTTTATTGTGACCGTGTTTCTCCTTGATTATTGTTGCCTTGAGTATACTCTCAGTTGTCGTGGCGCCAAAGTATCATTTGCGTGATACCATGAGCAAACCCTTTATAAGACAAAGAAAAAGAAGAAAAGGAAATAAAATAAAATAAAATAAATAAATAAATAAAAAGAAGAGAAAGAAAAAGAAAAAAAGATAAGAATAAAAAAATAAAAAAAAGATAATAATAAAAAAATAAAAAAAAGAAAAATTTGGGGTTGAGTCCTCAGCTTGTCACCAATCCAAAGTATCAAAAGATACATTATCGGTAGTGACTCATCATTGGACTCGGGGTGGTTAGGTGTTTGTTCTAACCAGGCGCCTCTTTTTTTTGGTTAGTTTCTCTTTGTGGTTTTGCCTATAGGTCTTTTCAGATTTTCCTATAGCGAGGGGTTCCCATTTTTGCCTGTGGGGGTATACCACAGCCGGGTTTTTTTGATAATTTTACCCCTGGGCGCTTTCGGGTTTTCACCAGGTCCGTCGATGGCTCATTTTTTACCCATGATTTTTTGATAAAACCACATCCTCCATATTTTTTTTCTTTTTTTTCTTTTTTTTTTACAATGAGTGAACTCGTGCAAGTTGCAGTTTATACTCGCACGTGGATGCAGTTTAGACTCGTATCCCGAAGGAGTAGAATGTGGATGCAGTTTAGACTCGTGCCCCCAAGGAGTAAAAACTGGATGCAGTTTAGACTCGTGTCGCGAAGGAGTAAAATGTGGATGCAGTTTAGACTTGTGTCCCAAAGGAGTAAAACGTGGATGCAGTTTAGACTCGTGCCCCAAAGGAGTAAAACGTGGATTCAGCTTAGACTTGTGCCCCGAAGGAGTAAAATGTGGATGTAGTTTAGAGTCGTGCCCCCAAGGAGTAGGATGTGGATGTGGTTTATGCATAATATTTCTTTAGGAAACGCCCATTAATCGGAGGCATTGACACTCTCCATGATGGTCAATCGCTTGATAAGCTCCTCCATAAAAGACCTTTTCAATGATATAAGGGCCTTCCTAATTTTGCTTAAATTTCTTTCCAAAGATGGCGAGTGATGATGATCGGTCTCGCAGTAACCATAACCATTTCACCCTCTTTGAAAGCACAAATTCACTCTAATTTGTTGTAGGCTCTCTCCATTCTTGCCTCAGATAACTCCGTGACTTTGTCGGCCTTTGAGTCGAACTTCATCTAAAGCATCAAGCTCATCTAAGCTAAGTTTAGCATTTTCTTCATGAGTTAGGCCATATTGAACTGCTATCCTTAAAGAGGGAATTTCAACTTCCAAAGAAAGCACCGCTCACCGTGATACTAGTAAGTACCTGTAGCCTGTGGTCGGGTTCGATATGTAGTCCCTGTAGCCCAAAGCCTCCTAGAGTTTTTCATGCCACTCACGCTTGTTCCTAGAAATAATTTTCTTTAGAAGTTTGCATAGGGTTTTGTTGAATGCCTCAGCTAGACCATTAGCTCTTGGATTATAGATTGATGAATATCGCCAATCAATTTTATTTTGATCAGCGAACCTCCCCACCTTAAAGCTTTTAAAAGAAGGGCCATTATCAGAAATGATTCGGCATGGCACTCCAAATCGATAAATTATATTATTTTTAAAGAATCTAATAACAGTGTCTGCTTTCACTTCTCTCAAGGCTACCGCTTCTGTCCATCTAGAAAAATAATCAGTAACTGCTAGGATGAATCTGTGGCCGGTGGAAGAGGGTGGGTCAATGGGTCCAATGATATCTGTTCCCCACATGTCGAAAGGCCATGATGCCACTGTAGGGTGTAGGTAATTCGGATGTTGATGAATGAAATCTCCATGAATTTGGCAAAGATGACACTTTTTTGCATATTCAACACAATCTCTTATCATTGTTGGCCAATAATATCCCATATTTTTTATTTTAATCCTCATTTTAAGCCCAGACTGATGAGCGCCGCAAGCTCCTGCATGTACTTCCTGCATCACATGTTTTACTTCTCCAGGTGATAAGCATCGCAGTGACACACCATCATATGATTTTCGATATAGAATATTATTTTCATAGGTGTATTGCATCAGTCTCCTTCGAAGTTGAGCTCTCTCGACCTTATCTTCTGGAAGCTTGCCATATTGGTAATAGTCAATGAAAGGTTGTCTCCAGTCATCTTCTTCTTCAATGGTCAAAGCTTTTGCAGGAGTTGAAGTTTCATTCTGATCATGTTCTTGATCAAGGTTGGTAGGAAATAATACCTTTCGGTTTCTAACCACTATTTGGATTTCATTAATATCTGGATTAGCCAACTCTTTTGCTATTCTAGCCAAGGAATCAGCTTCTCCATTCATAGAACAAGGAACTCTTTCCAGTTTAAGAATAGGAATCTGTTGCATCAACTCTTTAGCCCTATCACTGTATTTGATCAATTCTGGCTTGTTGACTTTGTAGTCTCCTTTAACTTGATTGATTATCAGCTGAGTATCTCCAAAAGCATGTAGTTTCTTGATTCCCATTTCAACAGCTAATTCTAAACCAATGATGAGTGCTTCATATTCAACTTTATTGTTCGTCCGTGGTTCAGAAAGGGCGAAAGAATAGCGCAGGATTCCACTTGTCGGAGTGATGAAGATGAGCCCTACACCAGATTTGATCTTTAGAAGACAGGGGCTTATGGC
This sequence comes from Asparagus setaceus, assembly GCA_012295165.1. Lineage (NCBI taxonomy): Eukaryota > Viridiplantae > Streptophyta > Magnoliopsida > Asparagales > Asparagaceae > Asparagus > Asparagus setaceus. The sequence continues at coordinate 16,258,277 of CM022710.1, forward strand.
TGGATGAATTGATGATGCTACATAAAAATATAATCTCTAAAATAGCTCGTCATCTTCTATCCATAGCACATGCTCATCTGGAAGCTCAAGTTTGAGAGCTGAATTATCTGGAATAGGGTGAGCCGCGAGAAAGTCTGCCAAAGCTTGTCCTTTAACAGCTTTTTGGGGCATATATTTAATATCATATTCCATGAGAATAACAGCCCATAAAGCCAATCTCCCAACTAGAACTTTCCTCATCATCAGATATTTCAAGGGGTCTACTCTAGAGATTAACACCACTTCATGTGCCAAAAGATAATGCCTTAGCATTTTTACAGCGAACACCAATGCTAGACAGTATTTTTCAATTGGGGAATAATTACTTTCAGCACCTACTAGCCTTCTTCTCAGTTAGTAAAGAGCGTTCTCTTTTCCGTCCTCATTATTTTGAGCTAGTAAGGCTCCAAGTGAATCATCAAGAGTAGCAATGTAAAGGATTAGTTGTTTATTCGGCATTGGTGCGGCGAGGACCGGAGGGTTGAGTAAATACCTTTTGATATCTTCAAAGGCATTTTGACAAGCTTCATCCCAAATAAATGGGGCATCTTTCTTCATCAACCTGGAGAATGGTTGGCATCGACTGGACAAATTGGATATGAATCTCCTGATATAAGCAACTTTTTCCCGTAAGGATCTTAGCTATTTAAGATTCTTTGGAGGTGACATTTCTTGAATAGCTTTGATTTTTGAAGGATCAATTTCAATCCCTCTGTGACGAACTACAAACCCAAGGAATTTTCCCGATGTGACTCCGAAAGCACATTTGAGAGGATTCATTTTCAAGTTATATTTTCTTAACCGAGTAAAAACGGTTCGTAGATCTTCTAGGTGGTCTTTTTCGACTTGCGTTTTCACAACTAGATCATCTACATAACATTCAACCACTTTATGGATTAAATCATCAAATATGTGAGTCATGGCTCTTTGATAGGTAGCTCCGGCATTTTTCAACCCAAACGGCATGACTTTGTAACAAAAGATGCCGATCGGTGTGCGGAAGGCGGTGTCCTTCTCATCTTTGGGAGCCATTTTTATCTGATTATATCCTGACGATCCATCCATAAATGAGAATATTTTATGGCTGGAAGTATTGTCAATCATCAATTCTGTCACAGGAAGTGGAAAATCATCTTTCGGACAAGCCTTGTTCAAATCTCTATAATCTACACAAACACGGATTTGTCCCTTTTTCTTTTTTACTGGAACAATGCTAGAAACCCAGCTCAGGTATTTTTCTTCTCTGATGAATCCAGCTTCAATGAGTTTCTTAATTTCTTCAATGACTTTCTCCTCTAGTTCCAGCCCCATTCTTCTAGGTGCTTGTTTAACTGGGGTAGAGTCTGGCTTTAGAGCCAATTTATGAACTGCGACGCTTGGGTCTAATCCTGATATTTCCTTATACGTCCAGGCAAAGCAGTCTTTGAATTCCAGTAGGATATTCTTGTATGCAACTAACCTCTCTTCCGATAAAAGGGTACTCACAAATGTGGGTTTGGGTTCTTCTTCTGTTCCCAGGTTAATTTCCTTCAGCTCATCAACTGTAGCTTGTCCGCCATCTTCTAACTCTTTGGGGGCATCCTTAAATTTTGTTATTATAGGATCTTCTATATTTTCCTTATCTATCTCAAAGACTTCATCAAGGATGACGTCAACATCTGTAGTCAAACTAGCCATTTCTGACCTTGCTTCTCTGATTGTTATCATTCGGCATAATTCATTCGAAGAGAGAAAATACCCTAAGCCTCTAGTATGAGATTATTGACCGTCTGATTTTACTGTTCAGGACTAAGGAGGATTCCACATATTTTAAAAGAATTTCATTCGGTCCTTTGACTGCTTTGTAGGAATTTTGAATTTCTCTATTAGTTTTAGAAATTTCTTTGAGTAGTGCGGTGGGCTTCGCACATGGCTCGTGTTTGTTTTATCAGCTTCTCTAAGATCGATAAGATCTTTCTGAGCATTTGAGGGGTTGGATTTGTAAAACAGTCTTCCTTTTTGTCCCCTTTTCAAAGGTGGAGCATAGAATGTTACCAAATGTTCTACCTTAGAACAAGTAATAGTATCCAAATCTTTTGTATGATCTGGTGGAATCCTTGTGATAGTCAAGGTATCTTTCGCAATGATAGGATTTCTCTCAAATGATTTAGTTGCTATGACAGGTAGTGATAATAAGCCCTCATCATCTGAACTATCTTTATAATTCTCCCATGTTTTTGGTTGTATCCGATTCTAAAGACCTTCTTGAAATGTCCATCCTTTTTCTTCATCTTCTGAAGAGTCTGAGTTACTCCCAAAATGTGGCTTTATTAGTCTTTGCATGATCTTCTTTCCCTTTTTATTAGTGACATGACTATCTCCTTCTGACATAGCTGATTGACTTTTCTTTTGAGGGTTGAGGAAGTATCTTGCATCATCGTATTTTACTTCATGGACACTAAAAGGCTGAATGTGTCCATTAATTCTTCTTTCTTCTCCGTCTTTGACATACTTCATGCATTGATGCAGAGTAGAAGGCACGGTGTTATAATCGTGCAGCCACGGCCTCCCTAGCAAAGCTCTATACGATGTATCTGCATTGATTGCATAAAATTTTAGCTTCGGTCCTGAGGTCTCCCACTTCGATAGGTAGAATTATTGATCCCATAGTTTGTTGACTGCTGCTATTAAATCCTTGGATAGTGATTTTTTCACGAGATAAAAATTGCACATCCATAGAAAGATTGCTCAAGGTTCTTAGGGTTAAAAGGTTCACAGAGCAACCTGGATCAATCAGCATTCGAGTAATCTTCTCGCCATCGCATAACCCTGTGACATATAGAGGCCTATTATGTTCATTGGTGCCTAACAATAAATCCTTATCTGTGAATGTGACCGAAGTCATATTCATCGCATAAAGTGCCTCTTTCATGCTTGCCTCAGAAAAGAAAGATTGATATATCTCTGGATTCTGAAGTGCTTGAATGAGAGTTTCCCTCAATTCTTTTGACATTAGAAGAGCATCATATATGCTGAGAAGGGAGGGTAACTTCTTCAAGTGGGCCAATATATTATAGTCCACAAAACCATAAGTTCTCTTCTTTTCACTGGTGAGAAGTAGACTTTCCTCAATTTTGATCTGCTTCTCCTTATCTTTGTTGGTAGAATCTTGTTTCTCGGGCAGTACTTTTCCATTCCTTAATTTGATTTGCTGAGCTTCATTTAATTTCTCTTCATCCTCGTCCGGAAAGTTTAGTTCATCCTTTGAATCACTTCCTAGAGTTATAGCATAACAAGTTCTATGTGGTTTTCCTTCAAATATCTTATTCGTGGAGGATCCTTGTACATTCACTGCAATTGATCCTTCAGAACTCTGGTAGGAGGATTCTGTTTTGAAGTCTTCGGTAAAAGCATTCTTTTCTCGGGTGATATACTCAAACTCATCCTCATCAAGGCTATGAGAGATAGCCCTGCACACTTCTACTCTTATTTCCTCTTCCACGTCTTCAAGGGTCTCTTCTTCAACTTCTGGAGGGAAGAAATCTCTTAATAGAATTAACTTCCTTTCACTCTGAACATATTCTTCAAGGGAATCTATGTACTTCTGAAGTGCTGATTTCTCAATAGAAGAATTGGCTGGTTTTACTATTTTCTTCCTTCTTTGTTTTCGAGATTTCTTCTTCTGTTCTCTAACCGGCGTAGTTTCAAGTGTCTGTTCAATAATTTGAGGACTTCGCCATGTGATCCCTACTTGAGCTGAAAGAATTTTTACCATCTTCTCAGTTTTCTTTGAGATGACCATGTTCCATAATGGCTCTAAATCACTCGGTAAAATGATTTTGTCCGCCGCACAAACTTCTATCATATTTACTTGTTCTCCAGAAGAGTCAACTAATGCAGAATTGGAAAGAGAAATCTCTCCTGCCTTGAACTTTTTTTCTACCCAATCTTTGAAAATAAAACAATCTTCTATTGGGTGGCTTACTAATCTGTGATAGGGACAATAATTTGGATCATCGACTTTATCGATTTCTTGAGGTCTTTTGGGTTCAGGTAGTTGCAACCCATTCTTTACTGCATCTTTGAAGATTTTCTTCACTTTATCCCTTCTGAATGAATATTGTTTATTTTTTCTTTCTTCAAAAGTGGAGCTCTTCTGTTCCCTCCCTTCTCCGAAAATGAGTTTATTTTGATACTGATCTTTAGACGAAGAGGTCGATGCTACCATGTTATTATTTTTCTTGGTCAACATTGTGGCACCCTTGGGTTGTTCATTCTTTCTCCATCCGTCCTTTTTAAGCTTTTCGGGTACAAGGTTGGCAACTACCGAGGATTCATTCTTTCGAGTCTTGCTACATGCGTGATCAAATCTTGAAATGTGTTCACCCCAGCTGTAGCTAAAAAATGGAGCCATCTAGTTATCAATATTTCCCATAAGCAAGCCCACAGTTTGTGTTTGCTCTAAATTTTGTTCACATTTGATGCTTAAATTGCGCCACTTGGTGACATAGTCCAAGACACTTTCATCGTTCTTGCATTTAGTCGCAACTAAATCTCCAATAGTGATTTTATCGCTAACACTCGCAAATCTTTGCTAAAAGCGATTCCATTTCTCAAGGTTCTTACGTAATCATCGTGCAAACCAAATACCACTCAAAAGCTACTCCACTTAAACTGTTAACAAATTGCCTCAGGAGTAAAATGTCGTTGCCCCCTGTGTTGCCGCAAGTTGCCCTAAAATGGGGAATATGCTGACTCACATTTCCGATTCCATTAAACTTTTGAAATTTCGGCACTAGATAACCTGGAGGGTAATCCACCAAGTCATATGCTGTGGAGTATGGTCTGCCTCTTGATATGCCATGCTTCTTTGACTCCTTCGACTACAACCATCTTAACTTCATTCAACACCATGTCTTTTATCTGATCTTTTATCAAGATTGTGGAATCTTCATGAGACTGGCCAGAACTTTGACCAATATCTGGATGAACGCCTGATTGTGAGCCTTCAGTAGTAGAATTCTTTTCCCGCAGTTGCCCCTGCTCGATCCTAGCAAGTTGATTGCTAATTTGAAGCATAACCGACGTAAAGTCATTCATTCTCATATTCAGCACACTAACTTCTTTTTCTCTTCTAGCAAGTTGTCTCTGAAGACCTTCAATGACATTATCTTTATCTTTTGGAATGAAGTCTGATCCTTCCTCATCACTATTTTCCTCGATAATAGTGGGATTTTTATTTTTATTCTTATTCTCTGCACTCATTTATGTTTCCTTATCTTGAACCCCTGATATATCTTTATGGGATGAGTTGCTTTTGTCTCTGCTCCTACTTCTTGTTCTGTGTGCAGGACCATCTTCATCTGTGCTCCTGATGGTATATACAGTACGTACCGTATATTGTTCCGTAGTATTTTTCTTCAATATCCTTTTCTTTCTTGCTGGGGCTATTAAGAAATTTTTAGTGACTAAATCTTCTGATTTTTGTGGTGAGGAAGACGTAACGCCTTGAATTCTTCTAACCTGCTCTAGTGCTCGATATATCATGGAGGATAAAGTTTGAAGTTCCTTCTTAGACTTCTTCCCTTTGGTCATGGATGTCTTAAAAGCATTCTTGCGGAGCTTAGCTGCAGTAGCATTCTTTTGAACATATTTTAGTGGCTCAAAAGAATTATTCACAGGAACCATAGACTCGACAACCTTGTTTAGGCTCTGTTCTGGAGTCTCAACATTGTCAATAGGAGTCAATCTCTCAAAAATTGACTTTCTCTTTTTGATTGATTTATTGATGGGGCTAGACAGCCTTTCAAAAACTAACTTTCGTTCGGTAGCTGGGAAAGTAAGCCTCTCAAATACGGATTTCTTCTTTGGTGAAGTTGGCGGGCTTTCAACAACAACGTTAGGCCTCTTGCCTCGTGAGGGAAGCTTGGATGACTTTAGCGAGTTTGCATTCTTAGAGTCTCAGAGGGTGCAACCTGTTCCCCGCTTCGAGACTACCAATTGAATACTTCTGGAATGGTCCCAAAGGAGACCGATGACAAGTCAGTACTCGTCACAGTTGAGGGGAATGTCACGGAGACGAAAGTGATGGTGAACGGGTTCCAAGCAACTTCTTGCTTGGATGCCATTAATTCTCCAAAGGAAGAAGATCATTGTAAGAAACTGTTGCAAAACCAATTAGCGAGTTTTCTATTTTGATGATTTATTGACTCAAAGATGGAAGGAGAAACCAAGTCCCAACGGGCGTGCCAGATTTGTGGGGTCAAAATTATCTATCTCAACTAGCTCATGATAAATGCATCCAATTAAGATAGATAATTTTGTCTTATATATCAATCCCACAACTTCTGGGCTATTTTACAGTTTCTACAACTTTTCCAGGAGTAAAATATAATTCTGGATTAAACTGTAATTTTCCAAGATATAAAACTGCAATTCTGGGCTGTTTTTACATGTTTCTGGACTTTCCAGGGGGTAAAATGTAATTCTGGATTAAACTGCAGTTTTTCAGGGTATAAAACTGCAATTCTGGGCTATTTTCGCATTTTTCTGGACTTAAATGCAGTTTCTGTAATTATTTCAGGGTGTAAACTGTAAATTCTGGACTATTTAACAATTTCACAGCATTTTTCAGGGAGTAAACTGCAAATCTGAGTTGTTTTGTAGTTCTGGAGCTTTTTTTAGGGTGTAAACTGTAAATTTCAAACTGTTTTGCAAAAACTGGGCAGATTAGGGGATTTTCTGCAAATTCTGGACTGATCAGGGGTTTTTCTGCAAATTCTGGATAGATCAGGGGGCTATTCTATAAATTCTGGACTGTTTTGCAATTTCTAGAATTTCCAGGGACCGAACTGTAACTTTTACAGTTTTATCGGGGTACAAACAATAAATTGGTATTGTTTTTCAAGTGTTTTGGTTTCTTTTAGGGACTAGAACGCAAATTTGGGCTTTTGTAAAAATAAAACAAATGAAGCCTTGAGCTCATGGGCAATGATGGTCAAGGTGATTTTCAGTGTTTTGTTTGTTTTTTTTGTTTTGTTTTGTTTTGTTTTGTTTTGTTTTGTTTTGTTTTGTTTTTTTCCGTTCTTTTTTCGTTTTTCTTTTAGTCTAATTACTTTGTTGATATTTACATAGCTTAATCCAACGTTGGAATGTGCATTGATTTTATCTTTTTTGGTCCGAACAATTGTTACGGATCATAAGATCAACTCAAAAAGAAAATTAATGGGTATAGGGAGATCGAGACTCCAAATGAGTACGAAAACTCCTGAGAAGAGTGCAGAGACTCGAAAAGAGTGCAGAGACTCTATAATGAGTGCAGAGACTCAGATTTGGGGGGAGTACATGGACTCGAAAAGAGTGCAGAGACTCTATAGTTGAGTGCGGACTCACCGAAGGAGGCTGGACTCAAAAGAGTGCAGAACTCGTCAAAAGAAGGTAGGGACTAAAAGAGTGCGAGACTCTATAATATTATTGTTATACACGCACTTATGCACAATTTTCTTTATTTTTATAACATTATTACGTGCAAAAATCGGATTGATGTTGACTAAAGTGATAAAGAAAGGGAATAGGGTTTCTTGCAACTCATGAAACATGAAGGGCTTTTTGTTTGTCTTTCTGTAGCACCCATCAACATCATCTATTTTGCCTTTTTTTTTCTTTTTATTTCGTGATGGCCCAACTCACTCCATCTCTGGCCTGGCTTGCTTTTTTTTTTTTTTTGGAGAGGAGAAAATCAAGGTGGAAAAGAAAGAAAAAATAATCTTTCTCAACCTCACTGCCTCCTCCCTCTTTCTCGATCTTCTTCTTTTCTTCTTCTTTATTTTTGTTCGAATTTTGGGGATTTTTGGCTAGGGGATTTCGGTTTGGGATCTTGGGAATTTTTCTGCTATGGGGTTTCAAGATGGTGAGCTTGGGAATTTTTCGGTTCTTCTTTTTCTCCTGAATTTCTCTTCTCTCTCTCCCTGTTAGGGTTTTCTCCTCCTTTATAGAGGATATGAGGAGATCTCAATTTGTTAGGTAATTTATGATTTTTATATGGTAATTTCTTTAATTAGATTTCTTCTTTGCTCTATTCTTACTCCCTTGGATTCTCTCTGATTTTTCCTTTTCTATGTATTTAGAGGATTAAGAATACCTAATCCTCCTTGCTATATTGAGTTGCCAATCATTCAATTTTGCTTGTTTATTTCCATCTCTTTTTCTCTTGATTATATTGACAAAGAAATTATTCATGTTTTCTTGTGAAACATGCCTTTGTGTAACATTCCTATGTAATTCCACCAAATAATATGAAACCAAGAGCTAATTTTAATTAAACATGCATGGAATGTTCCATGCATGTAATGTAGATGAGCACCATCAAATTAGTTGTAAAATCTCATCCGACAAAGAGCCGCTATTAGCTAATTGCTTGGGCTATAGTAAACTTGCCAAAACTAAAGTACACCGGGTCCATATATCCCAATCTTTTTCTTTTTCTTCGCTTCATATACTTAGTGACTATCTTAGCAAACCGTGATAGCAAGTGGAGCCATAAATTTAAAGATAAACTTACGATTAAGACCTTAGTTTAACCGATTCGAGAAATAGAACTTCAAGCACCTTCAACAAATGCCCCTAGTGGGTTTCTTATGTGTCCGCTACACATGAGAAGCGCATCGCATGTATTATTGAATCGTCGGCTTAGAACTTTCATATACATCATTGAAGTTACGCTTAGAATTTTAAATTGTGATTGGCATGTACTTTCACTAATGCTTCGCTTATCTTCCTTCCTCTCACAGTCATTTCTTTCAATTGTTCGATCACCAAACTCCCTTACGCGAGCCTTCAAACAAAGAGATTCGGCTGTTACATAAGCCAAGTTTATCCCGAGGGCTTTTAGACTTGATGGGTGTGAATGAGTGATTATCTTCGAAAGAGTTACTCGTTGTTGTTGTTGTTGTTGTTCGCTTCATGAAGCGCTCCATTGCAAGAATCATATTACCTTAATTTGGAATTCCATTAAGAAGACACTTTTCGCTATATTTGGCTTTTGTAGATAATCTTGAACCATTCCTTTTAGTCTATTGGATTAATGTGGCAATCATCTAGGTCTCTTTTGGAACTCAATTATTTAATTTGAGTCGACATTCTTTCTCAGACGGCAAATACAATTTAGATTCAACTCATGTGATACTTGACACCATCAAAGCCTACTACACATATTCTCTACTGTGCTCATTTGATATTCGCCGACATCACCATCTTGTTTATTGTGACCGTGTTTCTCCTTGATTATTGTTGCCTTGAGTATACTCTCATTGTCGCGGCCAAAGTATCATTTATGGATACCATGAGCAAACCCTTTATAAGACAAAGAAAAAGAAGAAAAGGAAATAAAATAAAATAAAATAAATAAATAAATAAAAAGAAGAGAAAGAAAAAGAAAAAAAGATAAGAATAAAAAAATAAAAAAAAGTTAATAATAAAAAAATAAAAAAAAGAAAAATTTGGGGTTGAGTCCTCAGCTTGTCACCAATCCAAAGTATCAAAAGATACATTATCTAGTGACTCATCATGGACTCGGTGGTTAGGTGTTTGTTCTAACCAGCTCTCTTTTTTGGTTAGTTTCTCTTTGTGGTTTTGCCTATAGGTCTTTTCAGATTTTCCTATAGCGAGGGTTCCCATTTTGCCCTGGGGTATACCACAGCCGGGTTTTTTTGATAATTTTACCCTGGCGCTTGGTTTTCACCAGTCCGCCGATGGCTCATTTTTACCCATGATTTTTGATAAAACCACATCCTCCATATTTTTTCTTTTTTTTACAATGAGTGAACTCGCAAGTTGCGCTTATACCGCGACGCGGATGCGCTTTAGACTTGTGCCCGGCGAGTAAAATGTGGATGCGCTTTAGACTTGTGTCCCAAAGGAGTAAAACGTGGATGCGCTTTAGACTTGTGCCCGGCGAGTAAAATGTGGATGCAGTTTAGACTTGTGTCCCAAAGGAGTAAAACGTGAATGCAGTTTAGACTCGTGCCCCAAAGGAGTAAAACGTGGATTCAGCTTAGACTTGTGCCCCGAAGGAGTAAAATGTGGATGTAGTTTAGAGTCGTGCCCCCAAGGAGTAGGATGTGGATGTGGTTTATGCATAATATTTCTTTAGGAAACGTCCATTAATCGGAGGCATTGGACACTCTCCATGATGGTCAATCAGTTGATAAGCTCCTCCATAAAAGACCTTTTCAATGATATAAGGGCCTTCCTAATTTTGCTTAAATTTCTTTCCAGCATGGCGAGTGATGATGATCGGTCTTCGCAGAACCATAACCATTTCACCCTCTTTGAAAGCACAAATTCACTCTACTTTGTTGTAGGCTCTCTCCATTCTTGCCCTGTATAACTCCAGACTTTGCTGGCCTTTGAGTCGAACTTCATCTAAAGCATCAAGCTCATCTAAGCGAAGTTTAGCATTTTCTTCATGAGTTAGGCCATATTGAACTGCTATCCTTAAAGAGGGAATTTCAACTTCCAAAGAAAGCACCGCTTCCGCCCCGTATACTAGTAAGTACGGTGTAGCCTGTGTCGGGGTTCGATATGTAGTCCTGTAAGCCCAAAGCGCCTCCAAGAGTTTTTCATGCCAGTCACGCTTGTTCCTAGAAATAATTTTCTTTAGAAGTTTGCATAGGGTTTTGTTGAATGCCTCAGCTAGACCATTAGCTCTTGGATTATAGATTGATGAATATCGCCAATCAATTTTATTTTGATCAGCGAACCTCCCCACCTTAAAGCTTTTAAAAGAAGGGCCATTATCAGAAATGATTCGGCATGGCACTCCAAATCGATAAATTATATTATTTTTAAAGAATCTAATAACAGTGTCTGCTTTCACTTCTCTCAAGGCTACCGCTTCTGTCCATCTAGAAAAATAATCAAGAATCGCTAGGATGAATCGCACGGTGGAAGAGGGTGGGTCAATGGGTCCAATGATATCGCTCCCCACATGTCGAAAGGCCATGATGCCACTGTAGGGTGTAGGTAATTCGGATGTTGATGAATGAAATCTCCATGAATTTGGCAAAGATGACACTTTTTTGCATATTCAACACAATCTCTTATCATTGTTGGCCAATAATATCCCATATTTTTATTTTAATCCTCATTTTAAGCCCAGACTGATGAGCGCCGCAAGCTCCTGCATGTACTTCCTGCATCACATGTTTTACTTCTCCAGGTGATAAGCATCGCAGTGACACACCATCATATGATTTTCGATATTGAGTATTATTTTCATAGGTGTATTGCATCACCTCCTTCAAGTTGAGCTCTCGACCTTATCTTCGAAGCTTGCCATTGGTAATAGTCAATGAAAGGTTGTCTCCACTCATCTTCTTCTTCAATGGTCAAAGCTTTTGCAGGAGTTGAAGTTTCATTCTGATCATGTTCTTGATCAAGGTTGGTAGGAAATAATACCTTTCGGTTTCTAACCACTATTTGGATTTCATTAATATCCGATTAGCCAACTCTTTTGCTATTCTAGCCAAGGAATCAGCTTCTCCATTCATAGAACAAGGAACTCTTTCCAGTTTAAGAATAGGAATCTGTTGCATCAACTCTTTAGCCCTATCACTGTATTTGATCAATTCTGGCTTGTTGACTTTGTAGTCTCCTTTAACTTGATTGATTATCAGCTGAGTATCTCCAAAAGCATGTAGTTTCTTGATTCCCATTTCAACAGCTAATTCTAAACCAATGATGAGTGCTTCATATTCAACTTTATTGTTCGTCCGTGGTTCAGAAAGGGCGAAAGAATAGAGCAGGATTCCACTTGTCGGAGTGATGAAGATGAGCCCTACACCAGATTTGATCTTTAGAAGACAGGGGCTTATGGCTGGATGAATTGATGATGCTACATCAAAATATAATCTCTAAAATAGCTCGTCATCTTCTATCCATAGCACATGCTCATCTGGAAGCTCAAGTTTGAGAGCTGAATTATCTGGAATAGGGTGAGCCGCGAGAAAGTCTGCCAAAGCTTGTCCTTTAACAGCTTTTTGGGGCATATATTTAATATCATATTCCATGAGAATAACAGCCCATAAAGCCAATCTCCCAACTAGAACTTTCCTCATCATCAGATATTTCAAGGGGTCTACTCTAGAGATTAACACCACTTCATGTGCCAAAAGATAATGCCTTAGCGTTTTTACAGCGAACACCAATGCTAGACAGTATTTTTCAATTGGGGAATAATTACTTTCAGCACCTACTAGCCTTCTTCTCAGTTAGTAAAGAGCGTTCTCTTTTCCGTCCTCATTATTTTGAGCTAGTAAGGCTCCAAGTGAATCATCAAGAGTAGCAATGTAAAGGATTAGTTGTTTATTCTAGGCATTGCGGGCGAGGACCTGAGGGTTGAGTAAATACCTTTGATATCTTCAAAGGCATTTTGACAAGCTTCATCCCAAATAAATGGGGCATCTTTCTTCATCAACCTGGAGAATGGTTGGCATCGACTGGACAAATTGGATATGAATCTCCTGATATAAGCAACTTTTTCCCGTAAGGATCTTAGCTATTTAAGATTCTTTGGAGGTGACATTTCTTGAATAGCTTTGATTTTTGAAGGATCAATTTCAAACTCTCCAGGATCTAACTACAAACCCAAGGAATTTTCCGATGTGACTAAAGCACATTTGAGAGGATTCATTTTCAAGTTATATTTTCTTAACCGAAAAACAGTCAGATCTTCTAGGTGGTCTTTTTCGACTTGCGTTTTCACAACTAGATCATCTACATAACATTCAACCACTTTATGGATTAAATCATCAAATATGTGAGTCATGGCTCTTTGATAGGTAGCTCCGGCATTTTTCAACCCAAACGGCATGACTTTGTAACAAAAGATGCCGACGGCAGCGGAAGGCGTGTCCTTCTCATCTTTGGGAGCCATTTTATCCGATTATATCTCGACGATCCATCCATAAATGAGAATATTTTATGGTGGAAGTATTGTCAATCATCAATTTCACACAGAAGTGGAAAATCATCTTTCGGACAAGCCTTGTTCAAATCTCTATAATCTACACAAACACGGATTTGTCCCTTTTTCTTTTTATCGAACAATGCTAGAAACCCAACTCGTATTTTTCTTCTCTGATGAATCCGGCTTCAATGAGTTTCTTAATTTCTTCAATGACTTTCTCCTCTAGTTCCAGCCCCATTCTTCTAGGTGCTTGTTTAACTGGGGTAGAGTCCGCTTTAGAGCCAATTTATGAATCAGGACGCTTGGGTCTAATCCTCGATATTTCCTTATACGCCCAGCAAAGCGCCTTTGAATTCCAGAGGATATTCTTGTATGCAACTAACCTCTTCCGATAAAGGGTACTCACAAATGTGGGTTTGGGTTCTTCTTCTGTTCCCAGGTTAATTTCCTTCAGCTCATCAACTGTAGCTTGTCCGCCATCTTCTAACTCTTTGGGGGCATCCTTAAATTTTGTTATTATAGGATCTTCTATATTTTCCTTATCTATCTCAAAGACTTCATCAAGGATGACGCCAACATCTCAGAGTCAAACTAGCCATTTCGACCTTGCTTCTCGATTGTTATCATTCTAAGATAATTCATTCAAGAGAGAAAATACCCTAAGCCTCTAGTATGAGATTATTGACCGCCCGATTTTACTGCTCGTGACTAAGGAGGATTCCACATATTTTAAAAGAATTTCATTCGGTCCTTTGATCGCTTTGTAGGAATTTTGAATTTCTCTATTAGTTTTAGAAATTTCTTTGAGTAGTGCTGTTTCACATGGCTCGTGTTTGTTTTATCGCCTTCTAAGATCGATAAGATCTTTCTCGAGCATTTGAGGGGTTGGATTTGTAAAACAGTCTTCCTTTTTGTCCCCTTTTCAAAGGTGGAGCATAGAATGTTACCAAATGTTCTACCTTAGAACAAGTAATAGTATCCAAATCTTTTGTATGATCTGGTGGAATCCTTGTGATAGTCAAGGTATCTTTCGCAATGATAGGATTTCTCTCAAATGATTTAGTTGCTATGACAGGTAGTGATAATAAGCCCTCATCATCTGAACTATCTTTATAATTCTCCCATGTCATTTTTTGGTTGTATCCGATTCTAAAGACCTTCTTGAAATGTCCATCTTTGCTGGCTTCATCTTCTGAAGAGTCTGAGTTACTCCCAAAATGTGGCTTTATTAGTCTTTGCATGATCTTCTTTCCCTTTTTATTAGTGACATGACTATCTCCTTCTGACATAGCTGATTGACTTTTCTTTTGAGGGTTGAGGAAGTATCTTGCATCATCGTATTTTACTTCATGGACACTAAAAGGCTGAATGTGTCCATTAATTCTTCTTTCTTCTCCGTCTTTGACATACTTCATGCATTGATGCAGAGTAGAAGGCACGGTGTTATAATCGTGCAGCCACGGCCTCCCTAGCAAAGCTCTATACGATGTATCTGCATTGATTGCATAAAATTTTAGCTTCGGTCCTGAGGTCTCCCACTTCGATAGGTAGAATTATTGATCCCATAGTTTGTTGACTGCTGCTATTAAATCCTTGGATAGTGATTTTTTCACGAGATAAAAATTGCACATCCATAGAAAGATTTCTCAAGGTTCTTAGGGTTAAAAGGTTCACAGAGCAACCTGGATCAATCAGCATTCGAGTAATCTTCTCGCCATCGATAACCCCGTGACATATAGAGGCCTATTATGTTCATTGGTGCCTAACAATAAATCCTTATCTCGTGAATGTGACCAAGTCATATTCATCGCGATAAAGTGCCTCTTTCATGCTTGCCTCTAAAAGAAAGATTGATATATCTCTGGATTCTGAAGTGCTTGAATGAGAGTTTCCCTCAATTCTTTTGACATTAGAAGAGCATCATATATGCTGAGAAGGGAGGGTAACTTCTTCAAGTGGGCCAATATATTATAGTCCACAAAACCATAAGTTCTCTTCTTTTCACCGGTGAGAAGTAGACTTTCCTCAATTTTGATCTCGCTTCTCCTTATCTTTGTTGGTAGAACCTTGTTTCTGGGCAGGACTTTTCCATTCCTTAATTTGATTTGCTGAGCTTCATTTAATTTCTCTTCATCCTCGTCCGGAAAGTTTAGTTCATCCTTTGAATCACTTCCTAGAGTTATAGCATAACAAGTTCTATGTGGTTTTCCTTCAAATATCTTATTCGTGGAGGATCCTTGTACATTCACTGCAATTGATCCTTCAGAACTCTGGTAGGAGGATTCTGTTTTGAAGTCTTCGGTAAAAGCATTCCTTTCTCGGGTGATATACTCAAACTCATCCTCATCAAGGCTATGAGAGATAGCCCTGCACACTTCTACTCTTATTTCCTCTTCCACGTCTTCAAGGGTCTCTTCTTCAACTTCTGGAGGGAAGAAATCTCTTAATAGAATTAACTTCCTTTCACTCTGAACATATTCTTCAAGGGAATCTATGTACTTCTGAAGTGCTGATTTCTCAATAGAAGAATTGGCTAGTTTTACTATTTTCTTCCTTCTTTGTTTTCGAGATTTCTTCTTCTGTTCTCTAACCGGCGTAGTTTCAAGTGTCTGTTCAATAATTTGAGGACTTCGCCATGTGATCCCTACTTGAGTCGAAGAATTTTATCATCTTCTCAGTTTTCTTTGAGATGACCATGTTCCATAATGGCTCTAAATCACTTTCGGTAAAATGATTTTGTCCGCCGCACAAACTTCTATCATATTTACTTGTTCTCCAGAAGAGTCAACTAATGCAGAATTGGAAAGAGAAATCTCTCCTGCCTTGAACTTTTTTTCTACCCAATCTTTGAAAATAAAACAATCTTCTATTGGGTGGCTTACTAATCTGTGATAGGGACAATAATTTGGATCATCGACTTTATCGATTTCTTGAGGTCTTTTGGGTTCAGGTAGTTGCAACCCATTCTTTACTGCATCTTTGAAGATTTTCTTCACTTTATCCCTTCTGAATGAATATTGTTTCTTTTTTCTTTCTTCAAAAGTGGAGCTTTTCCGCTCCTCCCTTCTCCTAAAATGAGTTTATTTTGATACTGATCTTTAGACGAAGAGGTCGATGCTACCATGTTATTATTTTTCTTGGTCAACATTGTGGCACCCTTGGGTTGTTCATTCTTTCTCCATCCGTCCTTTTTAAGCTTTTCGGGTACAAGGTTGGCAACTACCGAGGATTCATTCTTTCGAGTCTTGCTACATGCGTGATCAAATCTTGAAATGTGTTCACCCCAGCTGTAGCTAAAAAATGGAGCCATCTAGTTATCAATATTTCCCATAAGCAAGCCCACAGTTTGTGTTTGCTCTAAATTTTGTTCACATTTGATGCTTAAATTGCGCCACTTGGTGACATAGTCCAAGACACTTTCATCGTTCTTGCATTTAGTCGCAACTAAATCTCCAATAGTGATTTTATCGCTAACACTCGCAAATCTTTTGCGAAAAAGCGATTCCATTTCTGCAAAGGTTCTTACAGAATCATCAGGCAAACCGAAATACCACTCAAAAGCTACTCCACTTAAACTGTTAACAAATTGCCTCAGGAGTAAAATGTCGTTGCCCCCTGTGTTGCCGCAAGTTGCCCTAAAATGGGGAATATGCTGACTCACATTTCCGATTCCATTAAACTTTTGAAATTTCGGCACTAGATAACCTGGAGGGTAATCCACCAAGTCATATGCTGTGGAGTATGGTCTGCCTCTTGATATGCCATGCTTCTTTGACTCCTTCGACTACAACCATCTTAACTTCATTCAACACCATGTCTTTTATCTGATCTTTTATCAAGATTGTGGAATCTTCATGAGACTGGCCAGAACTTTGACCAATATCTGGATGAACGCCTGATTGTGAGCCTTCAGTAGTAGAATTCTTTTCCCGCAGTTGCCCCTGCTCGATCCTAGCAAGTTGATTGCTAATTTGAAGCATAACCGACGTAAAGTCATTCATTCTCATATTCAGCACACTAACTTCTTTTTCTCTTCTAGCAAGTTGTCTCTGAAGACCTTCAATGACATTATCTTTATCTTTTGGAATGAAGTCTGATCCTTCCTCATCACTATTTTCCTCGATAATAGTGGGATTTTTATTTTATTCTTATTCTCTCGCACTCATTTATGTTTCCTTATCTTGAACCCCCGATATATCTTTATGGGATGAGTTGCTTTTGTCTCGCTTCCTACTTCTTCTTGAGCTCAGGTGTGACCATCTTCATCTCAGGTTCTCGATGGTATATACAAGACGCACCGTGATATTGTTCCAGTATTTTTCTTCACTATCCTTTTCTTTCTTCTTTGGCATTAAGAAATTTTAGTGACTAAATCTTCTCGATTTTTGTGGTGAGGAAGACGTAACGCCTTGAATTCTTCTAACCCGCTCTAGTGCTCGATATATCATGGAGGATAAAGTTTGAAGTTCCTTCTTAGACTTCTTCCTTTGGTCATGGATGTCTTAAAAGCATTCTTATGGGAGCTTTGTCAGTAGCATTCTTTTGAACATATTTTAGTGGCTCAAAAGAATTATTCACAGAACCATAGACTCGACAACCTTGTTTAGGCTCGCTCGAGTCTCAACATTGTCAATAGGAGTCAATCTCTCAAAAATTGACTTTCTTTTGATTGATTTATTGATGGGGCTAGATGCCTTTCAAAACTAACTTCGCTCTCGTAGTGGGAAAGTAAGCCTCTCAAATACGGATTTCTTCTTTGGTGAAGTTGGCGGGCTTTCAACAACAACGTTAGGCCTCTTGCCTCGTGAGGGAAGCTTGGATGACTTTAGCGAGTTTGCATTCTTAGAGTCTCAGAGGGTGCAAATGTGATTGTTCCTCCCGCCTGAGACTAATACAATGCTAATTGAATACTTCTGGAATGGTCCCAAAGGAGACCGATGACAAGTCAGTACTCGTCACAGTTGAGGGGAATGTCACGGAGCCGAAAGTGATGGTGAACGGGGTTCCGGGCGCAACTTCTTGCTTGGATGCCATTAATTCTCTGCAAAGGAAGAAGATCATTGTAAGAAACTGTTGCAAAACCAATTAGCGAGTTTTCTATTTTGATGATTTATTGACTCAAAGATGGAAGGAGAAACCAAGTCCCAACGGGCGTGCCAGATTTGTGGGGTCAAAATTATCTATCTCAACTAGCTGCGGATAAATGCATCCAATTAAGATAGATAATTTTGTCTTATATATCAATCCCGTCAAATTCACCCTACGGGAGAGGGTTTTATTTTTATGTGGGTTCATGGTTTCCAATAGACTCAAGAGTCTATTGTTAATTACCCTTATTGGTGAAGGAACCTTCGATTAAGAGTCAATAAAAATCATCAAAAAACAAGAGAAAACTCATAAAGCAAGAAAATGCAACAATATTATATTTTTTTAATGATCATATACATGGCTTAACCAGGCGCATACCCCCAGTGTACAAATTTTCATGTAAAATCTTAGACTAGGGATGTGGCGATTGAAATTTGGCTTCGGGTTTGACTTGGAGAAATGAAATAGAACTTGGATTTTTATACCCAGTTTAGCGACGTGGAGGTCAAACTTGATTTGGTCCAGTTTTAAAGACGTAGAGGTCAATTTTGAAATTTTGTCCAATTTATCGACGTGGAGGTCAAATTTGGGATTTTGCCCAGTTTAACGTTGTAAAGGTCAAATTTGGTATTTTGTCCAGTTTATCGACGTGGAGGTCAAATTTGGGATTTTGCCCAGTTTAACGACGCAGAGGTCAAATTTAGAATTTTATCCAGTTTAACAACTTAGAGGTCAAATTTGAAATTTATTCCAGTTTAACGACGTAGTGGTCAAATTTGAAATTTAGCCTAGTTTAATGACGTAGAGATCAAATTTAGAATTTCATCCAGTTTAAAGACTTAGAGGTCAATTTTGGTATTTTGACCAGTTTATCGACGTAGAGGTCGAGTTTGGATTTTTGCCCGGGTTGTGTATTTGGACTAGTTTAATGACTTAGCGGTCGATTTTGAGTTTGGCTCAGTTAAGTGACATGGAAGTCAAATTTGATTTGACCCAGTTTAGTGACGTGGAGGTCGAGTTTGATTTGTAGTCTAGTTTAACGACGTAGAGGTCAGATTTGATTTTTGTTGTTCAAATTGTGTATATCTAGCTAGTTTACGACTTAGGGGTCGACGCAACTGAACATTTTGTCTTAAACTTATTAGCGCATGTTTTTACACCAGGTTATTTCGAGTGTATTTCTTTTTACACAAAATATTATTTCATCCAGTTTAAGGATGTGGAGGTCCGCGCCAAGTTTGATGATTTGTCTTTCTATTTTTCAGGGATTAATTCGCAGTTGATGGAATTCTATGAACGAACGCAGTTGATGTAATTCATGCATCTTTCAGGGTGTGAACTACAATTGTTTGGACTGTTTTGCAAAACTGGGCTTAAATACAATTTCTGCATTTCTTCAGGGTGTAAACTGCAACTTCTGGGCTATTTTACACTTTCTACAACTTTTCCAGGGAGTAAAATATAATTCTGGATTAAACTACAATTTTCTAGGGTATAAAACTACAATTCGGGCTATTTTACACTTTCTACAACTTTTCCAGGAGTAAAATATAATTCGATTAAACCGCAGCTTTCCGTGGTATAAAACTATAATTTTGGGCTATTTTTGCATTTTTCTCGACTTAAATGCGCTTCGCAATTATTTCAGGTGTAAACTGTAAATTCTAGACTATTTTACAATTCCACAAAGATTTTTAGGTAGTAAACCAAAACTGAAGTTGTTTGTAATTCGAGCTTTTGTTAGGTGTAAACTGTAAATTTCAGACTGCTTTGTAAAAACCGGCAGATTAGGGTTTTCTCGCAAATTCGACCCATCGAGGGTTTTCTACAAATTCTGGATAGATCAGGGGGCTATTCTGTAAATTCTGGACTGTTTTGTAATTTTTGGAATTTCCAGGGACCGAACTGATTGTTATTACAATCAAGTTGAAGAGAAGGTGAATTATATTGAGAAAGGAGATGATGATAATATTCTTCTATTAGCATTCGGAGGAGATGGTGACAAGGAGGATGTTTGGTATCTTGATACTGGTACTAGCAACCATATGTGTGGCAAGAGAAGTATGTTCATCAACATGGATAAATCTGTGAATGACAATGTGACTTTTGAAGATTTCTGAAAAATTCCAGTGAAAGGTCGAGGTAAAATTCTTATTCACCTCAAAAATAGAGAAGAAAAATTTATCACTGATGTCTATTATGTGCCAAATATGAAAAGCAATATATTGAGTTCGGAACAGCTCTTAGAAAAGGACTATGATTTTCACACGAATGATCGTAGTCTTTTTCTTTGAGATCAAAGAGGTAGATTGATTGCAAAAGTGTAGATGTCGAAGAATCAAATGTTCATGCTGAACCTTCAAGGTAGAGATGTGAAATTTTGAAGGCTTGTACCAATGATCTTGTTTTGCTATGGTACTTGAGATTTGGGCATCTCAATTTTGGCAGTCTGAAGACATTGGTTGATAGAAGCATGGTGAAAGGGTTGTCGATAATTGATCATCTCGAGCAACTCTGTGAAGGATGTCTAGCAGGGAAGAATCACCGTGCTACTTTCCCAAAGGAGGCTTCGTTTCATGCGTCGAAGCCGCTAAAACTTGTACATACTGATGTATGTGGGCCGATCACTTTGACCTCAGTCAGTGAGAATAGGTATTTTCTTACCTTCACCGATAATGTTTTGCGAAAGACTTGGGTATACTACTTGTAGAACAAATCTGAAGTGTTTTCTATGTTTAAGAAGTTCAAAGCTAATGTGGAAAAAGAGAGTGGCCTTTATCTTAAAGCTATCAGATCAGACAGAGGTGGAGAGTTCACTTTAAAGGAGTTTGAAGCATATTGTGAAGAACATGGAGTTCTACATTTTTTGACTGCTCCTTAGACTCCACAACAAAATGGCGTTACTGAGAGGAAGAAACACACTAATTTGAATATGGTAAGAAGAATGTTGAGTAGTAAGAAAGTGCCCAAAACCTTTTGGGTCGAAGCCGTTTCTTGCGCCGTCTGCATTCTCAACCGGTATCCAACTCAGATTCTAAAAAATATTACTCCAAAAGAAGCCTGGACCGGTTACAAACCAAATGTGAGCCACTTCAAGGTGTTCGGCAGTGTTAGCTATGGTCATGTTCAAGAGCAGAAGAGGAATAAGCATGACGAGAGGGGTATTCCATATATATTCATCAGCTAAGATTCAAGAACCAAGGGTTACAAGATGTATAATCCATGCAGTAAGAAGTTCATTAATAGCCGAGATGTTCAATTTGACGAAGAGAAATCTTGGGACTAGAGCAAGGGAGAAATTTGCAGTAGCCCAATTACTTTCAGTAGTGAAGAGACTAAGATCGGGAAAGATGTTCTAGCACATACTCCATCGACATCCACTCTATCATCACCGATGACATCATCACCAACCACACCTTAGTCGCCCCAATCGATGACTTCTTCAGCATCGTCCTCATCATCATCGAGCCCACAACCTGAAAAATTTAGGAGTTTGAGGGAGTTGTATGTGGTAACTGAAAATCAAGATGATTAAATATTATTTTGCTTATTCGCTAGTTGTGAGCCTTTAGACTTTGAAGAAGCAATCCAAGATCCAAAGTGGAGATTAGCTATGGATGAAGAGATCAAGGCTATCGAGAAGAATGATACCTGGGAGCTTGCAACACTTCCAGAAGGCAAGAAAGCAATTGAAGTCAAATGGGTGTTCAAAGAGAAGAAGAATGTGAAAGGAGAAGTTGAGGGGCACAAGGCGATGTTAGTTGCCAAAGGCTACAAGCAGAAAGCCAGAATTGACTATGACGAGGTATTCTCTCCAGTAGCTCATCTTGAAACTATAAGGCTGAGTATTGCCTTAGCAGCTCAGAACAAATGGCCGATCTATCAACTTGATGTGAAGTCAGTATTTTTAAATGGTGTTCTTGAAGAAGAGGTCTATGTAGATCAACCTCTTGGATACATCACGAAAGGAGAAGAATCAAAGGTGTTGAAGTTGAAGAAGGCTCTTTATGGCTTGAAACCGACACCAAAAGCTTGGAATAGCAGAATTGATGAATATTTTCAACTCACAATTTCTCTAAATGTCCTTATGAGCATGCCTTATATACCAAGGTAAATGAAGCAGGAGATATTCTTATTCTATGCTTGTATGTGGATGATTTAATCTTTACAGGAAATAATCCACACTTGTTTGAAGAGTTCAAAAGTTCCATGGTTCGTGAGTTTGAGATGATAGGCATTGGACTCATGTCTTATTATTTTGGCATCAAGGTGAAGCAAGGCCATGATAAAATCATTATCTCTCAGGAGGGATATGCAAAGACAATTCTTGATAAGTTTGATATGAAGGATAGCAATCATGTGAGTACTCTTGTTGAATGTGGAGTCAAGTTGTCCAAGAAAGGTGATGAAAGCAAAGTAGATGCAACTTATTTCAAAAGCTTGGTTGGTAGTCTTTGTTACCTAACCTGCACAAGTTCCCGATATTCTATATGGTGTTGGGCTCGTGAGCAGAAATATGGAAGATCTGAAGTCTTCACACTTGTTGGCAGCAAAGAGGATTCTCTAGTACATCAAAGGTACAACATATTTCAATTTGTTGTATTCAAGTTCTAACAAATTTGAACTTATTGCATACACTGATAGCGACTGGGCCGGAGATGTTGATGATCAAAAGAGTACAGCTGGTTATACTTTCTTTATCGGCGACACTACTTTTACTTGGTCTTCAAAGAAGCAGCCGATAGTCACTCTTTCAATTTGTGAAGTCGAATATGTTGCTGCATCATCGGGTGACACTCATGCACATTGGTTGAGAAATTTGCTCAAAGATCTTCAGTTCGGACAAGGAGAGCCGACCAAAATTTATGTTGATAACAAGTCGGCTATTGTACTTTCAAAAAATCCAGTGCTTCATGAAAGGAGCAAACATATCGATACTCGATATCATTTTATCCGCGATCAAGTAAAGACCAAGGAAGTTGAGCTTGAGTTTGTGAAATCGCAAGATCAGGTAGCTGACATATTTACTAAGCCATTGAAGCATGATATATTTACTTTATTGCGAGGCAAGCTCCGCATGATTGAAGGATCAAGTTTAAGGGAGAATGTTGAAAGTAAACTTGATTGATTACCTTGAGAATTGAAAAGATCATTCAGTTTTTTGAGAAGTCAAATGCATGAATATCTTAGATGCATGAATGTTGTTGAGAAGTTTAAGAGTCTTTGTTAGGAAGTCTAAGAGTCATTATAGTAGTATATATATGTGTGGTTTGTAAGTTGAAAGTAGTCAAGCAAAAAAAAGAAAAATCAATAGAATAATTTTATCCGCCTCCAAATTATTTATCCTGGGCAAGAAACGGCGTAAGAAACTACTTCGGCCCAAAAGGTTTTAAACACCTTCTTACGACTCAATATACTTCTTAGCATATTCAAAATAGTGTGATTCTTCCTCTCAGCAATGCCGTTTTGTTGTGGAGTGTAAGGAGCAGTCATAAAATGTCGAACTCCATGTTTTTCACAATATGCTTCAAACTCCTTTGAAGTGAACTCTCCACCTCGGTCTGATCTTATAGCTTTAAGATAAAAGCCATTCTCTATTTCCACATTAGCTTTGAACTTCTTAAACATAGAAAACACTTCAGATTTGTTCTTCAAGAAGTATACCCAAGTCTTTCGAGAGAAATCATTAGTGAAGGTAAGAAAACACCTATTCTCACTGATTGAGGTCGGAGTGTTCGGCCTACACACATCAGTATGTACAAGTTGTAGCAGCTTCAACGCATGAAACAAAGCCTCCTTGGGAAAGTAGCTCGGTGATGCTTCCCCGCTAGACATCCTTCACAGAGTTGCTCGAGATGATCAATTATCGGCAATCCTTTCACCATGCTTCAATCGGCCTATGTCTTCAGACTGCCAAAATTGAGATGCCCAAATCTCAAGTGCCATAGCCAAGCAAGATCATTGGTACAAGCCTTCAAATATTTCACATCTCCACCTCGAAGGTTTAGCATGAACATTCGATTCTTTGACATCTGTACTTCTGCAATCAATCTACTTCTTTGATCTCGAAGAAAAATACTACGATCTTTCGTATGAAAATCATAGCCCTTTTCTAAGAGCTGTCCCAAACTCAATATATTACTTTTCATATTGGGCACATAATAGACATCAGTGATAAATTTTTCTTCTCTATTTTTGAGGTGAATAAGAATTTTACCTCGGCCTTTCACTGGAATCTTTGAGAAATCTCCAAACGTTACCATGTCATTCACAGATTCATCCATGTCTATGAACATACTTCTCTTGCCACACATATGGTTGCTGGCACCATTATCAAGATACTAATCATCCTCCTTGTCACCATCTCCTCAGAATGCTAATAGAAGAATATTATCATCATCTCTTTCTCAACATAATTTACCTTCTCTTCAACTTGATTGTAATAACAATCAGAAGAGTAATGGCCATACTTCTTGTATTAAAATATTAAAGTTGAGTTTTCCATCGGTCTCCATTAGATCTACCACGTCCACGACCTATAAAAGATCTTTGATTTTGATCTCTTTCTTCAAAGTTGTTGTGACCTCCTTGTTCGCGGGAAAAGTTGGGATGATTGTCATTGCTTGAATTCATTACAAACTTCGGTCGCTTACAACGAGATTCAGAAAAAAGACCACCTTTTTATAAGGCTTTACAATGAACAATCAAAAAGATTACAACATTACTCCTTTTGAATAAGCGCGGGACCCGTTT
Source organism: Asparagus setaceus (assembly GCA_012295165.1). NCBI lineage: Eukaryota > Viridiplantae > Streptophyta > Magnoliopsida > Asparagales > Asparagaceae > Asparagus > Asparagus setaceus. The sequence continues at coordinate 16,283,103 of CM022710.1, forward strand.
ATCGGATCCTCGCTTGCGTGGGTGTCTTTGCCTGTGCTGAGGACTTCTTTTCCATCCGTGGACCGCCAGCAAGGATCGATCCGCGTGATCTGATGCGAGATCTACAGATCTACGGGGACTATTTCACGAAGGAAACAATCGCCGACGGGAACTATTTGACGAAGGAGATAATTGCCAGGGTGGATGAGATCGACCAAGCAAAATCACACACGGACCCTGGGATTAAGACGAAGCTTAATCCAGAGGGTAGATCTGTAGATCTGATCTCTGAATCCTCGAACTCCTCACTTGATGATGATCACTACCGAATCAGATCTGGACGCCGGGGTTGATGAAGGATCGCTCCAAAATTCAGATCTCTCTCTGACAGAGCTTCGGCTCTTGCAAAAAATCCAGATCCTCCACTAATGAGACCCCTCCCTCTTATTTATAGAGTTTGAAAAGAGGATAGCGGGTCAAAACTGGGCAAAAAGCCCAGTGAGCCTAGGTGTCTCGGCCATGGCCGAGACACCATTTGGTGTCTCGGTCAGCCGAGACACCATTTGGTGTCTCGATTTTGGCCGAGCCTCCACGTGGCTTTTCTCTGCTTTTTTTACGGGTCCGGGAGTTGATTTGCTTGTTTTTCGAGCTTGATTTGATTCCGCCCCGATTTTGTAAGTCCGGTCTGATTCGTCTCGTCGATGTTCACTGATTTGAAGCTTCACGGTTGGATTTATTCCATCGCTTGCACGCGATTCGTCGCTTTGTTGGTTTAGACGTTTTGTCAACTTGGTTTATTGATTTGGACGCTTCATCGACTCGCTTTATGCATTTCTATCGATTCACTTTATGCGCTTGCGTTGCGGTCACTCGTCGTCACGTCACCAATGGTTCGTTGCTACGTCGTCGGATGACTCGTTAATCGTCAACTCATCGTCACAAGCTAGGCTCGGGGACTTATAGGCAATTTTCGACGCCTACAGATACCCTCTCCAAAGTGTTTCGATCTCGCTCTTTTATAGAAAAAGCTGAAATTCTTTGGATATGATAGGCCCCAACCTTCAGTCGGTGTAACGGGACCTGAAAATGGCTTCGAATCTTGACTTCTCCCATTCTTTCGGACTATCCAGTGCTTTGTAGGATGACTGAAAGTATCACGGTGCTGCATTTATTGTCTGACCGCTGTTGAAGTCTTGAATAGAAAACCAATGAATGAATTTTCTTGTTTTAGCTCGCGTTTGGTGAGTTGTCGTCGAACTGGCCATAGCGGGAGGAATTTTTCTTGAGATTTTCAATTGGTGAACTCTCTTTTGCGCTGTGTTGACCGACATCAGGAATTTTTTCTTAAAATCCAATCGGCGATTTTTCACTGTGGCGCGTTGTCCGGTGTCGTAAAATTGAACACAGTGGGTGTAAATTGGGGGTTGTCGAGTTATCCTTAAGAATATAAAATATTCTCCAGAAACTTCCCAACAAATACAGGAAATAGTTTAGACTTATATACCTTTTTGGAGTCGTCGAGTTATCCTATAAAATATTTTTCAGGAACTTCTCGACAAAATAGAAAATAGTTTATACTCATATTCTTTTTTGGAGTAAATAATCACCGTGGGAGGAGATTTGAGGGTTGTCGAGTTATCCTTAAGAATATTTTATAAAAATATTCTCCAGAAATTTCCCAACAAAAAATGAAAATAGTTTATACTCATATATCTTTTGGAGTAAATAACTACCGTGGGAGGAGATTTGAGGGCTATCGAGTTATTCTTAAGAATATTTTATAAAAATATTATCCAGAAACTTCCCGACAAAAATAGAAAATAGTTTATACTTATATACCTTTTTAGAGTAAATAACTACCGTGGGAGGAGATTTGAGGGTTTTAGTGTAGGCCAAGATTTGGGGGGTTAAATCATAAAGAAGGCTGAAATTCAGGGGGTTTTGTGCAAAAAGGCGGAAATTCAAGGGGTTTCGTGCAAAAACCAGCCCAAAACTTTAGATTTGAGGCTAATTTAAATAGCTGGGAATTTTAGGCTTTGAAAGTGACTGAGATGGCTGAAATTCCGATTTGGTCCAAGGGGTATTTTGGTCATTTTACGGCCAAATTTGGTTAGGAGGGGTTTCCGAGCAAAATTTAAACCTGATGTCGGCGCGTATGCCCCTTGTAGGTTTAACTAGAATTTGACCAAGAAATTCCATATATTTTCCTAGGATTTTTGGTTCAAAACTCATAGTTTCCCCTTTATATTTCGGATTTGACCCGTTTGGTTCCTTTTTACAGGTCGAGATGTCATCGGGGAGATCACGCGCTCCGAGGAGCCAGCCAGCTACCCCGCCACCTGAGAGTGCGCCTTCATCACTTTCTAGTGAGCTCTTTCCACTTCTAAGTGCATTCAAAACTCGCATATAGCATATTGCATCCCCGCTTTGTTCTCCTTCGTGAGGCAATTGGGAAGAGCCGCGATTCTCCTTTGTGAGGGTCGCCGCTTAAAAGATAGGTTTTGCTTGGTCAACACCTATCTAGAGGGGGCGTTTCCATACCGTATTGTACTTCGTAGGGCGGGTATATTGTCACTTTCTCTGTGTGATGATATACCTTGCTTTATAAGTGCATAATGCAGCTGGAATCGTCACACCCGTTATAAGGCAGTGACTCTATCTCGTAGATTTGCGAGATGAGTTCAACGCCTTATATTGCTCTAAAGATATTCTTCACAACTGAATCTAACGAATATTTATTACTCGTTTTAAGTTGAATACCCCTCCGGAGCGTTTCCCTCTCATGCGGTTGATGGACGCCGTGGCGAGCATTACACCACTAATGATGATTCTTCGCCTATTTCGATTACTCCTCAGTTCGCACCGGGTACGTCAGCGGAGACCATTTAGGTGGTACATGAGGGGGGCCCTCACGTGCTTCGACTGTTGATTACTGACGCACCACTTGTGAGGGACACCAGTTCCACTCAGTCTTTGAGACAGATTACTTGTTCGGCGATTCTGTGAAAGACCCAGATGTAGCTTTCATCGCCGGTGAGCGATGGTTGCATAAGGATGATGGAGGGCACATGTATCTACCCCGGATGCATCACCATCATTCGTTGATTGAGTTAAGGCATCAGGCTGTGGCACAAGAGATGTCGTGGTGCCTGACGGAGGAGCGTGACAGCATCCATTGTGGGTATATTACCTACCAGGCGATCCCGGGTTCGAGTAGGGAGTGTATCGTTGGACTGCATCCCGGTGTGTTAGGACTAGACACGCCACCCCGCAACAAGCTGTTCACTGCCGCTCATACCTTGAAGAATCATCTTGCGAGGTTGGGGCGAGAAATGCTTGCGATCCGCCATAGATTTTATGGCTGGCTTCATTCTTCAGACAAGCTTTGGTGGGCTCGTATGATGAACTATGTCATCAGCCGATGGGGTGAGGAGCTACATGACTTTAGCTTGTATGCAGCCATCCGCGCCACCATGTATGGGCTGCCGATCAGTGCCAATCATTTCTTTGTGTTGTCAGAGCTCTACGACCCGGATTCGAATACTTTCTTGACCAAGTATGGGGAACTAGGGTTGGCTCTCCATGAGATGCATCAAGTCTCCGGCTTACCCATGGGGAAAATGTTATACCAGGAGTACTTTCCTTCGAATCGTGATTTGAGTCAGCTGAAGGAACGCATGCTCGATCGCTACGACACTTTATGGGATCTTACTTGTCATTATCATATTGCTTTGTCGATGACTGAGCTACTAGCCAAGAAGACCAATCCACAATTGAGCCTGAAGCAGTTCGCAACTTATTTGTTTAGGCACTGAAAGCAATCGCGTAGGCGATGGTAATTGCCACTGTTCACTCATTCAGAGGTTAACGAGCTAATCGAAAAATCCAACGCTCACTCTTATACCATCAGTAGCACCGAAGATGGTTTCCTTGCGGGGACCAAATTCAAGACATTCCTGTGGCATGCAGTGAAGCCGATTGAGCCGATGACTCTCCTAGCCGGCTACCTTACCATCTGGTTGAAGAAATGCGTGGTACCGTATCAGTCTGGTGAGGCATTGCCATTAGAAGTGCTCTATCCTGCGGTTCAGCTTGCTCACAAGAAAGAACTTTCCCTTCTTCCGGCGATGGTAGCTAATATTCACCGTGGGCTTCGTCAAATAGTCAGTGCCTTCACCTAGGGGGAGGCTAAACCTTCGACGCAGATTCCTCTTGCCAAGGTGGAGCTTCCATATACTTACTTGATGGCATGGTTCGTCCTTCACCGCTCAGATATAATGTCGATGCCGAGCACCGCTGATCAATCCATCCCCTTGCTACAATCATTAGAAAATAGCAAATGGAAGGTGCGAGGACTCCTGGAGATAAGAAAGTAATTGCAGATTCACAAACGTTGGGCTTTCTGTAGATGCTTCCCGCGGTTCTCTGGTCAGTACGGTGAGTCTTTGCTTGATGAGGAGAGGTCGAGGGTGAGCCAGACTTCTCTTGATGTCAGCTGCTTTAATTGGCTAATGAACATCTGGCCGGGTTACCTGACATTCCGGGTGAGGGATTAGTGCTTCATCGAGCCGATCTACCCTGTCGATTCGCTCGCCAGTTTGGTTATGACCAACTTTATGTTGGAAATCCAAATCGGCGGCTTCGGACTCATGGTGAACTGGTGGACGGCGTCCGGGCATGGCTATGGAGCGTGACAGGGTGTACTGGCGCCCGGTTCAGCCTTCCGATTGCTGAGTGCCGGCTTGAGCTGACATTTTTGTGTTGCACGTGGTTATTAGCAGCTAATGAACCCGTTCAGGTGAGGCCCATTGCAGAGTTAGTGGCCGAAGAGGCTTCTCGGGCTGATACTCAGAAGATTTAGAAGGCCGCTCGGTCACGGATGAAGCAACGCAAGACTCGTCAAACCGACGAGGAAGAGGAAGAGACCTTCAATTCTGCCGACGAGGCCTCAGGAAGAGATCATGACGACGATCATGAGGAGGACTTTGGGACAGGTTTACCAATACTTCCTCTCTCTTTTTCTCTTTTCTCCTTTGGAATTATTGATCGTAACACCTGTTCGCGGGGAAAGTTGTTTTGTTATTCATTGCTATTTGAACTTGTTTACAGCTTCGTTGGCCTACAACAAAATTCAAACAAAAGAAAAATTTGCCTTTTATTTAAGGCTTACAATGAAAATAAAAGATTACAACTTCTTCCCCGAATGAACAAACGCTTCGATCTCTATTATACGGATCCTCGCCAGGTGGGTTCTTCACTGCGTCGGGACTTTTATTCGTCCGCGGACCACCGCGCAATTGATCCCCGGTAGAAACCCTGATTTTGGAACTACAGACGAGGGGCTCGCTTCAATGGAAGGAAACGAAACGCCTAAGGGATCGCGACTCACGAAGAAGAGGATCGTCATGGGATCGCGACTCACGATGGAGAGGATCGCCGAGCGGTGAGATCTACAAGGAGAAATCACAGCTATCCCCCAAGGGTAATCAGTAGTTCTGACCCGGATTCGCCACTTACCGCGATTATGGACCTAACGCCGATTGAACTCGGGTGCCCGTGAATCGTAAGGCCGACATCGGTAGATCTCGCGAGAGTTCTCTTCCCAATATCGAAAATCCAACCTCCAAACCGAAAGCACCCCTCACCTATTTATAAGCAAATGACCAAAGGAGAGGGGTGGTCCGGACACCATTGGTGTCCGCCTTTGGCCGACATCATTTGGTGTCCGCCATTGGTCGGACACCTTTGGTGTCCGCCTTTGGCCGACATCATTTGCGTCCTGTTTCAACCGCTTTCGCTATTGGTTTCCGACTTTTCAGGCGCATTTTGTCTCGATCTTGTCATTGTCGTCCTAAGTCCGTGGTCCGATTCATTTCTTTGTCGACTCGAATTCGGTTGGTTCAATCAAGGCTGACAAGTTAGGTGACGATCGATCCTTGTCTTGTCGCCGCTTTGATCCACCGCTGGACGCTCAATCCAATCAATCTCGCCGTCGAATCTTATTGATTTTGAAGCTTTGTTGTTGGATTTATCCCACATTTATGCAACCTCGCTGGCTTGTATGCATCGCCGGCTCACTTCATGTGCTCGCCGCTCGCGGATGCTTTGGCGGATAGTCAATCGCCGCTTGTCGGATGGGTCGCCGGTTGTTAACCCACCGCCATGAGTCTCGCTCGTGCATCGATAAGAAATTTTAACGCCACAGATACCCTCCAAAGCCGCCTCGGCCTCGATTCTTGATGAGTCTCGATGCTTTGACGCGATGAGCCCTTCACCCTTTAGTTGGCGGATAGGACTTATGAATGACCTTGGCGCTTGATCTCTCCACTCCCTCTTTCCAGTGCTTTGTAGGATTGCCAAGGTATTACAGATCAGATTTTTTTGTCCGACCGTTGTTGAGATCTTGACCGTAAGTCGATTGATGAATTTCTTCTTGAGAATAGCCTCAAGATTTTGATTCTTCCAATCCTCTCGTGTTGTCCGCTTTGTAGGATACCGATACCAAGATCGCATTTATTGCTTGACCGCTTGTTAGAATTTCAAAATGTAGTTAATTGAGTTCATTTGTTGTTGACTCGTGTTGGTGAATTGTCGCCCAATTGACCATCGAGATTCCTCCGCTGATCGGGAAACCTTCATCGCGACGCGTTAATTGGCCAAACTATATGGATTTTAGCCTTTAATCGGCGAAAGTGCGCTGCTGACCGGCGCGGCGATCTTACGTGGATCCGAACCGCTGATCGCTGAATCCTTCGTACGACGACGCTGGTTAGGCCGCTCATGATAGTCCTTGTCGAGTACAATTGTCCACGCGGGAGGAATTCTTTTTGGGATTTATTCCAATTCCAAACCGTTGACCGACGCCTTCCGCGCGACGCATCTAATCGGCATTAATACGGGGAGGAGTTCTTTCAAGGTAGAACGCTTGTCCGGCCAATATAAGCCTTGTCAAAATTCATCAACTTATCCCTCTTTGAGGTTCCACAAGGAGGAAATTGAGGGTTATCGAAGTTATCCTTAAGAATATGGTAATATTCTCCAAGAACTTCTCGCTAAGAATTAGGAAATAGTTTATACTGTAGTCCTATTCGAGTAGGATTAGGCGACGCGCCGATCGGGCCGATGTAATCCGACGATCGAAGTTATCCTTAAGAATATGGTAATATTCTCCAAGAACTTCTCGCTAAGAATTAGGAAATAGTTTATACTGTAGTCCTATTCGAGTAGGATTAGGCCACCGGGGCGATTTGGAAAATTGAGTCGGGTAATTTCTTCCAAATATTCGTGAGAGAGGATGGGGAATTATTGGGCTGATTTAGTTTCTTTTTAGATATCCAATTGGGCTCCAATTAGAATTCCTACTTGTTGTCAAATAGGACTCCATATTCAAGAGGATTGGGTCCATATGGGATTGTTATAAATACCCACAAACCCTCCTTCCTCTTGACCTGGGTCTCTGTTTCTCTCTTGTTTTCACCGTGGTCGCTTCGCTCTTTCGAACAAGGTATGCACACGAGTTTTGCAAGTTCTTTTTCTTCTTCTTTTTTTCTTTTTCATTGTGCACGCAGTAACTAATCCAGGGGAGAAGACCGAGGGTAAGAACGGCGAGGCGGCTAAGCGGCCGGCGCGGCGACGCACGGCCATAGCGAAGATAGCCAGGCCGCTGCTCGGGCAAGGCGGCTTGATCGATGGTGTCCCGCATGGTTGTGGAGTAGCAGTTGTACTAACGCTTAAATTTAGCCTCCTGCACTGGATTAAGTCAACAACATATTTATACCGGTACCGCTTTTGGTCAGCTGAGCCTGCTCGAAGTCCTCGACTAACTGGTCAAGAGGCTTCCCGAAGCCACACTGCCGTTCAGAGGCCGCCGCACAAAGAAGCGCCGCCATAGACGCTAAAATTTATAGCGAGGGTCGCTGCAGACCCCAGCTTGTGCCAGTTCGACGAGGCTCACCGGCCGGGCGAGGCCGACCATGCAAACTTCAAAACGACTCGCTCAAGAGCGCAGGCTCGACTCTCAATACGAGGTTCGCTAGTGGAGCGGAGTTCAATTTTAACACGAAGTCTCGCATGAAAACGGCTCGACATTCGCCTTGAAACTTGACTTTGATCTTAAGACGTTCGCCTTTATTCAAGCTCGACTTTCATAATGAGGTTCGCCACAATAGCCAAGCTCTCCATCTAACCGGTGCTCGCCTAATCGCAATGAATCCCAACTCTCAAGCCAGGTTCGTCCACAACATTGAAGCTCGACTTCCGCTTGCTCGGCTTATAGCAATGGGCTTTCCATTTAGTCGAGGTTCGAGGTTCGCTTATAGCAAATAGTTTCTTCAGACGAGGTTCGCCAAGCCAAGTTTCCATTCAGACGAGGTCCGCCAAGTCAAGCCCTTCATTCGACGGGTTCGCCAAGAAGCTTAAGCCTTCATTCGTGACGAGATTCGCCTATGCCAGCGAACCTCGACATTCAACCGAGGTTCGCCATACCGTGAGCCTCGACATTCAACCGAGGTTCGCCACCCAAATGGGCTCGCCATCCAACCATTTCATACAAGGTTCGCTTTACAAATGGCTTACCATCCAACCATTTCATACGAGGTTCGCCAATACAGCCGGGCTCACTATCCAACCAAAATGCATAAATGCATTCGATCGTTCGCCAAACAAAGAAAGCTAGTCACATAGCTGAAGTTCATCCAAGTAGCGGACCTCGATATGCAATCAAATTTGCCTGCATAAACGGTTCAAGAAGCTCAAGATCGCCATTCAATCAAGGTTCACCTAAGCACGAATAGCAAAGCTCGCCATCTAACGAAGTTTCCTCAGAGCAAATCCAAAGGCCACGAAGCCACGATAACCACGCAGTTAAATGGTGGGCATCGCTATGCCCACTAACCCATCGCCACGATTCTAGCATGATAGTTACATGCTTAAAGCCCTATAAATAGCCGTGAATAGCTATGAACAAAGGACTTTTGAAAATCCAAAGACTTGGCGCAAAGAGATCGAAGTTCTTCATCAATCATCGCAATTTTGTTCTCGATCACAACGGAAAGCGGCCTCTACGTGAGCATTGAGTGAAGCCTTCGCCACCAAGAACCCATACAAAAGAGAAGTCGATCTATCTTCTCTTCCTCTCAGAATCGAGAGTGTGATTGTAATCTCTTTTCAAAGTCAATCAAACAAAACTTTTTCGACTCTACGTAAGATGCGCAACCACTGGGAGTGACCATTCATTCCGATGAATCGGTGGTGGCGCAATCGCACAAGATTGCATTGGAACCAGGTTCAAACCTTGGTCATTGAATTCGATCGTGGTAAGTACGAGGAGTTCCTCTCCTCGGGGCATCTAGCCCGCTGAAGACACGCTAGTGTCGCCGAAGTCTCAGATGAGACTTCTTCCGCGGGTTTCGCTGAATCCTCTCGAGCGAACCTCGACAAATACCTTTGTCTCTCAAGGACAATGCTCAAAAGTTAGCCGCCAGGCAGGAAGTGGGTTGTTAAGCAACCCAAGTCAACTCGATGTTGTTAGCCAAGTTTTGGCTTGGCGCCTCGCTCCGCCTATGGAAGACCGAACCTTCTAACGGTTCCTCTCAAGACGGCTGCATAACGCCGCCGCAGAACCAAGCTCGCCGACGGCTCGAAGCTTTGGTCTCGCTTGACGGATTCCACTATCGCCCAAAGAAAGCCAACGAACCTCGCTATCATCAAGGGGTTCATTCAAACAAAACGAGTGTCGCCTACCGCTAACCTCGCCCACAAGATGAACGTTGCCCCACGCGAACCTCGCCCACAAGATGAACGCCGCCTAATCCACGATCTCGCCTAAGAGACGAACGCCGCCTACCGCGAAGCCTGGCCGGCGGCAAACCTCGCCACAACGCGGAGGTCCCCTCAAAAGGGATGAACCTCGCCAAGTGGCTAACCTCGCCACAACGTGAGGTCCCCTTGAAGGACGAGCCTCGTTTGAATGACGACTCTCGCCAGCAACATGAGGTCCCCTTTAAAAGGGATGAACCTCATCCAAACAATGAACTTCGCCAGCATGAGGTCTCCTCTAAACAGGACGAACCTCGGCAGGACAAATAACCTCGGGCCGTAATCAAAGGAAATGGCAACCTCGCCAGTTCGCCAAACACGACTCGTGAAGCCTCTTTCATGTGAAGCTCGTTTTTCAGACTCAACTGGGGGTACACCCACTCCTGATCTTTGTGATTATCTCACTCGCAAGCGTGATGCTAGTCAAATGCAATCTCATTGTCTTGCGGAGAAGCTTATTTCTCGCATGCTTCAATGTTCATCGACACATCGCCTCGGTATTTGAGCGATTATCCGACCCATCAATTAGACGCAAGGCGTTTCATAAGAAATAAGCGCCCGCTGGTCATTCCCCCGGAGTGACTATCAACATGGTTGGGAGAAGCGGAAGCAAGACCCCAACAGGTAGTCCTGAATCGTCTGACCCTGAATATTCCCCGGGGTTACGAGGCGCATTAATCAATAGTCAAGGCGCCTATCGAGGTACCCGTCTTCATTCCGGAGCAACAATTCCATTCGATTATAGACAATTGACTGGGGGTACTTCTGAAGAACATGAGAACTCTGGCATTGCTACGTCTCAACCTTCGAACACTGATTTCAGTGACCAGGCCAGTGTCCTCATGGCCGAACGAGAGGAGGAGATGACACGAAGAATAGAAGAGCAACAAGCTACTATTCTTGGCGCAACAAGAATCTATGCGCTTAGAAATGATGATGGAGAAACTTGTGGGCAAGAAGAAGATGGACGAAGGAGGATCCAAATCAAGCAAGAAGGCTACGACGGCACATCATGACATCCACTCAATGTCATCGAAGCGGAATCGAATCCGCTGCATAAAAGAGCAAGATCATGTGTTGCGGGATTTCCAAAAGCAACCGGATGCTCAAACTCCAAGGGCAATCTAAGGAGCCGGGGTGGCGAGGCCATATCCTATAGAATGGGATGATGTCCCATATCCTCCGAAATTCAAGCCACTTAACTTAGTGCGCCTGACGGAAAAGTTCTCCGTCACAACACATCTACTACTTCCAAGCGAACCGGCATTTAACGGTAATGATCCTATTATGACCCATTATTCATTAGCACTTTAAGGGAGTCACGAATGGTTTCAAGGTTAGAGCCCGGTTCCATCACTCGAAAGATTTGCAAAGGCTTTTATGGCCCGATTTCGATGATGACACTGAGGTGTCTATGGCCACTTTGTTGCCGAAGCAAAAGAAGACGGAGTCTGCCGACTTTCGCCAAAGACTCTAATCAATCTCTGCATCCGGACCAAGTCTCGAAGACATTCATCGCGATGTGCGAGCCAACCTCTCGATCAACATACTTTCTAAGATGGGTGCGCTTGAAGCACACTCTTGGAAAGAATTGGTGAGGCAAGGCTAACAAGTTGAAAACATGCTTAAGAGGATTGAGGCGTAAGAACCTCGTGATTATCGTTCTAAAAGGGAGGTAATCGTATATTTTACTTCAAAACAATCAAAGGGGAAGGAGACTCTAGCCGTGGAGACTCAACATACCGAAAACCTTTAAGTAAAACCAAACGCCCGATAACCGCCCTATGAAGAAGTATGATTTCAAGGATGATCGTTGTCCCTATCTTCAAGACTTTACTCAAGATGAACAAGATCACGCCCGAAATAAAGAAGGAGGAAGCTTCAAGGACGGATGATCCAAAATATCGCGATGTACCATCGAATGGTACACCATCCGACGGGTCATGCTACATCTTGAAAGACAAGATCCAAGTCTTGTTAGAAGCGGTGTTATGACTTTGCGCAGAGGATCGAAGAAGGTGTCCGCAAACATGGTCGCTCCGCCATGATTTCGGAATTCAAGTGCGTGATGGTGTAAAGCCAATCCCTCGCGTAGCTGTTGTGAACTTTGATCTCCAGCGGTGGGAAGCACAAGGTATGGTCCTTACACCACGAAAAGGCGAATTATGTGGGTTCACCCCGACTTGTTATCGATGAACAATGGACTTCTTCAAAGTCAAAGGGAAGACTTGTAACGCCACCTCGCCGCTACCGAAAAGGAGCAAGTCAATGACTCTACCAGCAACAAATCGCCCGGTCGCATCCTGCACTGGCTGGCCACCGAGGCTAAAAAGAGTTCCTAAGGGAGTACCCCGAGGTAACACCCGACGAAAGGGCTTGGTAGGTCCAAGACAAGGGAGATCCGCTACAACAAAGCACTCAGAAGGACATGCCCGAACTGGCTCCTTTCCAGCTCGACGTGTTGGCCCAACTCTCCAACATCCCTACGAATTACTTTATTTGAGCTCTTATGCTCTCTCAATCTACCGAGAAGCTCAGAAGCGCTATGATAATGAAGCCGCCTCGCCATTTCCCGTAAAGGACAAATGTGTTTGTGCCCAATATCATCGGTCTTCAAAGGGCCGATACCTTGCATTACTTTTTCATCGGAGGACATGCAAGTGAAGAACCCAAAGCATGATAGGCCGTTGTACTTCATCTATATCGATCTGTCCGAATCAACCGGAGCTCAAGTTGACCCGGATCTGCATTGAGTATCATCCCATTGAGAATTATACAACATCTTGATACCACAGATCGGTTAGCAACGACCGACTACCATCTACGGTTTCAATACTACCACCTCGCCCCTTGGGCAAAATCAAACTCAAATGCCAAATAGGAGACTTGAAGACGATGTTACCCGCTATGTCATCGACGCGATACATCTTATAATTTGCTCTGGGTCAACTCGATCAACGAAAATTTGATCGTCCCATCTACGCTGCATCAATGCATGAAGTATATAGATGAAGAAGGATGGTTAAAACATTGGTCGCTGAAAGGCAACCATTCAAAGGTGTGGAGAATTATTTTACCGATTCGCCAACTACCTTGAGGAAGGCCAAACCGATGAACCACAGATCGAGGATATGATGATGAAATGAAGTCGACATAGAGTCCCAACAAGGAGTTGTTTTCAATGATGTAAAACCCTTTGTAATCGATCCAATGATCCCGATGACGACATAGTCTTTTAATGAAAATTATGATTTAGCTTAACGATCGGGTGTTAAAGTCATATCGACTTGATGTCGAAATTCTCGCCATCGCTGTATTTAACCCGCATTGCACATGCCCATTCAAGCCATTTGTGATAGACCAAAGGCACTCTAACTTCGCAGCGCTTTTGTGATACCAAGAATAATGATCGAAGACATAATCTTTGACAGTCAACAAGCCGTTGCAAAATGAGTTAGAACAACCCAAAGCGGAGGAAAAGGAACCTCGCTTCATATTTCTCGCTAACGGCGCAACATTTGATGAAGAAAATGGGATATGATTTCCTTCACAAAGAAGGGCTAAACTACGGAAAAGGTATCAAACACCGATCCGACCGCTATGTCCCTGAAGGCCACCGATGATTACTATCATAAAACTCGTAAAGGTTAGGATATGAATCATCATCGTATTCATGGCATGTTATGACCGAGGGTGAGTCGATCACTCATCTTCAAGCAACTTCGATTTTGACGATAGGACATGAATTTAAGTCCTTGATGGCCAATATGACCTCATGATCCAATAGAGATCCAAGATGATCTCTACCGCTGCCTGGAGGATCCAATGAGTCAACACTTTGAATGTAATGGGAACATCGCTTTGAACAACGAGATCCACCCATCGATGACAAAATAGCCCAAGTAAAGGACATGGGGTCAAAATCCAACCATTCATAACCAGCTAGTTTGCTGACCAAGAAAAGGAGAGCCTTATCTTTGGTAACGAATATATCGATGTTCGCATGGAGTTATGAAGATATGCCTCGGTTTAGACCCTCAAGTGGCCATGCATCGCTTAACATTAAGCCGAGCTAAACCCGTTAAACAACAACAACGCGCATTTTCCCTCAGTCATGAAAGCCATCGAAAGAAATCGAAAAGCCGACAAAGCAGTGGTTCATCCGAAGTGCAAAGATCCCGACCGGGTAGCAAATATAGTACCCGTGGTAAAGAAAATGGACAGATCCGACCGCGGTGTTGATTACCGAGACTTAAATGCGATGTCCGAAAGACGATTTCTACCAATTACGACATTATCATCGACAACACATGTGGATTCGAGGATGTCTTTTATGGATGGCTTTTCGGTACAATCAAATCAAAATGCAACCTAATGATGAAAAGCATACCGCCAACACCGCTCGATATACCGCTATACCATGCCCTTTGGCTTGAAAACTAGGGCTACGCATCACAGGCTATGACCACTATTTTCCAAAACATTTACGAGGAGGGAATGCCGTGAGACGATTTAGTAGTTAAGAGTCGTCACAAAGGTGATCACTTGCATGACTTGAAGACAACATTTGAGATAATGCGGCACATCGCTTGAAGATGAACCCAACCAAGTCTTTTGGGATGTCAAGTGGTAAATTCTTAGGGTTCGTGGTCACGCAGATGGGATTCTAATTCTGACAAGATCAAAGCTATCCAGAACTTCCACCTCCTAGAAGCCTTAGGAGCTTCGGGTTCCAAGGGCTTTGGTTTATATTCGCAGATTCATTTCCAATTTATCGTGGAAATGTCAACCATTCTCGGCTCATGAAGAAAGGTGTATCGCTCGCTTGGGATGAAGATTGCCTGGGCATTCAAGAGATCAAAACATATCTTTCTAATCCCCCGTGTTAGTTGCACCTAAGTCGAAAGCCTTCGATTTACATCCGCTACGGTATGCGCAAGGTGTCTTTAGCACGTGATCGATGACAATGGCCACCAACAGTAGCCTATTACCTCGTGACACCGTTTGGGTCAATATCGATATCCTCCCATTCGGAAGGAATGTTTGCTTTTCTTCGCCATCCAAAAGATGGCACTATCTAGGGGATGCACCATACACGCCATCTCCAAAATTTATACGTATTCATGACCCGTACCGCACGCTGAATGGTCGAATGGCTAGATGGGCATTGTTATTATCTCAAGATTTACATTCACTTCAAACCTCGGCGATGAAGGGTCAAGCCGTGGTGATCTTATGGCTAACCATCCATTAAAAGGGAAAGTCGAATTGTATCAAGACATGCCCGATGAAACTTATGAAGCTAACTGTTTCTAAGGAAACGTATGGCGCTGTTCTTTGACTGAGTCAGCGAGTTTAATTTCTGACGGCCCCGTTGTTCGAGTGGGGTAGTATTGATATCTCCACAAAACCATGTGATACCACGAAGCCGTGGTCGTAACCATGCACCAATAACGTAAGCGTAGAGTATAATGCGCATTGATTGGTCTCGACATAGCCAAACATTTAGGCGGAAACACCTTGAGGCATTTGGGGATTCAGCCTAATCGTAAAACAACTAAGAGGAGAGTACGGTCGCACGAGGACCTTATCCCTCATCATGCAAAGCAGCCATAACTTTAGCTTCACCTTTGAAAGCTTTTACATTGATCATGTACCCCGCTTGCGTAACACTTATGATGGCTATGCTCTTGCGCAGAAGCACGCTTAGCCCTCCCCGAGAATGCTACTCAGAGTGTTAGTGTGTCTAGTCGGCAACTATTTCACCAAAATATGCATTACAGATCCAAGCGCTTCGAAGACTAACCTAAGTCACTTGAAGCACGACCCGCTTCCCTCGATCATCGATTATGTCTTGTATGGATATTGTCTCGAAAGAAAGGGAGTCGATTCGCCGACGAAAGCATCAAGATTTTACTATGATTCCCACCACGCACTTTATATAGAAGGTCATATGATGGGTTACCGCCGATGTCTCCACAACTACTAAGCAGAGCAAGTCTTGAAAGAAGCTCATGACTGCTGATGGGTAATTTTGAGGATTACCTTAGTTGCAAGTATTCAACCCTTATCAAGTTATAGTATAAAAGATTATCGATCCCACGAGGAACGGAAAAGTAGGAGGAGTTTTGCTCAAGTTTTGGTTCTCTAATTATGCGCGACAATTAGGATTTTATTCAAATAAAATGAAAATAAGGAAATGGTGAATGTGGATGTGGAGAGGTTAAAGAGAGTGGATTGTGGATTATGTGCAAAGGAGGAAAAAATAAAGTTGAGAGGGAGTTATATGCACATAATAACAAAACTAGGTTTGAGATTATATGCACATGGAGGGAAATGAGATTGAGAGAAAATAAGTGCAAAATAAAAGAAAGCAAGATTGAGAGAGAGGAGAGAGTAAAGGAAAATCAAAATCAAGAATAAAGGAAAATAGCAAACAAATGGAAAACAAGGATAGTGGAATGTAAAGTATGGAGGATTAATTAAAGATATGAGGAATCTAGAGTAGATCCACTTAGCTTATCTCAATCTCATGAGAATGAGTTGGATTTGTTAGCTAGTTTCAAACAATCTCTAGGGATCCCACAAATATTGGCTCCACACTTAGAAAGGGTAATTCCCTAGAGGGTTCTAGCCTCAAGGTGAATTAAAGGAAAGGAAAATCTATTCTAGAAAGTAAATACAAGAATTAAATACATTGCATGAAAGTAAATTGCATGAAAGTAAATTGCATGAAATTAAATTGCATGAAAGTAAATCTAAGCTACAAAGCAATAAATGAACAAGAAAGAAAATGAAAAGAAATAAAATAGAAACCAACAACTCCTCGATCTTAATCTAATCCTCCTTTGGTCCTTGGATTAGAAGAAGAGAAAGGAAATTGAAGGTGAAAAATTTCATTTATTGTGTAACAAAAGTTACAATTTTGGAAGGTCTCCTCAATTAAGAGTAACCTCTCCAAATGGAGTTTTACAAAATATTTCACACTCAAACACTCAACCTTCACCCCTATTTATAGCCCAACGGAGTTGATGTGAACCATTGGATCAAACCTAGCCAAAAGGAAGAGAAATCCACCATTAATTGAATTGTGGGAACCGACGGTTGGTCGAGTCGTTAGCCAATCGCTTAATCGTTGGCCAACCGTTGGTTCGATACAACTGTTATGGTCAACCGATTGGTTCCCAACCTAATTTGTCTTTTCTTGATTTTTCACCTAATTTATCTTGGATCAATTTGGTATCTTAGGCCTTGGTTTGTCTTCGATTTGGGCTTCAAATATTGGTAGAAATTCGAATTTGAGTCATTTGGGCTTTTATTCATTATTTCTTTATTAGCCCGCAAAATAAGAAATGATTATTAGTAATATCGTTATTCATATAACATAGGTAATAAGGGTATAAAAATGTAATTAAAATGTGATAATCAAATACCCCCACACCTAAGCTTTTGCTAGTCCTCTAGCAAAGAAAATAAAAAGAAAACCTAACTCACTTTCAGTAGAATCATGGTTGTATTTAGCACATACAACAAGCCTTTAAACCCCTAGGTTACCCTAGTGGACGAAGTTGTAGTCTCGTGAGGGTTTGCAGGAATATACCCACAAAAATCTCAAGCCAATTTAAAGAAGTTAATAAAATAATTAATTCATTTGATATCTTCAAACATTCCAATTGAAGTTGGTTAATACTCAAGAAAACGCTTTATCATAACTCAATGTAATTTTCTTAAGAAAATCCTTTCAATATAGTTATACAAAACCAAGTTTAACTCAAAATTTAATTTAAAAGTTTTGAAACGACATGCTAACCCTGTTTTAAACAACTTCAAGTCTTTTAATCCATTTTATTTTTCAAGAACATATACAAATATAACTATATACAAAAACATGGTTAGTATGATTTTTTTTACTCTTTATTCCTTGGTGGTTTTGTTCTTTTAATCGGCTTTCTAAGTGACCATTTAGCGAAGTTTTGGGCCAATGAATCCCAACCTAATTGGGCTTAGGTCATTAAATAATCCTCTGCTTAATTACTCACCAACTTAGGCTTAGTAAAATAGAACCACCAATGATTTTAAGAGAAATTTTTCTTCTATTTATTAAGTTAGTATATATGTGTGTATATGTATATATATATTCTGAACAATATTTGATCAAGACAACTTGAAAAATTATTTTCAACTCTAAGTTAGGCATGCAAAATTTCATTACTTTAATTAAAAATCTAAGTTACAACTTAAGTAAAGTATATTACTTTGAAAATCATTTCTTAAGAAATTTATTTGGAGTTATCATAAAAGGTAAACTTGAGTATAGAACCAACTAAGGATTAGAAGACTTAAATTCTATCAAATTGATCAATTATTCTATTAAGTTGGCAAGTGACTTTTTTTTATGAAAAGAGGAAAAATGACAAAAAGAAAGAAAATGGTAAGAAGAGGAAAATGACTAAGATAAAGAGCAAAATGACTAATTCCCACCCCCACACCTAAATTTTGCATTGTCCTCAATGCAAATTCTATTATGCACAAAGTAAAACAGATAAGCATGGAAGCACTTACATTTGTTCGGTCGACTTCAACAATGATAAAAAGTCAGAATTACCTTTGGTATGAGAAGGTGGAGTCAAAAATTTATTCTCTCCTTTTTTTTTTCTTTTTCTTTTTTTTTTAAAGAACAAGAAACTCTCACATGAGAGAAGAATAAATTCTTTTTATTATTGTGGGACAAAAATAAAATGTAGAATAAAAGATAAAACATGAGAAGCTCATATTCTACATTAAATCCTACCTTATTGCTTGAATTCTACCCTCAAATTTAAAGAATTTCAAGATGATATAATCAATGATGTTCTCAAATTCTGAAAATTCCAAGGTTTGCAATGTGTTTTGCAAAGAAATTAAGGTAGGTCTTATTGGTGTTATGCATTTTGAACTTAGATTTTGATTAATGACAATTTGACATTTTGGTTGCTCTTCAAAAATCTAAGCTCATCAAAAGAGTTCTTCAATGTTGCATTCAAAAGGCATGTATTCAACACGCTCTCATTTTGGAAAATCAAATCAATTTTTAAGATTTCCAGCCTCATGAAAGATTTCCTCAAAACTAATCGATTCATTCTCTACTTCTCTAAACTTTCTTGGATGTAATTGATTTCGAAAGGTCGCTTATCAATATTATTTCTCGGATTGAAAATATTAAGTTCGCAGCTAGATTCCCAAAAGACACCATGTGACCAGCTTTACAGCTTGATGAGAGCATTAGAAGTGGCTAAGAACGGTCTTCCTAAGATCACTGTATCCGTCCTTTGGGATTGAAACGGTTGTGTTTCCGTGACTACTAAATCAACAGAAAAATGAAGTCTCCAACCTTTATCGACATCTGTTATTTCACCCATAGGGACCTTAATGTGATCTATCACCATCAAGTGTGCATCTAGTTGGCTTGAGTTCCCCGACACCTAGTTGTTGGTAGATCGAATATGGAAGCAAGTTGACACCGCCCCTAAGTCTAAAAGCTTATCGATATGAGTATTACCAATGATACATGGGATGGTAGGACAACCTCGATCCTTATGTTTCAATGGTAGACTTTGAGAGGACTTCACCGATATTGGGCAGAAAGACTTTCTTTGGAACATTTATTTGCCTTTTTGGTACATAATTCCTTTAAAAATTTGGCATAAGAAGGAATTTGTTCAATGACATCTAAAGAGGAATGTTGACCTTAACCGCTTGAAAGTCTCTAGAATTTTCCTCCTCGAGAGGAGTGCTTCCTAGGCCCGAGTCTATCCTGTAAGGAGCAACCGGTTTAAATTGATTAGACTCGGTTCTGTTCTGTGTTCCGGGTCATCGAAGGGTGTGATTTAAGAGAGAGAATTTGTTCTCGTTCAGGGTTTCACTTAGAGGCATTCTAACCTCGATTATCGACTGTCATTCTGACCGTAGTGAATGGATTGCATTCACTTCACTGTAGGTTGAACTTGATCCCGTCCTTCGGGTTGGGCACGGGTTGACTCTAAAGTTCCTTTCTCTCTCACTCATGGCATTAGCTAGTTGACCAAGTTGGGTTTCTAACCTAGCTATGGCTTGAGTGTTGGAGGTGAGGATTTGACCGGTTGATTGCATGAAGGAATTCAACGTGTTTGATGTTTGAGTCAATAAGTTCGTGGTCCGTGTAGAGGTTTTAATCAAAGTATCTAGACCCTTTTCCGAACATTAAGACGCTTATCATGATCCGCAATTTGAGGAGTGTGATTTGTAGATTGGTGATGAGGAGACCGATTTTGAAATGACGATTTGGTTGTTGAAAATTGAGAGGAACCGTATTGCCCCTAGAGAATTGTTGGGTTGAAGAGGGAGGAAATTTTGATTTCCGAGTAGTTTCTGGTTCCATGCAAAATTTGATGATTTCTCCAACCTCGGATTGTAGGTTGGAGAAAATGGATCATTCACCTGACAAATGCAAATTTATTTGACCTAGTGGTCGACGGATCCTAAAAGAGGACATTCCTCCAAACATGAGATGGAGACAGCATTATGACAACCTCGAGGTAGAAATGGTTGATTTGAGCCGAGCTCGTTCTTTGACTTCTAAAGCTTCTAACCCACGCATGATTGTCGCCATCTTGCTTCGTGAGGCTATGTTTGTTTCTAGGACAGACCACGGTTTTGGTTGGGAAACCGATGAAACACGGTCATCACAATGTTCCCATCGCATGGTTTTCTGATAAACTCTCTAAAAGTCCCAAGCTTCATCTGCATTTTTCTTCATGAAATCCCCTTGACACATTGACTCTAAGGAAGTTTTGAAGAATAATCCAATCCTTCATAAATGATTTGGCATAATCGCCACTTTTCAAGACCATGGTGAGGACATTGATAAGAAGATCTTTGAATTTGTCAAAATACTTCCAAAAGGTTCTCCGGACAATTTTAAAATTTTGAATGTCTGTTTCTAAGCTTGATTGTTTTATGGATAGGAAAGAATTTTTCAGAAACTCTTACAAATTCACCCCAAGTTGAGATGGAATCAGGGCAAGCTATACATACCATTTTTGGCTTTGTCCTTAAGGGCAAATGGAATAAATCGGAGTTTGATCGCATCTTCGCTAAGTCCCTCATCTTTATCATGAGGCAAACTTCTTCAAATTCGAGATAAAGATGTATGCCTTCTGGTTTCGAATTCTAAGAATTTGGGAAGCATGTTTATGAAATGCGGTCAAGTTCAAAATTGGTTCCATTTACCTCGGGAGTTTTATGCAAGAGGGGATTGCATTTCTAGTGGGTAACAAACATCTTGAAGAACGTGGGTTGGTATTAGCCATTTCGCTTGGTTCAAGAGATGAATCAAAACTAATTAAACGATTAGTATTATCCCTAACCCAAGTTTGCATACACCAAAATCAAAAAATTTTTTTTTGAAAAAGGATAAGAGAAAAAGTTAAGAAGATGAGAAAACTAACTAAAAATAAATCAAGCAATCACTTTTCAATCACCCTAACTCTAGGGTTAAGCCTAAACTTGACCACAGCTCCTAACCAAGAATTCCCTTAATGAAAAGATCAAAGTTTACTTGGGTAATTAGCCGTAAGGATAGTACTAGAGGGAGATCAAAGATCAATTAAGTACCTCTTTCCTTTCTGAGCTTCACGCAACCCCTAAACCTTGCCTTAGACACCAATTAATCCAAATAAACTTGGACCGTTCACTTAAGAAATTATTGTTCCTTAATGAGCTCAATCCTTAGGGGCCAACGCCTAATCAAATTTTAAGAGGCTTGGGTATGTGTAGTGAGGAATTAGTGATTTTGGCTAAGGAAAGGGTGATGAAATCCCTCACCTTATCTTGATTATGGGTTTTTCCTTAAGATATTTTCAAGTGTGTGCCAAATCAAGATGCTCAAATCACTTGGTGAATTCCTACTATTATATGAAATGCAACCCTAAGAATTAAAAGCAACTAAAAGGATGCAAAACAAAATCTTTTTATTATGGTCGACAATAAAAAAATGAAGTTTATTAGGGTCTACAAGGGAAAAAATCTTATTTTTATTTTTTAT
Source organism: Asparagus setaceus (assembly GCA_012295165.1). Classification (NCBI taxonomy): domain Eukaryota; kingdom Viridiplantae; phylum Streptophyta; class Magnoliopsida; order Asparagales; family Asparagaceae; genus Asparagus; species Asparagus setaceus. The sequence goes on from CM022710.1 coordinate 16,304,959, forward strand.
TTTTATTTATCCTAATTGTCTCTAATGTATATGAACTATCTAAAGGGTGGAATTGAAAATACTAGATGGAGAAGTTACCCACTAAAAGCAATGCAAAGCCTCGTTGAGGCAATTCTTCAATCTTGAATCTTCAACTCTTGATCTTCAAGCTCCAAGTTCCTACACAAAAGAAAACACACAAAATAAAAACCAAACTTAATGAAAATCCTACTTATGCATCGCTCCCTAAGAACGCCAAAACTTGATGGGTAATTTTGAGTGATTACCTTAGTTGCAAGTATACAACCCTTATCAAGTTATAGTATAAAAGATTATCGATCCCACGAGGAACGGGAAAGTAGGAGGAGTTTTGCTCAAGTTTTGGTTCTCAAATTATGCGCGCGACAATTAGGAGTTTATTCAAATAAAATGAAAATAAGAAAATGGTGAAAGTGGATGTGGAGAGGTTAAAGAGAGTGGATTGTGGATTATGTGCAAAGGAGGAGAAAATAAAGTTGAGAGTGTGGTAGGGTATGCACATAATAACAAAACTAGGTTTGAGATTATATGCACATGGAGGGAAAATGAGATTGAGAGAAAATAAGTGCAAAATAAAAGAAAGCAAGATTGAGAGAGAGAGTAAAGGAAAATCAAAATCAAGAATAAAGGAAAATAGCAACAAATGGAAAACAAGGGAAAATAAAGAATGTAAAGTATGGAGGATTAATTAAAGATATGAGGAATCTAGAGTAGATCCACTTAGCTTATCTCAATCTCATGAGAATGAGTTGGATTTGTTAGCTAGTTTCAAACAATCTCTAGGATCCCACAAATATTGGCTCCACACTTAGAAAAGGTAATTCCTAGAGGGTTCTAGCCTCAAGGTGAATTAAAGGAAAGGAAAATCTATTCTAGAAAGTAAATACAAGAATTAAATACATTGCATGAAAGTAAATTGCATGAAAGTAAATTGCATGAAAGTAAATCTAAGCTACAAAGCAATAAATGAACAAGAAAGAAAATGAAAAAGAAATAAAATAGAAACCAACAACTCTCGATCTTAATCTAATCCTCCTTTGGTCCTTGGATTAGAAGAAGAGAAAGGAAATTGAAGGGTGAAAAATTTCATTTATTGTGTAACAAAGTTACAATTTTGGAAGGTCTCCTCAATTAAGAGTAACCCTCCTCTCCAAATGGAGTTTTACAAAATATTTCACACTCAAAACACTCACCTTCACCCCTATTTATAGCCCAACGGAGTTGATGTGAACCATTGGATCAAACCTAGCCAAAAGGAAGAGAAATCCACCATTAATTCGAATTATTGGGAACCGACGGTTGGTCGATCGTTAGCTAACCGTTAGCCAACCGTTGGTCAACCGTTGGTCAACCGAACCCCAACCAATTTGTCTTTTCTTGATTTTTCTTCACTAATTTCTCTTGGATCAATTTGGTATCTTGGGCCTTGGTTTGTCTTCGATTTGGGCTTCAAATATTGGTAGAAATTCGAATTTGAGTCATTTGGGCTTTTATTCATTATTTCTTTATTAGCCCGCAAAATAAGATAAAAATGATTAGTAATATCGCTATTCATATAACATAGGTAATAAGGGTATAAAAAATGTAATTAAAATGTGATAATCAACTGTTTGTGGAGCACACCACCGCATCTAAGTTATGGGATCGGCCGCGTAGACTGCCATATTACATACGACAATGGTAAGGATGCCATGGCTACGCCAACGACATGTCATGCGCTACAAATACATGCTAATTACCTTCACCAACCGGAACACTTGCATCCTACCGCCACCCCGCCATTGAAACGTGGGGAATGGATATTGGTCCCATTCCGCCTCTTCAAAAGGACACTGCTTCATATTGGCGATAATCGACTATTTCTCAAAATGGGCGGAAGCTATTCCATTGAGAATGGTCAAGACTAGTGATGTGATCAAAATTGTCAAGCATCACGCCATATACCGATATAGTGCCAAGACAAATTGTCCACCTACAATGGTCCACAATTTGTCGGCCATGCTTTCACGCGATTTCAGCGATAAATTCAATCCGAATTTAGCATCAATAAATTTACTATCCTCAAGGGCGAATCCGACAAGCCGGCTTTTAATAAGACGATCATCAAGATCCTTACCAAGATGGTCTCTTCAAATAAGAAGGATTGGGATGATAAGTTGGGACAAAGTTTGTGGGCTTACCATTGTTCGCGGTAAAAGTCGATTTGTTATTCATTGCTCCGTTTGAACTTGCTTACGCCTTCTTTGGCCTACAACAAAAATTCAACAAAAGAATGCCTTTTATTTCAAGGCGCATAAATGAAAACGAAAAATTACAACTTTCTCCTTAGTGAACAAACACGGGATCTCATATATCGAGGTCCTCGCCATGGGTTCTTTGCCCGTGTCGGACTTTTGTGTCCAGGACCACCGCCAAGCAATTCGATCCGTAGAGACCTGCCCCGAACTACGACGAGGCTCGCTTCACGGAGGAAACGAAGCGCCGAGGGGATCACACTCACGAAGGAGAGGATCGCCGAGCGGTGAGATCTACTAGGAGAAATCACAATGCTATCCCCTAGATTAAGACGCTTAATCTAGAGGCTCAGAGTTCGACCAATTTAGTTACCTTCGCTTGAGATCGACGCCGATCGAACTTGTGTGCTCGCCTGCTCTGAACCGAAGGCCGATCAGCCGTGGATCTCGCAAGAATTCTTCGAAGATCTCCCAAATCCGCCTGAAAACTCACAAATCTCCTTCAAGCCCCTTGCTCTCCAAAAAATCCCCTTTAGAAGAAGACACCCCCTATTTATACAAATCGGCAGGGTTCGCTTCGAGCCAGCCATTCTCGCTGTTGGCCGAGGCTGCTCGCCATGCAGGTTGCTCATTGCCCGCTGCTCGCTCTCGCTTCGTTCCGCCTTTATACTTGACTCGACTACTTGTTCGCTCCGCTCAACGGTCCCAATCCGATCGTCCGTTTCAAGTCCGGCGAACCATGCTGTGACGCCTGGTTCGCCGCCGAAGTTCAAGCCTTTAACGATTCGACGCTCAGATTATTCGATGGTTCTCATTCGCCACTTCGCCACGAAGTTGGTTTCGGATCTTGTAAGTATTTTTCAACGCTTACAGATACCCTCCAAAGCCGCCTCTGGCCTGATTCTTGATGAGTCCGATGTTGACATGATGGTTCCCGGCCACCGGCCGAGGTCCCAAAGATAGCTTCAAGTCTTCGATTCTTTCGTGACCATCCGCTTCTTTGTAGGATTTCGATAAGATCACGGCGGCTGCATTTATTGTCCGACCGCTTGTTAAAATCTTGATTCGCTGCTGGTGAGTTTTGTTTGTAACTCTCGTGTCGGTTGGTTGTTGTTTGACTAACCATCGACTTTTGACTCATCCGATGTCGGCTAACTCCTTGTTGGCGCATAACGCTGGTTGTGTCTGATACGGAATTTCATAACCTTCAACCGCTAATTCTTCCATCATCACATGTGTTGTTGGTTTAACCACGCCGAGGACTGTTTTTCATGGAGATATCCTCCGAGGATTCCTTGTTGAAACAGAGACCATTTGGCTTTCAACCATCGCCCTAGTCGGCAAGTGCGACGCTTTGACCGTTGTTGGTTGATTGATTATCCACGGTGGGTGAAGTTTCTTCGACTGGACATATTGTCCGTGTCGCATGACGCTCATGCCTCGGCCGATTATTCCTCTCTTGGATATTATGGTGGAGGAAATTAAGGGTTATCGAAGTTATCCTTAAGAATATGGGTTTATTCTCCAGAACTCCTCGCTGAAAATTTGGAAAAGCTTATACTCGTAATCCTAGTTGAGTAGGATTGGGCTACGCTGATCTTCGCCGATGCAACCGCACGATCGAAGTTATCCCTAAGAATATTTCTTGAGAATATTCTTCCGGGAACTTCTCGACAAATTAGAAATAGTTTATACCGTAATCCTAGTTGAGTAGGATTAGCGACGCCGCTGATTTTGCGCCGATGTAATCCGCGACGATCGAAGTTATCCCTAAGAATATTTCTGTGAGAATATTCTTCCGGGAACTTCTAACAAATTAGGAAATAGTTTATACCGTAATCCTAGTTGAGTAGGATTAGCGACGCTGATTTGGCGCTTCTGCAAATCGCGACGATCGAAGTTATCCTAAGAATATTTTGTGAGAATATTTTTCCGAACTTCTCGACAAATTAGGAAACAGCTTTATACCGTAATCCTAGTTGAGTAGGATCATGACGCTGATCGGCGCCGATAACCGCGATGATCGAAGTTATCCCTAAGAATATTTCTTGTGAAAATATTCTTCCCGAACTTCTCGACAAATTAGGAAACAGCTTTATACACGTAATCCTAGTTGAGTAGGATTAGCGACGCCGCTGATTTGGCGCTCTGTAATCCGCACGATCGAAGTTATCCCTAAGAATATTTCTTGTGAGAATATCCTTCCCGAACTTCTAACAATTTAGGAAACAGCTATACCGTAATCCTAGTTTGAGATTGCCATCACGCTGATCGGCGCCGAATTTCAAGGTGTTATCCCCAATAAACCTTCGTAATCTTTCCCAATATAGCGGAGGAAGTAGGAGCCAATCAACGGACTGATTTGGCACTATTTTGACATCCGATAAGATTCCACTAGGACTCCTAATTAGGCTGATTAGAGTCCTATTAGAATTGATTTGGGCCCATTAGGAGTTGTTATAAATACTCATGACCCCTTGGCTCCTCGACCTAGGCCGCCCCTTATGCTCTCTTGTTTTCACTCGCTTCGCCGTCAGATCTTCCTCGATCAACAAGGTATGCACACGAGAGTTTTACAAGGTCTTTTTCATCTTTTTCCCTCTTTTCCTTGTGTATGCAGTGATGAAACCACGAGGGGAGAAGGATCTGCGGAGCGGGCGGCGGGCGGGCGCTAGCGGCGGGCGTATAGCTGCCGCTGGCGGGATTTTGCGCCAATATTCGCTGGCGCTTTGGCTGGCACGGCCATTGGCGCTACATGGCTGGCGTTGGCGCTTCGCTGACCGGCGCGCTGGCGGCCGCTTGGTTTCATATGGCTCCAGCTACAAGGTCGTTCGTAGCTTGTTCCGTCGGGTTGTGGTGTCCGCTGGTGCCTCGTCATGGCTGGCTGAGCCACGACCGACCAAACGGGCTCTTTATCAATTCGCATTTTTCAACCGCATATCTGACTTATTATTATTATTTTTTCTTTTGCGCTGATGTCGCCGCTAAGATCCCATGTTCGAGGAGTCGATCAACTCGCGACGCAGACGCGAATGCACACCTCCTTCTTTCGGTGGTGTGTCACTTATCATATTCTCATACAAATATGCATTGTATCCCCGCCGCTTCCTCCTTGTGAGGCGATTGGGAAGAGCCAAATCCTCCTTGTGGGGACCGACGCCAGATTGTGCACGCTGCTACGACCCCGCTTCCTCCGTGAGGCGATTGGGAAGAGCCGAGATTCTCCTTCGTGGAGGATTGAGGCTTCAAAGCTCACCCGCCTTTAACGGGAGCGATTTCATACCGCACTTTGCCCCGTGGAACGGGATATATTGCCGCTTTGTTTATACTATATTTATCGTTTCTCCCGTATTCAATACGGATGAAATCGCTATACCCGCTATAAGGTCGTGACTCAATCTCATGGGTTTCGAGAAGAGTTCTACTTTATGTCAGTTTTTCAAGATATTCCTCCTAAATGATTCTAACCCTTTGTTCTCTGTGTATGGATGTTCGGATGATTATTCGCCTATTTCAAGGCTCCAAATGTCAAGTCTCGATTCTAAGGTCATCCGAGAACACCTTTTCCACCGAGGAAGTTAACCGCAATGTAGGCTAACACCCGCAGAAGAAACCAAGAAGCTCGAGCCTACCATCATAATTTTGATGACGAAGTTTGAGGGATCGCCTGCCATCCGACCATTTCCTTACAACCTTGGTCGAAACCAGATTTCCACCCTTCGGTATAGGGCGGGTGGAGGCCCCTGTGTTAATCTTGACGGCCACTTCCACGGATTCAACCTATCGCCGATTGCCCCGGCCAAAAAATTGCTCCTAACTCCACCTGCGGATGGGTCCTTCACCGTTGGAGAATGGTTTGAAACAGCATCTCTATTATCGAGGTTAGATGGGTAATTTATGGTCTTTTGCCCATTCATATTGAGTAGCTTGGAGGAAATTCACGTGTTGGTGGCCCTCCTGTTAACCGCTGTGATTAAAAGCTCACTAGCCGGCTAACTCTTGCGCATCGTGGAGAGTTTAGCCTTTTTGAATCATGCAATGAGGGTAATACCTTCTGCCGAGGCTCTGATCAAGGCTTCTCGAACGCACCTTCGCGAGGAGAATATCGAGCAAGAGGTCATTTTGCTAACTCATATGAGCTGCAAAGCGCCGCTGCGCCGATAAACTTGTACCACACCCATGTCAAACGACAGAATCGGATCGTTCAGGGGAGAAGACGAAGAATTTCACGCTGAGTGCACCAGAGTCCGTGATGTCATTGAACGGGAGAAGCAAGTCCTCGAGGCGACGCGTCCGGAACACGCGGCCGCTATTGCCGCTAACTCAAGAGGAACTTGAGAAGGAAGCCAAAGCTCGGTTCGAGCTTAACCAGAGGAAAACTAGCCGGCCAAAATGACCTCGCCTTCACATTACTAGATTGCGCCCAATGAAGTCTCGACGGTTGCTTTGGTCTCGGTGACTTCTTTGTTTTCTTTGTTCAGCCACGTCGTTGTGATTATCACAACTTTGCTTGAATCGATTGTCTCGACAATTGTAGCTCCTTTTATATTTGCTTCAAATGAATAAGATTTATTCCCTTCATTGCTTATTATGATTCTTTTATTTCGTCTGAAATAATTAACCATAATACTTATAGGATTTTTGGCGAATCCTCAGCCATCAACGGGTTTGATTAGCCTTTACCAACTACCGTTTGAGTTGGGCTAGCGCGCGGATTATCTGGATCCGCTCCGCGACGTGACGTGCTAAAAGAATGAAACTCTTCTAGACTTGTTGCTATGATATTGAATACATAGGCTTCACATCTTTACGCAAGAGACCACCCTAACGCTGCGGTTACACGTGAGACTCATCCCTTCTTAGGCTTTGGGATGAAATACCCCGAATCGACTCGTGTCTTCTTCAATCGGGAAAGATTAAACCGCAACGCGGTGTTAGACGCTGGCTTTATCCCTTCTTAGGCTTCGATAAAATACCCCTGAATCCAACTCGTGTCTTCTTCAATCGAAAAGACTAAACCGCGACGCTGCGGTTAGGCGCCGACTTTATCCCTTCTTAGGCTTCGGATAAAATACCCCGTAATCAACCGTGTCTTCTTCAACCGGAGATCAAACCGCGACGCCGTTAGCGCCGACTTTATCCCTTCTTAGGCCGGATAAAATACCCTGAATCGAACTCGTGTCTTCTTCAATCGGAAAAAGACTAAACCGCAACACGGGTTAGGCGCCGACTTTAGGGTTATTGGCCAACCCCGCCCTTCAACGGGTTTGATGAGCCTTTACCAACTACCGCTTGAGCTCGCTAGCATGTAGATTTTCAAACCGCTTCTACACACGACGCCGCTGGCTAAAAGAATGAAACTCTTCTGACTTAATGCTACGATGTTGAATACGTAGGCTTCGCTTTTATCACTGGAAGACTAAACCGCAACGCTGCAGTTAGGCTGCTTTATCCCTTCTTAGGCTTCGGATAAAATGCCCTTAATCAACTCGTGTCTTCTTCATCGGAAAGACTAAATCGGCACCGCGAGGCGTTGGCTTTATCCCTTCTTAGGCTGGGATAAAATACCCCAAGATGAACTTGGTGTCTTTTCAATCGAGAAAGACTAAACCGCAACGCTGCAGGAGGCTGGCTTTATCCCTTCTTAGGCTTCAGGATAAAATGCCCTTAATCAACTCGTGTCTTCTTTAATCTGAGAAAGACTAAACCGCAACGCTGGGTGAGGCGCTGGCTTTATCCCTTCTAGGCTTCGATAATATGCCCTTAATCAACTCGGTGTCTTCAATCGAAAAGACTAAACCCAAGAACGGCATAGCGCTGGCTTTATCCCTTCTAGGCTGATAAAATGCCCCAAGATGAATCTGGTGTCTTTGACCGGAGAATGACTGAACCGGAGTAAATTGGTGAGAGAGAAGGAACTTTATGTTCTATTTCGTATGAAACCAATAGCGTGGGCCTCGCCAGAGGAATCGAAAAGACTCGTGACCTTCAAAGGACAACCTCGTCTCGAAAATCCCTACAAGATACCTTCACCGGCGCTACCTAGAGAGAGGTGGAACTAAGAGTGGATCTCCACCGAACCGAAGAGACTCAGTGACCTTCGGACAACCTGGTCTGAAAATCCCGCGATACCTTCACGGGCGCTACCTAAGATGAAAGATGGAACTAAAAGTGGGATCTCCACCCAGAACCGAAGAAACTCGTGACCTTCAACGGACAACCTGGTTTGAAAATCCCACGATACCTTCACCGGCGCTACCTAAGATGAAAGATGGAACTAAAAGTGGATCTCCACTTCGAGAACCGAAGACTCGTGACCTTCACCGGACAACCTGGTTCGAAAATCCCACAAGATACCTTCATGGGCGCTACCTAAGAGAGAGATGGAACTAAAAGTGGATCTCCACTGAGAACCGAAAGACTCAGCGACCTTCACCGGACAACCTGGTCTCGAAAATCCCAAGATACCTTCACCGGCTACCTAAGATGAGAAGATGGAACTAAGAGGGATCTCCACCGAGAACCGAAAGACTCAGTGACCTTCAACGGACAACCCGGTCTGAAAATCCCAAGATACCTTCACCGGCGCTACCTAGGAGAGATGGGACTAAGAACCCTCCGCTTATCACGAAAGGGATCTGATGCTTGGAGAGGAAGAATTTTATATTCTATCTCCTACAGAAAAGGATTTTGATTGGGCCTCTTGTTCATAGAAGGAATCAAGAGGAGATTGTGGCAATGTACCATAAAATTTGTAGGCCCACCGTCAAGGGATTTGATCGGTGGGGGAAAATAATGATGGAGGATAAATCTAGGGTTATCCTCAAGTGGGTAACACATCCCACGAGGAACTTCCCGTTGAAACGGGTTATCCTGAAGATACTAAGGGTAGTATTTCTTCAGGAACTTCCCATTTATCGGCATTAATTGCCGGTCGCCATTTAGGGTAATTAGGCGGTATGCACCATTAGAGTAGACCGCTTTATTACAAACGACCTCCCATTTAGGTTCAATTTACCTTTCTTTGGAAGTGAGGATTATCTGGTCGCCGAGCAAATGAGGACCAAATCTCCTTCTTTAAAGGTTCTCTGTCAACTTTCTTGTTGAAAGCCCTCACATCCTAGCTTGGTAGAACTCAATGCATTGTTGAGCCTCCGCGCTCATCTAACATCTCAGCTCTTCGAGACGCTTCGATGTTGTTCTTCGTCGCCATCTCGCTGAAAGGGCTGGCGCGGCGACGAATCAATTTCCAACGGAGAATCGCCGCACCCGTGAACCGTGGAGTACGGGTCGCCAGTTGGCGGCGTATCAACAGCGATATGCCCGTGTGCTCTCCGAAGTTTATCATCCCAGCCTCGCTTGTTATTCTTCACAAGCTTCACAAAATTTTGATAATCGCCTTGTTGAATGCCTCGCTAATCCATTTGCAGCCGGATTATAAGCCGCTGACAGACATCTTGTATCTTGAACTTTTCGCAAAACCCGATGAAGGAATTGCCGATGAATGGGACCGCTATCATGCACGATCCGCTTTCGGACACCGGTCGGAAATGACATGGTGTTTGATAAATTTGACGACAGCATTTCGCTTTACTTCTTTTAGCGGATTGCTTCACCACTTGGAGAAGTAGTCGGTGATCGCTAGAATAAACCGACGCTTTGACCGACGGAGGAAAATGGGACCTACAACGCCCATTCCCCATGTCTCAATGGCCGATGTGGCCGGGGATGCAACCGCCAGAGGCCGATGCATATAATTCGCGGAATTTGACACGCTGGCATTTCCGGCCGCATTCGATCGGCCATTAATCATCGCGGGCCAAAAGTAGCCCATTCTCCTAATTCGATCGTAGAGCTTGGGACCAGCCTGCGCATTCACATTCACCTTCGTGGTGCTTCCCGGTTCCTTCTTTGTTTGAGAGGCATCGAGTAAAGACCATCGCACTCGCCATATAGCATCCGGCTCGGTCGAAAAGAATCTTTGAGCTTTCACGATTGACTCTCTCCTTCACGCCTTCTCGTAGAATACCATGTAAGACGAATCGATGATAGGAGCCAATCCGGCTCCAACTTGGTTTGGGTTGCATGTACTTCTTTGGTAACTACCCTTTATCTTCTTGTGCCTCATCGTATAATGGTACGTAAGAGTTGGTGAGTCCCGACCGAACTAGTTGCTCGGTCTCTAAGGTTGTGCTAACACACGCCTAACGCCAGCATCCCGATAAGCGCTTTTGAGCGCTGGATATATTCGATGAAAAACTCTTCAATGAGTCCGCTATTTCAACAGCCTATCCGATGATAGGGATTAGATCCGATTCCTCGACTTCAGAGTCACTTAACCGCTTAACTATCAATTGCGAATCGCCAGACGCTGAGATATTCGACCCCCGCCCTTGGCGAAACTAAGTCCAATAAGTAGCGATTGTATTCAGCTACACGCTATTAGAGCAAGGTTCGAGTGAATAAGCACGGGCATGACATGATTCCCCTGGAAACTAAGACAACCCCGACTCCGGAAATCTTAGAACATCCGGGCACTTGCCACATTGGTAGCTCGAGAGGCTCCACAAAATACAATCGCCATATTTGTTGGTGCGATGTAGTGTTGACTTCAACTTCATCCGAAGATCATCATATAGCTCAACCGCATCCGCTTGTCGGCCGCGCCTAAGAGATCACAAATCGCTTGTCCTTTGACCGACTTCGTTGTTTGAAATACAAGTCATATTGGGACAAGAGCAAGGCCCATTTCGCCAAACGCCAACTCATCGAGGCCGGCTGGTCATAAATATCCGGACCGATTTACGCAGAGATAACATAAATCGCCCGTCCGACTAAATAGTGCCGATTTTCCAATCGCTAACACTAATGCAAGGCACCGCTTCACCATTGATATCGAGACTCAAGACCACTAATGTTCGCTCGTAATACATCGCCGCTCAGGACCGCCGCCGCTGCCCCGCTAAGGCGCTTTAACGAGTGATCCGCTGCCTTGACGAGATCAAAACGGTTTTCCATCAGCGTGCAACAAGAACAGAGGTTTAGCGAGATAAGACTTGATCTCTTCAATGCCTTCGGCAAAGCGCCGCCCCAAATATATGACACTCTTCTTGTTCAACTTAGAGAACGGTTGGCACTTCCTGATAGGTTCGATATGAACCGCCGGATGTACGCTAATCGCCTCTTGTAACCCCCGAAGTTCTCTCGCATTTCTGAGGTTGCAACTCTTGAATCGCTTTCACTTTATCGATCGACGTGGATGCCCTTATTTGACGACAAAGCCGAGGAACTTGCCACTAGACATCCCAAGGAAGGATTTAAGGTGGTCATCTTTAGTTGATGAGTTCGCATGAGTTCAATACCGCTCTAAGATCTTTGATGTGATCTCCTTTGTCACACGCTTTTCACCACCAAATCGCCGACGTAGCATTCGATCGCCTCAAGATGATCCCGAAAATCTCCGCCATTGCTCACGGTATGTTGCACCTGTTTTTAAGCCGAACGCATGACCGTAGCAAAATATACCGATGGCTGCTCAACGCTGGTGTTTACGCCATCGGGTGCATCTTGATTTGGTTGTACTCAAAAGCCATCCATAAAGGACATCCTCTCAAATCCACATGTATTGTCAACTATGACGCCGGGATTGGGTGAGGGAAATCATCCTTGGGCAAGCAGCGCTCAGGTCTCAGAGTCGCATACTGCATCCTAATCGAACCATTCTTCTTCATGACCGACTATATTCGCCACCCAACCGATGTTGAATTTCCTCGATGAATCCCGATTCTATGAGTTTCTTTACTTCACACGCATTGCTTGCAATATTTGTGGATCTAAACCGCCTTTTGCCGTTGCTGACAGTTTGACATCCATCTTGATGTTGAGGCGATGTGTCGCCACATTAGGGTCGAAGTCCCGCATGTCCTCGTAGCTCCGTGAATACATCGATATACTCCCGATCAAGGAAACTAACTCTTCCTTTCTTCCGAGGGGAGAGTATTGCCGATGTTTATGAGTTTAGGATGCTCTTCATCCCCCATATTAACTCGACTACCTCATCCTTAGTGGGGGTTCTCTTTGTTCAACCTATCCCCAAACCGCTCTTGAGTTGATGGATCCATGGGTCTTCCCATGTTGGCATGTCTTCATCACTCAACAAAGAGTGATCAACTCAAGCCATATTTGACATTAAAGCCTTGAAAGCTTCTCCCAGGCGGTGTCAATCCCAAGCCAAGAATCGCATCTAATGTCCGCCTACCTCATCGGTGGATTATTATCAATCGACCACGAGCATTCATCTTCCGAGGAGGACTGTATCCCAATCCCTCTAAATGCGTAGTAGTTATCCGCTTCTCTCTTGGGACATATGCCGCTTCGAGGGACTCGAGGACCTCGCCCAAAACATAGACCTTCCTTGTGTCAAGTTATACCCCCATTTCTTCATGATACCCTGTTCTCGACTATATCCGAATGTGTGGAGGATAGGTCCATTGTCGCTTCGCTGCTTTCTAAGAAATGATTCGGCGCTGAACCGCGATTCCTTTACAGAAACCAAGTCTTTTTCACTACTCGATCTTCGGGATGACGAAAGTGCCGCCCCAAAGGAGTCTCGAACCGCTTTTGTGTAAAGCAAAATGACCGAATTGGTAGGTGCAACTCGATCATTGTATAACCTCGCATACATCATTCAAAGACAAAGGGTACTCTAAATCGCCATTTATTGATTCATCGGCAATTTGCCATTATAATGTTCATCCGACGATTCTTCATCGCCAAGATTGATTACAAGGGGTACAATGTCATTTAGAACAAAACCACCACTATAACCAAGCCCGCCGTATCGCCTTCTCCACCGGTGTCTTTGGCCGATGATTCGCTGACTCATTATCCGAGAGGAGAGAATCGTGAAATAATTCTCCATCCCCTTAAACGGTTGTTTGTCCACACCACCGCCTTGACTCATTATTCGTGTCACATATTTGAGACATCGATGAAGAGTAGACGACTATAACGCTATTGGATCCAAGGTCAATCCAACAATAAGTTATAGGAAGTCTCAGCCAATCACATAGCAGTGACTTCGACTTTAAGTCCCCCATTTGGCACTTTATCCGATCTGCTGCCGAGACTACCGGGTGTTAAATCCATAAATCATTGTGTTCATGACGGCCATCGGGCAGAATTCCAAGATGATACATGAGGCGTAGGGCATGATGCTCATTATGAAACCTCGATCGACTTGGATCCGTTAACTTCACTAGAACCAATATACCCGTGAAGTATAGCGCCTATCGTGTTTGAATTCTTTGTCCGCATATCCTCCTTTGTAAAAGTGATGCAGGGAAGTGTTTAGCCGCAAGGTTGCATTCTGGGCCGATTCTTCCGACTCGGCCAACTGGGTGAGGAAGACTCTCAATCGCCGTGGCTTCTTGAAGAGCTTTTCGCTCTTTTGATAACCGCAACAACTCAGACAGAGTGATCCTTGGGAATATTGGCCAATTGTGCCATTACATCAAAGCGGTATGGAGAGTTCAAGTTCCCGCTTATTTCTTCCAATCGGGCGACCGAATCGAGATCGCCGAGTTGAACTTCCTGGCTGTTTGTCTTTCGCTTTTCAGCTGAAAGTGAGGGGTGTTGTTGGTACCCCACCGATGCCTTGGCATTTGGGTCGGGACTTCCTGTACTTGTACTTGTACTCGTGGTCCACTGGTGGCGGGCTTCGTGTTCCTTCTGACACCGGAATGTTACCACTGCTCGCCATTTCCTCCGACTGCGGAAGTAGCATGGCATGCCTTTCCTCCGCTTTGATTTTTCTTCGATGAGGAAGGAGCTACCCATTGCTCATCCTCAAGCAAGTCCGGTGGACCACGTGACTTCGCCATTTGGGGTCAGATACGATACAAGTCCTTTCTCGTGTTTGTGTGGGTCGCCATTCACCGCCTTCATTGCGACTTTGACCACCGGTTGGGTTCAAACCATGTCAATGGCACTGACTCCAAAGCTTATGGACACCGTGATTTGTTCACCTTTTTCTTTGGACGGCTTCATAGTGATGACCCTACGCCAATTAAAGCCTGGATTTTGTCCTTAAGGTCAAACAGATTTAGTGGGTGATGAATTGCCCCGTGATACAAGCAGATTTTGGGTCGCTCGTCCTCATTGCCTCTTGATTCTCAATCTGAGGGAGCTTGATCTTGTTATTTTCGACAAGATATTTGAAGAGACCGGAATCCGCCCCTAAAGGAATAGGACTTCGAATCTCGCCTGAGGTTTCTGCTTCGCGGGCCCAGTTGCCACGCTGATTGTGCCTCGGCGGCGCTGTTGCCGCTTGCCGCTGGCCGGGTTGAGTTGAACGCTTGGTTCGCGAACCGCCTTTGGTTCGGTCTTTTCCTTTGCCGCTGGGACAAAGTTACGCTTCGAGTTTCCGCTGTCGGCTGACCTCTTTCCTCGCTTTTTCCTCTTTGAGGAACCTTTCGCCTGTTTCCACGAACCTTCAAGTCCTTCCATCGCTATAGACGGTGCCGCCCCCATTGCTCGAAAGCACGCCTATCGACAAGTTGCCGCGCGGTGTCCGAGGATGAACTTCTTCATATTGATCCCGACAGTTCATTGCCTTGTTCCGAATCGCTTGACAAAGATATCCACGCTTTCCCGCCCTTCGCTTCGCCGAAGCAACGCGTCCGATCGATACTTCGGTATCGCCGCCGAAGAAATTGGTGAGGAAACTAGATTCCATATCGCCCCAGCTAATGCTCGCTTGAGACGGCGGTACCAATCGGCGCCCCAAGGGTACCAACGAATGACCGAACCATCGGGGCTCGCTTCCGATATCACCCCAAAGTACTTGAAGTAAATCTGCGCTGTGTCGGGAACCCTTCCCGCCAAACGGTGTGAAGTTTATTAAATTAAACTTTGTCGGTATGGGATTGATTCCCACTCCCTGGGTATGGGCAAGGATGCCGGTTTTCTTCACCTCTTGAGCGAAATCTGAATTGATTTTGCTCTCAGGTCTTTGATCTTCTCGCCAACTACATTATGCCGGGCCGCTGCGTTCGTGAGGGTTATCATCCTCTTGTATTTCCTCCTCGTCCGACCGCCATCTTGATCGACGCTGATATACCACTGATTCACCCCGATGTTTTGTCAAGGCTTGGATCTGTTGGTCATGCATTTCTCTCATCGCTCATGGCCAACTCCATCTCTAACTTGAAGTTCTCCTGCTTATTCAACGCTTGCCTAGCATTTTAGCCACTTGATCTCATCGATCATAAGCGTTTTGGGGCTCCTTCGCCGATACAAGATGATCGAGGCAATTATGAGCCTATATCCGAAGCATCATCCTCCGCGGTATCCCTTTCAAGTTTGTCGACTCGATCGCCGGATAGTCCCGACCGCAAACGAAGTTAACCGCTGGCGAGCCCCGAATTGTCCGTGACGATGGTTCTTTGTCGGTCATATTATTAGTGACCTCCGCACCATCTTCTCGATGTCCTCCTTCTCTGAATCGCCTTTGACCTAGGTCTTGGCGTCGGTGTTAAGTCTTTGGAAGACCGAAACTCTTCTCGAGTTTCTTGCCGCAATTGCACTCGAGAGCACTGCTTTGATGAGCTTGGAGCACGCATGACCGCTGGCCAATTTAGGGAATCCTTCGAGATTTTCTCACCCTTGCACTGTAATACGCTCGTCGGCTGCGGTACCGAGCAATCTTCCGTGTGTTGGCACGATCTTCGTATAACATCGCCGCCATCGACGAGCCGCCTCCTTCCAGAATGGCCAAAACTACCGAAAGTAACTCGCCTTTGACTTCCGCTTATGTGAGCGAAGTTTCGTGGGACCCTGACTTCGACATCTTTAATCCGGTAGGGTTACAGAATCTCCCGTCCTGAACGGGTGCCTCCCCAGACGAGGAGTGACCCGGATCCCTCTGTGAGGACCCAAGCGATCCTTGATAGTTGGTTTGGTGGTGGTGACGGGTTGGTTTCACCACCGGGTTCGGTGCACCTTTGACCTTGAGGCTGGCCGACTTGGACTTTGGCGCCGAAGTTTGCAACGCCTATAGCCTTCACCAGGTGTCGGTGACAGAACGGGCAACCGGGTTGGGGCACCGCTAGACTTGGGCCTCCAAACCTCGTGGTACGCTGTGGCTTTTTTCCACTTCCTTCTTCAACTCACGAGCCACCGCACTAAAGCTCGTGGCTCGCAAGGAGCGCGCTGGCGCCCGATGCGCCTCGGTGGAGCGTTCCGCTTGACGGACTCCCTCGCTGGTTGACGGCTTGATAGACTGCCATCACTTGAGGTTGAAACCTCTCGCGAAGTTCCGATCTTAGATCCGCCAGAGCGACCCCATCCACCTGATTGCATGGCCTTGGCATTTTTGCCGCCATGCTTTGTCGCCGCTTTGGCGGTTTCGCTTGAGAGCGCAGCGCATCATCGGCGCTCATCTCGCGCCATCCGACTTGGCCGAGATTTCACCAAGGGTACGGTTGGACTCTCGCCATCCCGGGCTCTACCTCGAGGCCCATCGGTTCTTCTGCGGGAGACCTTCTTGGAGCGCGGGGAACTGGATCTCGAAGAGGGTGAGGACAAGTACTCGAACTTTCTTGGTCGAACTCAACCGACCTCCTCCTCCACCGATAGGAATCCGCCGCGCATCGACGCTCCTCCGACTGAGGCCGGTGGTTCCCATCAGGTCGCCAGCCTTGTTCGCGAAAAGTGGGATGATTGTCATTGATTTGAACTTGCTTACAGCTTTGGCCTACAAAAATTCAAAAGAAATGCCTTTATTTTAAGGCGCATAAATGAAAATAAAAAAGATTACAACTTTATCCTTAGGAACAAAACACGGGATCTCATATATCGAGGTCCTCGCCATGGGTTCTTTGCCCGTGTCGGGACTTTTGTGTCCGGACCACCGCAAGAATTCATCCGTAGAGACCCGTTCGGAACTACAGACGAGAGGGCTCGCTTCACTAAGGAAACGGTTACCGAGGGGATCACACCATTAAGGAGAGAATCACGAGCGGTGAGATCTACTAAGAGAAATCACAATATTATCCCCTAGATTAAGACGGCTTAATCCGAGGGTATCTCAGAGTTCAACTCAATTCGCCATCTTCCGCTTGTAGATCGACGCCGACCGAACTTGGTGCCGCGTTCTAACCGCAAGGCCGATCGCCGTGGATCTCGCAAGAATTCTTCAAGATCTCTCAAACCGGCCCAAAATCCCAACAAATCTCCTCCAAGCCCCTTGCTCTCCAAAAATCCCCTTGAAGAAGAAGACACCCCCTATTTATAGAAATCGTTGGTGCCGGCCATTGCCGAGCCACTCTACCAAGTTGAATCGAGGTGGTTCTACCAAAGTTGCCGAAAGCCACCTCGCCCTGGTCGAGTCACTCCTAGAGTCGAGGTGGTTCTACCAAAGTGTCGGAGCCACCCGCCAGTTGGTTCGGCCAGTGGTTTGTTTCACCTCGCCACTTGGTCGGTTACACGCCGCCGCCGCTTGCGCCATTTTTCCGCCGTCAAGCGCTCGCCTTCGGCTTGGTTCCGCTTATACTTGACTCGACTACTCTTGGTTCGCTCCGCCAACGTCCCGGAACTGACCGTCTGCTCAAGTCCGCTTAAACCGTGGCGTAGACGCCGTGGTTCGCCGAAGTTCGCCTTTTAACAATTCGGACGCTCAGATTATTCGATGGGTTGTTATTTCGCCACTTCGCCACGAAGTTGGTTTCGGGATCTTGTAAGTATTTTTCAACGCCTACAACCGCATAACGGTTCGCACACCGACGGTACCACCCCATATTCTGGTTTACTTGCCAGGAGGCCATTCTACCGCTGGAGATTCAAATCCCATCGCTATTAATAGCATTAACCACCGGAATGACGATCAAGAAAATCATAGTCGACGCTTTGAAGAACTTGAAATGCCGATGAAAAGTTTACTACAGTTCAACAAAGATATCGAAGTTGTACCTGCACCAATTTCTAAAGCATTTGACAAGAAAGTCCGATGTCGATTTTCAAGGAAGGCTTAATTCTCGTGCTCGCCGTCCAACGCCCAATGATTTTGAATTCCAAAAGAAAGGGAAATTAACCAAAATGGGAAGGACTATTCGTAGTGGAGTCGGTCTACTCAATGGAGCGCATCGCCTAACCAATCAAGAAGGCTACAAAATCATGATGCCTATCAACGAAGTTTCCAAGAAATATTACCCCTAATCAATTATCTTATCGTTTTAAGTATTGACTTACCAAGTCAATATTTTATCTTTACGATGTCCACCATTGGCCTACCAAGTGATGCCAATATTCTAATTTTTCGACGCTTGTTATTCGTATCGAATGATGTTCGCCATCCCGTATGGGCTTACTCAATGATGAGCCAATGTTTCAACCTCATGAACAACGGCCGTCACCTAATTTTGATTTATCAATGATGTGTCTTCATGTCAATCACAGTGGTCATACTTTCACGTCACTGAACAATGTGATTGTTTTCGATCACAGTCATTATACTTCTACGTCACTGAACGACCGGATCATTGCCATATCGTCACTTGTCCAAGTAACTTTATGTTAGATAGTGGTTAACCAAGCGATATACCCCTATCAGCCTCCTCACCAATAGCGCCTACCATGCGATGTGCCTCTATTTCAACCATATTCGTTATGCTCCTATGTCGAAATTTACTTAACTACTCCCACATGGTCATTCCTCTAAATGACTTTGTTCATAATCACGCGTTGTTATACTTTCACGCCATCAACAACTTGATTGCTTTTTGATCACGATCGCTATACTTTTATGTCAACAACGATTCATCATCCCCACATGATTTTATTCCTAATAATGACCTACCAAGTGATGTATCAACATTTCATCCTTCCGATGTTCGTCATTTCTCATAAATGACGCTCATTGTCCAATATTGACCTACCAAGTGATGTGTCAATATTTCATCTTTTCGAGGTGCGCCATTTCTCATAAATGACGCTTCATCGCCCAATATTGACCTACCAAGTGATGTGTCAATATGATGTTTATTGTCCAACATCGCCTACCAAGCCGATGTGTGCCGAGTTTCAACCTCGCTATCCTCATAATTGAGGCTTGTTTACAATCTAGTTGTTTGTAACAGAGGAGAGATTTTAGCTAAGCCTAAAAGAAACTCCTCAAAACTCACCATACCGAGGGGAAAAGTATGACTAGTTCAACTCAAACGGCAGCTTGGTAAAGACATACCAAGTCCTGATAGTCGGGGTTTGCTAAAATTCCAAATTGCGTATATAAATGACACAAGAAAACATTACATGGACACCAAAGTCAAATTTTATAACAAAATCAAAGGTACATGAGTTACAAGTTCCCAAGAGTTTGGCTGATCTCGGCAATCTTGTCCACAGTTTTGAGCGATTTCTTTGACCTTTCCTCCTCTCGCTTATAAAGATCATCGCTTGAAGTACAGTTTGTTTCACAAAGAACGCCATCTCTTCCAGTCATCGATTCATTTAATCGCTGCCTCATGCGCCGTACATTGAGCTATCGAGTCCGATGTTTCTCAGAGCCGCTAGCCCACTTTCTCACCCGCCAATTTTGCTCGAATATCGACAAGTGCTTTGTAGAGTCAACCAGAGTTGTTGGTTACTGGGCGCCAAGAACCCTTTCTTTTCATCATACGTAGGCGCTGCCGCCTCAAAGAGCTTCCCAATAGTTCCGCTTCTCGAAAGCATTTGACGTTGGAGCTCAAATTGTATCATCTCTTATTCTCCTAAGATGCATAGCACGTCCTCAATCATGGAACGAAGAGATCGGTCATTGCCGCCGCCATTTGTTGAAAGGGCTCTCGCCGTACCAAATAGGGTTCGTAAGGCAACAGAAGTCAGAAGGCCGGGTCGCTCGCATCACATCCGTGAGGGGTTCCAAAACGCCTTTGATTCCAAAGAAAGTCCCCACCACGCCCAACACTTGAGCAGAGATTCTTTTAGGATGGCAAAGAAATTATTATGAATCATAGATACCCCGTAGTCTTCGGACAAGTCAAAAGAAGACGGGTACCAAAGAAGGATTTGAGCCCGACGACAAGCCGAAAGGTGGATTGGCGGAACTTCAATTGAGGGGTGGTGACGATACCAAAGCAAATGAGGTCTCGTGCACAACCGCAGGATCGCCAGATCATCATCTTGAGTCCTGGTTCGCTCGGTTTACAAGAACTACGTGAGACTCTTCAAAGATCATCCAAAGATACTTTTGGCAAAGATCATGAGGGCCTTCAAGAATGGGGCTCAAACGGTAGCAGATTCAATCAAGGCTTCTCCTTACCCGCTGACTACATGCTTGGTCCAGGAGGCCCTCGGTCTTTAGATCCTTGAGTAGTTGATACCAAGGCTTCGCTTCCTCCGTGCTCAAGGGGTGGTTTCTGGGGCAATACCAACGATCGGCCGGGTGAGGTAGAACCTTCAAGAGGATCTTATGAAGATGTTCGATGGTTCATCAAAAGGAGCAAAATTCTAGGTGCCTCGATACGTGTTCACTTAAAGTTTCTTCAACGCCGCCAGAAGAAGGAATGTTGCGCTGCATCATTCGTGGCCTCATCTATTTCCTACTGAAGTTTCATGAGGGCTAGGTGGATGCGTTCCGCACCAACATCCGCCTCAAAGACTTAAATACTCCTTCACCGAATGCGCTCCTAGTTGAAGTCCGCCTTCTATAACGACGTAATCAACGCAACCTCGATGAATTGATGTTAAAACTCGGGATTCTCGCTGCTATGCAATGCCACTTGCAATAAGCTTAACGCCGCCCGATTGAGGGTCTCGCTATGAAGAGAAAACGAAAGCACCGCATCGCCAAATGACGGTCCAAGCATTCAAGCCCCGCTCCCGCAATCCAAGCCGCACCCGGATTGTAATTGAGAATTGGGATTACCGACATACGCTTGATCATACCCAAACCGACCGCAAAGCGGTAGATAAGGTCTAACACGCATACAGACCTAAACGGTAGACAAAATACCTCGGCCGATGCTCATGAGCCATAGGAAGCGTACTAAGTGACAAAGTGGTGTAACCCTCGAGCATTAGGTTCATCCACCAAAGCTTGTCCATAGTCGACTCCGTGAAAATGAGGAAGGCACCGTTTAAAGAATAACTCTTATAGTCCTGAGAGCCACCGCGACCGAAGCCATGTAATGTTTGCTCCAATCGACGCTTCTAGCCTTTGGATGAAAGGAGTGATTGTCCCTCTATATGAGCGTAAGGTGTACCCATGAGAGTAGGGCAAGCAGATGACTAACCACGCCATAAGATAGGCGCATGGTAATTCCACCCTTGTTCTCAAAGACCCATGGCGTAAGGTATAGCAAAGACGCCGCATCCGCAAAGGAATACGGCAATCATGGCGTGAAGAAGTGCATACCGACGCCGTGGTGCTAAGCAAACAGCAGGGAAAATCACTCGTGTCCTAATGAATCAAAGTCAGCCGTGGGGACGATGATGTGTTTGAGCCACAACATGAGGTAGCCGCTAGCACCGCTTTGAAGAAATCGCGCCTCGCCTCGATAAATATAAGTGTCAACGTCACCCCACGGAAGCCATGCTCGCCCGAGGAAGTCACATAAGAAAGCTTAAGGTTGTCACAATAAGCCGCGACAATGTACCGGCCAAGAGGACTCGTGGGCACCACAATACCTTCCTTATCATCCAAACCTTCAAAGAGGTAGTGGGCCCAAATATTATGACTAATGAACTCTCCCCTTCTTATCAAGACTGCGTTGCTGTGTGCAAATATGATAGTGGCACATCACTTCCCAATAGGTCTCCACTACTTGGGGTGATCTTTTTCCAAATCCATCGCCTCTTTATACCCCGGATGTACCTCGCATCTGACACCTTCCATGAGGTAGTCCGTAAACCTCGCCATCTCGCAAGCAATCCCCATTCGCCATCCCGAGTGAAGAAAGTGTGGGTATCGGGTTATACAACTCCAAAACTCGAGGAATTGCCGAGAGTTATTCCTCGTGCCCAATTGAGTTGTTCTGACGGAGCCCTAAGGCCAAACTTCTCCAATTGCCACGCATTTTCTTTTAGAATATATTCAGGACGCTGAGGCCACCATTGAGAAGAACCCCATCGGCATCGACCAGAGTCCGAAATCTTGGCAGGAATTGCCCCTCCGCCTTTATGGAAAGCATCGATCAAAAGTGTTCACGCGACAACCGATTCGCCAATCAGAAGCTCCTCGAAAGCCCAGTTGTAGACCGCCATGATGACCATGGCGGTCCACCAGGGCACCATCGTGGGAGAAGTTTACCACACATTACTCCATCCCGAAAGGGGAGTTAGATCCCACCATCTTTCTAGAAGCGTAGTTGCTCTTAGTGAAGTAAGGGAATAGTCACGCTCCATTCATGGCAAGAACATGTAGCTGAGTTTACCACTGGAGCCACTTGTACTAACTCAAGTCCAACAGACCGATCTTCAAGATCATCGCCAAATAAGAAGACAGCTTTATAATCTGGTCCTGCTGATGATTCCGTGAGGGGCATCTCAGAATCCAACGCCTAAGTGTGGGTGTCGAGGGTTCGAGAGCGCTTCAATTCTTCTTCATTCCGTCCGCAAATACGTGGATACGCTGAAGATAGAAAGTCGTACCGGCCTGAAAATCTTGTTCGAAGCACCCGTTGAGGATGGGGGTAGAGGGATGTTCAACTACACAAAAGAAAAGAATGAGAGAAGTTAGTCCAAGGGGATTAAATCATTACTTCAAGGGAGTAAAAGTACTTGATGACGAGCCTCGCCAAATAGACTAACTTAGTCCTCAATCAAGAGCCTCGTCAAATGGATCTAACTTCGCCTCCAATCAACGAAGCTCGCCAAATAGACTAACTTCATCATCAATGAGCTAACCTCGCCGTAAAGATGGATTTCGCCTACAAGAAATGAACCTCGCCCAACAAGCAAGCGAGACTCATCCTTTAAGAAGACGAAGCCGCTAAACAAAACTCATCATTCAAAAGACAAGACTCGCCAAAACGAGCCTCGCCTAAAGAATCAAACTCGCCAAACAAAGCAGTCTCAAAACAGACCCTATGGGGATCCGAAGATCAAGAACCTCGATGAGGTTTATCAAGCCAAATGAGGCAAGCTCGCTAAAACCGGGCGCAGCTTAGAAAGTTATGATCTTTGAGATCGATCTCGCCTTTAGAGTGAAAATCATGTCATGAAATCAACTCTACGCAGATTATAAAAGTCATGTCTTGGCGAAGCCATGTCTTTACGCCTTTACCCGTGAAAGCCGACGGCAGCTGGGAGAGTCAAGTCCCAAATGACCTTTTGCCTTTGCCAAGAGCGTTTTGGGGCCATTGCTTCGAAATGCTAAGGGAGATCTCTGGATTTAGATAGCGGCGGCTTGAAGAAGATGAGCAGTAGGGGGGCTCTTTGGGGCCTCTCGCTGTCATATATAGGGTCTCGAAGAACCCAACTGACGGCCGAAATATACGGCCTAGATCTCTCACGTGATCTTCAATACGAGATCTGCGGACGAGATCTTTGGATGTGAAAAGTCACTCGAAAGGTGTCAAATCCCCAATTTGCCACGTGGATGCGGATTTAAAGAGAAATCGGAAACGAAACGCCAAGGGTCGGTGGGTGCGAGGTTCGTAGCCTTGCCCTCATATCTGAACTCCTGACGAGGTTGGCGTGTGAGCCTCGCCGATAGCTGTTAGAAAAATTCAAAGTATTCCAGACCCCACACAACCTGATTCAAGTCTGAAAACTTTGAAGGGGGTCTTGTAGACAGCTAAAAATTTATAGGGTCGCTGGGCAGACTCCCCAGTTGTTAAAGCTCGAGACGAGGCTCACCGGCCGGGCGAGGTTGGACCATGCAAACTTCAAAACGAGACTCGCTCAAGAGGCGAGGCTCGACCTCACACGAGGTTCGCTAGTGGAGCGAGTTCACTTAACACTAGTCTCGCATGAAAATGAAGCCTCGACATTCGCCTTGAAACTTGACTTTGATCTTAAGACGAGGTTCGCCCATTCACTAAGCTCGACTTTCATACGAGGTTCACAATAGCTTAAGCCTCCGCCTAACCGAGGCTCCACTACAATGAATCCCAACTCTCAAGCAGGTTCGGCCACAACATTGAAGCTCGACTTCCAAGCCGGTTCGCTTATAGCAATGGGTTTCCATTTAGTCGAGGTTCGAGGTTCGCCTAGTAGCTAAGCTCTCCTCTCCGCATCAGGTTCGCCAAGCTTCCATTCGATCGAGGTCCGCTAGCAATTAAGCCCTTCATTCTGCATCGGGTTCGCCAAGAAGTGAAGCTCTTCATTCAGACGAGATTCGGCCACAGCAAAGGAACTCGACATTCAACCGAGGTTCGCCTACAGCAGGAGCCTCGACATTCAACCGAGGTTCGCCACCGGCAAGCTCGCCATCCAACCATTTCATACAAGGTTCGCTACAAAGAAATGGGTTACCATCCAACCATTTCATACGAGGTTCGCTTACAGCAAGTCGCATTCAACCAAAATGCATAAATGCATTCGACTGAAGTTCGCAAACAAAGAAAGCTAGTCACATAGCTGAAGTTCATCCAAGTAGCGGACCTCGATATGCAATCGAATTTTCCTGCATAACGGTTCAAGAAGCTCAAGCTCGCCATTCAATCAAGGTTCGCAAGCCATCGAATAGCAAAGCTCGCTATCTAACTAAGCTCACTTAGCAAATCCAAAGGCCACGAATGATAACCACGCAGAAATGGTGGCACGCTTATGCCCACTAACCCACGCTTCTGCATTCTAGCATGATAGTTACATGCTTAAAGCCCTATAAATAGCCGCGGAATAGCTATGAACAAAGGACTTTGAAAATCCAGACTTGCGCAAGAGAGATCGAAGTTCTTCATCAATCATCGCTAATTTTGTTCGATCACAACGAAAGCGGACCTCTACGTGAGCATTCGAGTGAAGCCTTCGCCACCAAGAACCCATACAAAAGAGAAGTAATCTATCCTCTTCCTCCAGAATCGAGAGTGTGATTGTAATCTCTTTCAAAGTCAATCAAACAAAACTTTTTCGACTCTACATCGCCGTACCCACGAATCAGACAGGTCTGATGGGGAGATTCATAGTTCCGCGACTGATGCTTCGAGAGATGACCAAGAGGGAATCGCCGCTCATGAAGAGAACTCTGGTACTTTCTCCTCTAATCTTATTATTCTCTTCTTCTGATATCCCAGTCTGACTCTGATTTATCCTTTCAGGAATACCGGAAATAGAAATGGTCCGTCCTCACAACGGAGACAAACCCCACAATAGAGCTCCTTGCAAGCGAAAGAAGCTGGTTCACGACTACCTCGCTTCTGACCATTATCTTGATTCGACAAGCGAGGATTCTGCTGGCGATAAAGGTAATGCTCGACTGACCCGTAATTTTTTCTGATCATTCGGCCCTTTATGAATCTCACGATTTTCTCTTGTGTAGGAGAATTTGGTGGCGACGCCAATTTTGATTTTCCCCTCCCTGACTTTGTCGAGTCCAGTTTCATGGAGCAAGTACTGGAGCTATGGTAGAGAGCTCGGAATACCAACATAGGACCTCGATCGAAAAATCCGTGTACATCTAATATCGGTAATCTTCTACCCGACAAATGACTTGCAAAGACACGAAATTGGTTTCCATGCAACTCACATCTATACTTCTTATGTCGCTTTTCATGGAGGACTTCGAGGATTTGATGATTTACCCCAGACGCTTCCTCTTCCCCGGGCGATATCGAAGTCCGAAGCTAGAATTCCTAGGACATCGCGTCCATTCCTTTGAAGGTATAAACCCTTCGATAACCATATGGACTATTCAATTTTGATTAGTTCGTTTATGATTGAAAATGTCTCGCTGATAACAGACTCGGCCCCGTGACATTGAGCTCAGCTCCTCCGAGTCAATTCGCGAACCGCCGATATATTCGCCTGACGGCAGTCGAGGTACCGACCGAGACTGCCGAGCGCGCCATCGACCGCCGCTGGCCGCCGACCATTAGGGCAAGGAGCCGCCTATGTGTATGAACCATTCAACCGCCAATACTCATGTCATTTTTTGTTCTCGAGTTTTAACTTTTCTTCCTTTTGCGTGGTCTATAACGACTTTCACGACTTAGTGAGAGCTTTGATGTCCGACGACGATCCATCTCTACCGATTATCGTGGTGGAAATTCGCCGTTTTTCCTATTTAGCCATAGTGATAGACACACTTCGGTACGTGCTTTCTCCGCCGCCCACCATTCCTTGATCCTAGGGTAACCACGATACGAGATGCGCGGTTATTCAGAGTTGGCCTGCACTCATCGCCGATGATCTCGGATCATTTGAGGTTAAGCTCCAAAGTCCGCAAGACTTTGAGGCGGCCGCTCCCTCGATATAGAGACAGAGATGCAGGCTCGCCTTACCTTGGCGGATGCTCGCTATTACCGACTGTTCAGATGCAAAGACAGACCAGTGCATCTTTTGAGATCGCCGCCGCTGAAGCTTCGCCTTCCGCGGGACATTTTCAGCCTTGTGTCGCTGAGAAGCGAGAATAGTAGAGCTCGAACAGAACTTCAAGCGCGTAGGAGAGTCTGATCATCTTGAAGCACGAAGGCCAACAAGGAGGAGACTCTTTACCATGTCCGAAGCTTGAGTTTTCGGTGCGTAAGCCGATCGAAGTCGGGAGGAGACCGCAAAGACCCTTAATAGCAGCCGAGGAAACTTTCGGCCGAAGCCGTGAGGAACTTCAACAAGCTTTCCTCAATAAAGCATTCAAGTTAAATGAAATTTCGTCACAAATTTGATGTTTAGAGAGCTTGTGTAACTTCAGCTTTTATCAATAAAACGTATTTCTATCCTCTTTTATGCTTTATTATGATTCTTTATTTCACGTAAATAATTAACCATAATACTTATAGGATTTTAGCAACCCTCACCGCCAACGGATTTGATAAGCCTTTACCGACACCGCTTGAACCGCTAGCATGCGATTATCTAAATCCATTCAAGACGCGACGCTATGCCTAAAAGAATAAAATTCTCTTAGACTTGATGCTATGTTATTGAATACATAGATTTCTTCTTTACTGGATACGACCAACCGGGCGATGCGTTAGGCATCGCTCCTGGTTATTGGCTAACCCCACTCTCAATGGGTTTGATTAGCCTTTACCAACTACCGCTTGAGTTAGCTACGCATGATTATCTCGATCCGCTCAAGACGCGGACGTTGTGCTAAAAGAATGAAACTCTCTTAGACTTAATGCTACAATGTTGAATACGAGGCTTCATACTCTTTACCGACAAGAGACCACCTGCAACGCAGGTACGCTGTGACTCATCCCTTCTAGGCTTCTCGATGAAATACCCCGTAATCAAACTCTGTCTTCTTCAATCGAAAAGACTAAACCCAACGGCAGTGAGACGCTGGCTTTATCCCTTCTTAGGCTTCGGATAAAATACCCCAGAATCAACTCGGGTGTCTTCTTCAATCAAAAAAGACTAAACCGCAACGCCAGGAGGCCGCTTTATCCCTTCTTAGGCTTCTGGATAAAATACCCTTAATCAACTCGTGTCTTCTTCAATCGAAAAGACTAAACCGCAACGCCAGGAGGCGTTGGCTTTATCCCTTCTTAGGCTTCGGATAAAATACCCTTTAATCAACTCGTGTCTTCCAATCGAGAAAGACTAAACCGCAACGCTGTAGGAGGCGCTGGCTTTATCCCTTCTTAGGCTTCGATAAAATGCCCCAAGATGATTCTTGGTGTCTTCTTTTGTCCTGAGAATGACTGAACCGCTATAAGATTGATTGAGGTGGAAAAGGAAGAATGTATTCTATTTCTAAGGTGGAGAGGAAGGAGGATCTTGTCTCCTATCTCCAGCAAGGGGTGAACAAGAGAGGAAGGTTTTGTATCCTATTCTTGCCGCTGGAGAGGAAGGAGGATCTTGTCTCCTATCTCCTGTAAGGAATGAACAAGAGAGGAAGATTTTATATCCCATTCTTGCCGCTGGAGAGGAAGGAGGATCTTGTCTCCTATCTCCTGTAAGGGATGAACAAGAGAGGAAGGTTTTGTATCCTATCTCTTGCCGGAGAAGAAAGAGGATCTTGTCTCCTATCTCCTGTAAGGGATGAACAAGAGAGGAAGGTTTTGTATCCTATCTCTTGCCGCTGAGAGGAAGGAGGATCTTGTCTCCTATCTCCTGTAAGGGATGAACAAGAGAGGAAGTTTTGTATCCTATCTCGCAAGGGAGAGGAAGGAGGATCTTGTCTCCTATCTCCCAGTAAGGGATGAACAAGAGAGGAATGTTTTGTATCCCATTCTCGCTGCTGGAGAGGAAGGAGGATCTTGTCTCCTATCTCCCGGTGTTGGAAAGGAAGGATTCGTCCTGCTTCCAAAGGGAAGAGACCAAAATGGGATCTCCATTTTGAGAATCTTGAAAGATGAAACTAAGAGTGGGATCTCCACCGAGAATCTAAGACAAGAGAGGAAGAATGTATTCTATCTCTTGCTTCAAGAGGAAGGATGTGTCCTATCTCCGTGAATGTGGGAAAGGAAGAATGTATTCTATTTCCGATGAGAAACTAAGAGTGGGTCTCCACCGAGAATTTTGAAGGGTACGGTAGCTTTCGCTGTAGGATTGCAACCGTAATTGGAAGTGGACCTCTCGCTCAGGAAGGAATCGAGAGGGATTTCGTGGCGACCAGTGAGATTTTAGTGGGCCCACCGCCAATGAATTTGATCGGTGAGAGAATTTTGGAGGAAAACAAAATAACTTAGGGTTATCCTCATAAAATGAGTGAGATATTCTTCGAGAAACTTCCCATCAAAATGGGTTATCCCGAATGTACTAAGGATAATACTTTTCGTAAACTTCCCATTTATTGGCATTAATTGTTTGGCCGCCATTCTCAGGTGATATATGATATGCACCGCTTGAATAGATCAGGTCTATTATAAACGGTCCTTCCCATTTGGGTTCAAATTACCTTTCTTCTTGGAGTTGAGAATTATCGACCGCCTAGCAATGAGGACGCAGATCTCCTCCTTAAAGGTTCTTCACGAACTTTCTGTTGAAAGCCCCAACATTCTAGCTTGATAGAACTCAATGCATTGTTGAGCCTCCAGCGCTCTCATCTAACATCTCAAGCTCTCGAGACGCTTTTGATGTTGTTCTTCAATCGCCATCTCAAGGTAAGGGCTTAATGGCGATCGAACTCGATTTCCAACGGAGAATTGCTTCACACCCGTGAAACGTGGAGTACGGGTCGCCTCCATGTATGCATCGCAGTGCGATATGCCCGAAAGCTCCGAAGTTTATCGCCCCAGCCTTTGTTATTCTTCACAAGCTTCGACAAAATCTTGATAATCGCCTTATTGAATGCCTCGCTAATCCATTTGCCGCTGATTATATGTTGTCGATGAGACATCTTGTATCTTGAACTTTTCGCAAAACTTGATAAAGGAATTGCCGATAAATTGGGGACCGCTGTCATGCACGACCGTTTTCGACACCATGTCGATAGATGACATGGTGTTTGATAAATTTGACGACGCATCGCCTTAACTTCTTTTCGCAACGGATTGCTTCAGCCCACTTGGAGAAGTAGTCGGTGATCGCTAGAATAAACCGATCTCCTTGACCGACGGAGGAAAATGGGACCTACAACGCCCATTCCCCATGTCTCAAATGGCCGTGGTGTGGCAAGGATGAACCGCTCGAGGCCGGTGCATATAATTCGCGAATTTGACACGCTGCGGCATTTCCGGAAATGCATCGATCGATCATTAATCATTGGGCCAAAAGTAGCCCATTCTCCGATTCGATCAGAGTTTGGGACAGCCGATGCGATCATGATTCACCTTCGTGGTGCTTCCGGCGACCTCTTTGCCTCTTTGTTTGAAAGGCATCGGAGCAAAAGACCATCGCATTCTCGACGATATAACATCCGGTCTCGTCGTCGTAAAGAATCTGGGAGATACCGATTGACTCTCTCCTTACGCTTTTCCTACAGTATCGCGGCAAGATGTAGTCGATGATGAAAGCCAATCTCGGCTCCAATTTGGTTTGGGTTGGTGTACCTCTTTGGTAATTACCCCCATCTTCTTGCATCCCATTATATATTGGTACGAAGAGTTGATGAGTCCCGACCGTAACTAGTTGCTCGTCTTCTGGTTGTGCCAACGACATGCTAACGCCAATGCATCCGCGAAGCTGCCTCAAGGCGGATATACTCAATGAAGAATTCTTCAAGGAGTCTCGCCATTTCAATGGCCACCGATGATAGGGGACCACATCGATTTCTAACTTCGCACTCTCCACATCCGCTCGACTATCAGCCAGAATCGCCGATGATTTGAGATATTCAACCCCGCCTCTTTAAGCTAAGTCCAATAAGTAGCGATTGTATTCAGCTACGCTATAAGAGCACCGGTTCGGTGAGTGAATAAGCACGGCATGACATGATTTCCTGGAAACTAAGACAACCCAACCGGCCGAAAATCTTAGAACATTCAGGAGCACTTGCCACGCTGGTAGTGATGGGAAATAAATGATTACCTCCTGTTGCAAGCATACAACCTTGATCAAGTTATAGTATATAAGATTATCGATCCCACGAGGAACGGAAGTAGGAAGAGTTTTGCTCAAGTTTTGTTCTCAAATTATGCCACAATTAGGAGTTATTCAAATAAAATGAAAGTAAGAAAATGGTGAAAGTGGATATGAGAGATAGAGAGAGTGGATGTGGATTATGTGCAAAAGAGGAGAAAATAAAGTTGAGAATGGTTGAGGTTATATGCACATAATAACAAAACTAGGTTTGAGATTATATGCACATGGAGGGAATATGAGATTGAGAGAGAAGTAAAAATCAATGAAATCAAGAATCAAGGATAAAGGAAAATAACAAACAAATAAAAAGCAAGGATAAGAGGAAAATAAAGAAGGTAAAGTATGGAGGATTAATTAAAGATATGAGGAATCTAGAGTAGATCCACTTAGCTTATCTCAATCTCATGAAAATGAGTTGGATTTGTTAGCTAGTTTCAAACAATCTCTAGGATCCCACCTAATATTAGCTCCACACTTAGAAAAGGGTAATTCCCTAGAGGGTTCTAGCCTCAAGGTGAATTAAAGAAAAGAAAAATCTATTCTAGAAAGTAAATACAAGAATTAAATACATTGCATGAAAGTAAATTGTAAGGAATTAAATTGCATGAAAGTAAATTGCAAGAAAGTAAATTGCATGAAAGTAAATCTATTCTACAAACAAGAAAATAAAGAAGAAAATGAAAAGAAATAAAATAAAAACCAACAACTCCTGATCTTAATCTAATCCTCCTTTGGTCCTTGGATTAGAAGAAGAGAAAGGAAATTGAAGGGTGAAACATTTTATTTATTGTGTAACAAAAGTTACAATTTTGGAAGGTCTTCTCAATGAAGAGTGACCTCCTCTCCAAATGGAGTTTTTACAAAATATTTCACAATCTCAAGCCTTCACTCTACCCTCTATTTATAGATAACAAGAATCTCTTACAACCTTTGGATTTACTTGGCCCCAAGTAACACTCACAAACATAGGATTTAGGTTAGCCCCTAAACAACCCTCATGTAGTGATCTCTCCAAATAATCTGTACTCCATTGATTTAATCCTGAGAGATGGGCTTTGTGGGCTTTCTTTTATATTTAATTCCTTTAAGACTTCTTAAATGCTTCTTGGGCTTCTTAGAATTTAACTTGGCCTTCAAATACTTGAATATATATCATTTAAATTCGATTTCTGTCAAACTCCGCTGTTGCTGATGAAATTTTGAGAATCTGGTAATTTGATGGTCTGCCTCGTCGAGATAGGCTTATTTTCATATATATAATATGCTGTCGCCTTGGAGAGATATCGCTTTTCTTTTGCGGTTGACCATCCCGAGGACGAATTTGACTTTATTTTTTCCATATTTGATTTGATTCTCAATTGTGCCAAGTTATTAATAATTCTGACCAAGAAAGTGATGTGTGTTGAGATTTTGCTTCTAAACTTAGTCGGGCTTTGGATTTAGGCATTCGGGCTTCATTAGAGATCTTTTGGGCTTGAAATAATCTTCATTTGGGCTCTTATTCAATAATACTCCATTAGCCTCGCAAATTAAGATAAAAATAGTTATTAGCGTGATACTTATTCATATAAAATAGGTAATTAGGTATAAATTTATAATTAAAATGTGATAATCAAATACCCCCACACCTAAACTTTTGCTAGTCCTCTAGCAAAGAAAATAAAAGAAAACCTAACTCACTTTCGCAGAATCGCTGTATTTAGCGATACAACAAGCCTTTAAACCCCTAGGTTACCCTAGTAGTGGACGAAGTTGTAGTCTCGTGAGGGTTTGCAGTGAATATACCCACAAAATTCAGTAACTTGCCAATTTAAAGAAGTTAATGAAATAATTAATTCATTTGATATATTCAACCATTCCAAATAAAGTTGGTTAATACTCAAAAAACGTTTTTCATAACTCCAATGTAATTTTCTTAAGAAAATCCTTCCATTATAGTTATACAAAACCAAGTTTAACTTAAAATTTTAATTTAAAAATTTTGAAAAGAACATGCTAACTCTTTGTTTTAAACAAACTTCAAGTCTTTTAATCCATTTAATTCTTCAAGAACATATACAAATATAACTATATATAAAAACATGGTTAGTATGATTTTTCTTTAAATTTTTTAACTCTTTATTCCTTGGTGGTTTTGTTCTTTTTAATCAGCTTTCTAAGTGACCATTTAGCTTGTTTTAACAATGAATCTCAACCCAATTGGGCTTAGGTCATTAAGCATAGAAATACTCCTGCTTAATTACTCACCAACTTAGGCTTAGTAAAATAGAACCACCAATGATTTTAAGAGAAATTTTTCTTTCTTTTGTTATTAGTATATATATATATATATATATATATATATATATATATATATATATATATATATATATATATATATATATATATATATATATATATATATATATATATATATATATATATATATATATATATATATATATGTATATGTATATTCTGAACAATATTTGATCAAGACAACTTGAAAATTATTTTCAACTCTAAGTTAGGCATGTAAAATTTCATTACTTTATTAAAAATCTAAGTTAAAACTTAAGTAGTATACTACTTTGAAAATCATTTTTAAAATTTATTTGAGTTATCATAAAAGGTAAACTTGAGTATAGAACTAACTAAGGATTAGAAGACTTAAATTCTATCAAATAGATCAATTATTAATCAACTCTATTAAGTTGGAAAGTGACTTTTTTTATGAAAAGAGGAAAAATGACATAAAAAGAAAAAAATGGTAAGAAAAAAAGGGAAAATGACTAAAATAAAGAGCAAAATGACTAATTCCCCCCACCCTAAATTTTGCATTGTCCTCAATGCAAATTCTATTATGCAAAGTACAACAGATAATAATTGAAGAACTTACATTTGTTCGACTAGCTTGAACAATGATAAAAATGCAAATACCTTCAAGATAAGGGGTGAAGCCAAAATTTATTCTCTCTTTTTTTTTTTAAATAAAGAACAACAAAACTCTCACATGAGAGAAGAATAAATTCTTTTTATTATTATGAGACAAAAAATAAAATGTAGAATAAAAGATGAAACATGAAAGCTCATTCTACATTAAATCCTACCTTATTGTTGAAAATTCTACCCGAAATTTAAAAATTTCAATATGATATAATCAATGATGTTCTCATATTCTAAAAATTCCAAGGTTTTCAATGATTTTGCGGCAAATAAAGGTAGATATTATTGGTGTTATGCATTTTGAACTTAGATTTTTGATTAATGAAAATTTGGCATTTTGATTGTTGTTTCAAAAATCTAAGCTCATCGAGAAAAAGTTCTTCAAAGTTAAATTACAAATACATGTATTTGACACAATTTCTTTGTTCTCAAAATCAAACTGAGAATTTTTAAAATTTGGCTCCTCACCAAAACTTCCTCAAAACTGGTCGATTCATTCTCTACTTACGTTAAACTTTCTTGGATGTAATTGATTTGAAAGAGTGATTATCAATATTATTTCTGGATTGAAAATATTAAGTTCAGCGATCAGTTACCAAAAGCGACTTCATGTGACCCGTTCTACAGTTGATGAGAGCATTAGAAGTGGCTAAGAACGGTCTTCCTAAGATCACGGGTATCGTCCTTTGGGATTGGAAGCGGGTTGCGTTTCGAGGACTCTGAAATCAACAGGAAAAATAAAGTCTCCAACCTTTATCAATACATCTGTTATTTCACCCATAGGGACCTTAACGGATCTATCGCTAAGCGAAGTGTGCATCTAGTTGGCTTGAGTTCCCAGACACCTAGTTGTTGGTAGATTGAATCTGAAGCAAGTTGACAGCGGCCCCTAAGTCTAAAAGCCTTATATCGATCTGAGTACCAATGATACATGAGATGGTAGGACAACACGGATCCTTATGTTTCAATGGTACAGGACTTTGAGAGGACTTCAGCGATATTGGCTGAGAAAGACTTTCTTTGGAACATTTATTTGCTTTTTGGTACATAATTCCTTTAAAAATTTGGCATAAGAAGGAATTTGTTCAATGACATATAAAGAGAGAATGTTGACCTTAACACGCTTGAAAGTCTCTAGAATTTTCTCCTCACGAGGAGTGCTTCCTAGGCACGAGTCTATCGGGTAAGAAGCAAGCTGTTTAAACCGATCAAAATTAGACTCAGTTACGGTTGGGTTAAGGTCATCGAAGGTGTGATTTAAGTAGAGACATCGAGAAGGAGAGAGAATTTGTTCGGTTCAAGGGTTTCGCTTAGAGGCATTCTAACGATTATCGACTGTCTCTACGATCGTGTGAATAGATTGCATTCACTTGACTTGGTAGGTTGAACTTGATCCCGTGTCCTTGGGTTGGGCGGGTTGACTCGGAAAAGTTCCTTTCTCTCTCTCACTCATGGCATTAGCTAGTTGACCAAGTTGGGTTTCTAACCTAGCTATGACTTGAGTGTTGGAATGAGTTTGCCGGTTGATTGCATGAAGGAATTCAACATGTTTGATGTTTGAGTCAATAAGTTAGTGAGTGCGTGTAGAGGTTTTAATCAAAGTTTCTAGACCCTTTTCGAGAACATAAAAAGAAAAAAAATGGTAAGAAAAGAGGGAAAAATGACTAAAATAAAGAGCAAAATGACTAATTCCCACCCCACACCTAAATTTTGCATTGTCCTCAATGCAAATTCTATTATGCACAAAGTACAACAGATAATAATTGAAGAACTTACATTTGTTCTAATTAGCTCAACAATGATAAAAATTCTGTACCTTCAAGATATAAGTGAAGCCAAAATTTATTCTCTCTTTTTTTTTTTTTGAAATAAAGAACAACAAGAAACTCTCACATGAGAGAAGAATAAAATTCTTTTTATTATTATGAGACAAAAAATAAAATGTAGAATAAAAGATGAAACATGAGAAGCTCACATTCTACATTAAATCCTACCTTATTGTTGAAAATTCTAACCCGAAATTTAAAGAATTTCAATATGATATAATCAATGATGTTCTCATATTCTAAAAATTCCAAGGTTTTCAATGATTTTTGCAAAGAAATAAAGGTAGATATTATTGGTGTTATGCATTTTGAACTTAGATTTTGATTAATGAAAATTTGGCATTTTGATTGTTGTTTCAAAACCTAAGCTCATCGTAAAAGAGTTCTTCAAAGTTAAATTACAAATACATGTATTTGACACAATTTCTTTTGTTCAAAAATCAAACCTGAGGTCGCTAAAATTTGCAGCCTCACCAAAAACTTCCTCAAAACTCAGTCGATTCATTCTCTACTGCTAAACTTTCTTGGATGTAATTGATTTCAAAGACTCGATTATCAATATTATTTCCTGGATTGAAAATATTAAGTTCAGCAAATGATACCAAAAGACAGCCTTCATGTGACCATTTCTACAGCTTGATGAGAGCATTAGTGGCTAAGAACGGTCTTCCTAAGATCACGGTATCCGCCTGGGATTGGAACGGGTTATGCTTCCGTGACTACTTAAATCAACAGAAAAATAAAGTCTCCAACCTTTATCAATACATCTGCTATTTCACCCATGGGACCTTAACAGATCTATCGCCTAATCAAGTGTGCATCTAGTTGGCTTGAGTTCCCACACCTAGTTGTTGGTAGATTGAATACTAAGCAAGTTGACACCGCCCCTAAGTCAGCCTTTATCGATACGCAGTATTACCAATGATACATGAGATGGTAGGACAACTCGATCCTTATGTTTCAATGGTACGTACTTTGAGAGGACTTCACCGATATCAAGCAGAAAGACTTTCTTTGGAACATTTATTTGCCTCTTTTGGTACATAATTCCTTTAAAAATTTGGC
Source organism: Asparagus setaceus (assembly GCA_012295165.1). Taxonomy (NCBI): domain Eukaryota; kingdom Viridiplantae; phylum Streptophyta; class Magnoliopsida; order Asparagales; family Asparagaceae; genus Asparagus; species Asparagus setaceus. The sequence goes on from CM022710.1 coordinate 16,341,656, forward strand.
ATAAGAAGGAATTTGTTCAATGACATATAAAAGAGGAATGTTGACCTTAACTCCGCTTGAAAGTCCTAGAATTTTCTCCTCCCGAGAGGAGTGCCTTAGGCCCGAGTCTATCCTAAGAAGCAACTGGGTTTAAACCGATCAAAATTAGACTCTCGTTCTGTTCAAGTTCGGGTCGAAGGGTGTGATTTCGAGTAGAGACATCAAGGAGAGAGAATTTGTTCGTTCAAGGGTTTCGCTTAGAGGCATTCTAACTCGACATCACTGCCTACCTCGATCAGAGTAATGGATTGCATTCACTTCAGCTTGGTAGGTTGAACTTGATCCCGTCCTTCGGTTGGGCACGGTTGACTTAAAAGTTCCTTTCTCTCTCTCACTGGCATTAGCTAGTTGACCAAGTTGGGTTTCTAACCTAGCTATGACTTGAGTGTTGGAAGTGAGGATTTGCCCTGCTGATTGCATGAAGGAATTCAACATGTTTGATGTTTGAGTCAATAAGTTCGTGGTCCGGTAGAGGTTTTAATCAAAGTTTCTAGACCCTTTCCAACATTAAGACGCTTATCATGATCGCAATTTGAGGAGTGTGATTTGTAGATTGGTAATGAGGAGACCGATTTCAAATGACAGATTTGGTTGTTGAAAATTGAGAGAAACCGTGATTGCCCCTAGGAATTGTTGGGTTGAAGAGGGAGGAAATTTTGATTCTGAGTAGTTTCCCGGTTCCATGCAAAATTGATGATTTCTCCAACCCGGATTATAGGTTGGAGAAAATGGATCATTCACCCGGACCGAATGCAGCGTTTATCCGACCTAGTAGCTGACCGATCCTAAAAGAGGACATTCATCTAAACATGAGATGGAGATAGACAGCTATGACAACCCGAGGTAAACTTGGTTGATTTGAGCCGAACTCGTTCTTTGACTTCTAAAGCTTCTAACCTACGCATGATTGTAGCCATCTTTGCTTCAGAGGCTATGTTCTAAGGAAAGACCACTAGTTTTGGGTTGGGAACCGATGAAACACGGTCATCACAATATTCTAATCGCATGGTTTTCTGATAAACTCTCTAAAAGTCCCAAGCTTCATCGGCATTTTTCTTCATGAAACCCTTGACACATTGACTCTAAGGAAGTTTTTGAAGAATAATCCAATCCTTCATAAATGATTTGGCATAATCGCCACTTTTCAAGACCATAGTGAGGACATTGATAAGAAGATCCTTAAATTTGTCAAAATACTTTCAAAAGGTTCTCCTGATAATTTTAAAATTTTGAATGTTGTTTCTAAGCTTGACCATTTTGTGGATAGGAAAGAATTTTTCAAAAACTTTTATAAATTCACCCCAAGTTGAGATGGAATCTGGGTAAGCTTATACGCCCATTTTTAGCTTTGTCCTTAAGGGCAAATGGAATAAATCGGAGTTTGATCGATCTTCGCTAAGTCCCTCATCTTAATCATGAGGCAAACTTCTTCAAATTGAGATGAAAATGTGCCGCCTTCGGTTTCTACTCCAAGGAATTTGGGAAGCATGTTAATAAAATGCGGTCTAAGTTCAAATTTGTTCCATTGACCTCAGGAGTTTTATGCAAGAGGGGATTGTATTTCTAGTGGGGTAACAAACATCATGAAGAATAGGTGGGTTGGTATTGTCCATTTCGCTTGGTTCAAGAGATGGATCAAAACTAATTAAACGATTGGTATTATCCCTAACCCAAGTTTGCATACACCAAAATCAAAATTTTTTTATGAAAAAGGACAAGAGAAAAATTAAGAAGATGATGAGAAAGAAAAAAGAAAACTAACTAAAAGCAAATCAAGGCAATCACTTTTCAATCACCCTAACTCTAGGGTTAAGCCTAAACTTGACTTAGACCAGCCCTAACCAAAAATTCTTAGTGAAAAGATCAAAGTTTACTGGTAATTAGCCGTAAGGATAGTACTAGAGGGAGATCAAAGATCAATTAAGTACCTTTTCCTTTCGAGCTTCACGCAACCCCTAAACCTTGCCTTAGACACCAATTAATCCAAATAAACTTGGACCGTTCACTTAAGGATTTCTTGTTCCTTAATGAGCTCAATCCTTAGGGGCCAACGCCTAATCAAATTTTAAGAGGCTTGTAAGTGTAGTGAGGAATTAGTGATTTTGGGCTAAGGAAAGGGTGATGAAATCCCTCACCTTATCTTGATTAATGGTTTTGCCCTTAAGATATTTTCAAGTGTGTCAAATCAAGATGCTCAAATCACTTGGTGAATTCCTACTATTATATGAAATGCAACCCTAGGAATTAAAAGCAACTAAAAGGATGCAAAAATAAAATCTTTTTTTATTTTTATTATGGTCGACAATCAAATAAATGAAGTTTATTAGGGTCCATTAAGGGTAAAAATCTTTTTTTATTTTTATTTTTAATTTTTATCCTAATTGTCTCTAATGTGAATGAACTATCTAAAGGATGGAATTGAGAATACTAGAAAGAAGAGTTACCCACGCTAATCGCTATCCAAAGCCTCGCTGGAGGCAATCTTCAATCTTGATCTTCAACTCTTGATCTTCAAGCTCCAAGTTCCACAAAGAAAACACACAAAATAAGGAACCAAAGTTAATCAAAATCCTACTTATGCACCGCTCCGCAACGGCGCCAAAACTTGATGGGAAATAAATGATTACCTCCTAAGTTGCAAGTATACAACCTTGATCAAGTTATAGTATATAAGATTATCGATCCCACGAGGAACGGAAGTAGGAAGAGTTTTGCTCAAGTTTTGGTTCTCAAATTATGCACAATTAGGAGTTATTCAAATAAAATGAAAGTAAGAAAATGGTGAAAGTGGATATGGAGAGATAAGAGAGAGTGGATGTGGATTATGTGCAAAAGAGGAGAAAATAAAGTTGAGAATGTGGTTGAGGTTATATGCACATAATAACAAAACTAGGTTTGAGATTATATGCACATGGAGGGAATATGAGATTGAGAGAGAAGTAAAAATCAATGAAATCAAGAATCAAGGATAAAGGAAAATAACAAACAAATAAAAAGCAAGGATAAGAGGAAAATAAAGAAGGTAAAGTATGGAGGATTAATTAAAGATATGAGGAATCTAGAGTAGATCCACTTAGCTTATCTCAATCTCATGAAAATGAGTTGGATTTGTTAGCTAGTTTCAAACAATCTCTAGGATCCCACCTAATATTAGCTCCACACTTAGAAAAGGGTAATTCCCTAGAGGGTTCTAGCCTCAAGGTGAATTAAAGAAAAGAAAAATCTATTCTAGAAAGTAAATACAAGAATTAAATACATTGCATGAAAGTAAATTGCAAGGAATTAAATTGCATGAAAGTAAATTGCATGAAAGTAAATTGCATGAAAGTAAATCTATTCTACAAACAAGAAAATAAAGAAGAAAATGAAAAAAAATAAAATAGAAACCAACAACTCCTCGATCTTAATCTAATCCTCCTTTGGTCCTTGGATTAGAAGAAGAGAAAGGAAATTGAAGGGTGAAATATTTCATTTATTGTGCAATAAAAGTTACAATTTTGGAAGGTCTTCTCAATGAAGAGTGACCCTCCTCTCCAAATGGAGTTTTTACAAAATATTTCACAATCTCAAGCCCTCACTCTACCCTCTATTTATAGATAACAAGAATCTCTCACAACCTTTGGATTTGCCTCTGCCCCCCAAGTAACACTCACAACCATAGGATTTAGGTTAGCCCCTAAACAACCCTCATAGCCATAGGATCTCTCCAAATAATCTAGACCATTGATTTAATCCTTGAGAGATGGGATTTGTGGGCTTTATTTCTTTTATATTTAATTCCTTTAAGACTCTTGGGCTTCTTAAATGCTCTTGGGCTTCTTAGAATTTAACTTGGCCTTCAAATACTTGAATATATATCATTTAAATTCGGATTTCTGTCAAACTCCGCTGTTACTGATGAAATTTTGAGAATCTGGTAATTTGATGGTCTGCCTCGCCGAGATAGGCGATTTTCATATATAATATGTTGAATTCTGCTTCCTGATTGAGAGATATCGCTTTTCTTTGCGGTTGACCATCCCGAGCACGAATTTGACTTTATTTTTCCATATTTGATTTGATTCTCAATTGTGCTGCTATTAATAATTCACCAAGAAAGTGATGTGTGTTGAGATTTTGCTTCTAAACTTAGTCGTGGGCTTTGGATTTAGGCATTCGGGCTTCATTAGAGATCTTTTGGGCTTGAAATAATCTTCATTTGGGCTCTTATTCAATAATACTCCATTAGCCTGCAAATTAAGATAAAAATAGTTATTAGCAGGATACTTATTCATATAAAATAGGTAATTAGGGTATAAATTTATAATTAAAATGTGATAATCATGTAGCTCGAGAAGCTCCGTCAAAATACAACCGCCATATTTGCTGGTGTGTTGTAGTATTGGCTTCATGGATTTCATCCGAAGACCATCATACCAATCGCTGCCTCCTGCCGTCGGGTTGACAGCCAAGAGATCGCAAATTGCCTGCCCTTTGACTGACTTCTGTTGTTTGAAGTGCAGGTCGTATTGAGACAAGAGCAAAGCCCATTTTGCTAAACGCCAACTCATTGAGGCTGGCTGGGTCATAAATATTCGGACCGGATTTACGTTAGAGATAACATAAATTGTCTGTCCGACTAAATAGTGCCGATTTTTCAATCGCTAACACTAATGCAAGGCACCGCCGACCATTGGGTATCGAGACTCGCGACCGACTAGTGTTCGCCTGTAATATATCGCCTGCTCGCGGACCGCCATCATCCTCGCGAGTAAGGCGCTCAACGAGTGATCCGTTGCCTTGATGTAAATCAGAAACGGTTTTCCGAACAGCGTGCAACAAGAACGGGAGGTTTAACGAGATACGACTTGATCTCTTCAAATGCCTTTTGGCAAGCGTCATCCCAAATGAATGATACACCCTTCTTGTTCAACTTAGAAAATGGTTGGCACTTCCCAGATAGGTTTGATATGAACCGCCGGATATATGCCAATCGCCCTTGTAACCCCCTTAGTTCTCTCGGATTTCTTGAGGTTGCAGTTCTTGAATTGCCCTTACTTTGTCAGGATCGACATGGATCCCTTTATTAGTAACGACAAAGTCGAGGAACTTGCCACTGGACATCCCAAGGAAGGATTTGGCCGGGTTCATCTTTAACTGGTGGACTCGCATGAGCTCAAACACTGTTCTGAGATCTTTGACGTGATCTCGCTTATCACGTTTTTCACCACCAAGTCATCAACATAGCACTCGATCGCTTTTCCTGAGGTGGTCTTGAAGATCCTTGTCATTGCTCGCCGGCACGAAGGCCGGGCGTTTTGGCCGAACGGCATGACCGTAGCAAAATATACCGATGGGCGCTCAACGCCGTGTTTGGCGCCATCGGGTGCATCTTGATTTGATTATACCTCAAAAGCCGCCCATAAAGGACATCCTCTCAATCCACATGTATTGTCAACTATGACGCCGGTGATTGGCGAGGGAAATCATCCTTCGCAAGCAATGCTTAGGTCTCAGAGTCATACTGCATCCTAATTGAACCATTTTTCTTCATGACCGGACTATATTCGCCACCCAACTGATGTTGAATTTCCTCGATGAACCCCGATTCGATGAGTTTCTTCACTTCACAACAATTGCTCGCAAGATTTGTGGACTAAACCGCTTTTGCGGTTGCTTAACAGGTTTGACATCCACCTTGATGTTGAGGCGATGTGTCGCCACATTAGGGTCGAGTCCCGGCATATCTTCGTAGCTCCAGGCAAATACGTCGATATATTCTTTGATTAGAGCGATCAACTCTTCCTTTTCTTCCGGGGGAAGACTACCACTGATATTTATGAGCTTAGGGTGTTCTTCGTCACCCATATTGACTTGGACTACCTCATCCTTGGTGGGTGGTTCTCTTTGTTCGAATCTGTCCCCGAACTGTTCTTTGAGTTGATGAACCCATAGGTCTTCCCATGTTGGCATCTCTTCATCATCCTCAAAAGTGACAGGATCGGCGGTTGTCATATTCGACATTAAGCCTTTGAACATTTCACCGATGCTAACATCGGAATCCCATGCTGACGAGTCAGATGAATGTCCATCTCCCGACTTGGGGGATTGATTGTTGACTAGCCAACAACACTCGCCTTCCTCAAGAGGATGTGTATCCTAGTCCTCTCCTCGAAGCTGCACATCATCCCGCTTCCTTTCGACGTAAGCGCTTTAGGCGGAACTCGAGGACCTCTTCCAAAACAAAGACCTTCTCCTTGTGCCAAGTCGTACCCCCACTTCTTCATGATATCCAAGTTTCCTGACTATATCCGAACTTGTGGAATATGGGCCCGCCATCGCTTATATCTTCGCCCAAGAAGTGGTCAGCAATGGAACTGGCCACCTCTTCCAGACCAAGTATTTTTCACCACTTGATCTTCCCCGATGACGAAAGTGTCGCCCCGGAATCTCGAACGCCTCGCGGCAATGCAAGATGACCGAAGTTGGCAAGTGTAAGCCGATCACCATATAACCCTCATATCACATCACCAAAGACAAAGGATACTCTAAATCATTTTTATTAACTCCGCAAGTTGCCAATTACAACCTTCATCCGACGATTCTCCATCGCCAAGATTGATTACGCTGGTACAATGTTATTAATAACAAAACCACCATCGTAATCAAGCTCGCTTCAGATCAACTTCTTCGCCATCGTCGTGCTTTGGGCCGATGGTTCAAGATCGATTCATTGCCGTAGGAGGGAGTTCGTGAAATAATTCTCCATTCCTTTAAACGGCTGCTTATCCGCGACCACCGTCTTAACTTTATTATTTGTGTCTACATATTTTAGACACTGATGAAGAGTGGAGGGGACTATAACGTTACTGTGGATCCAAGGTCGACCCAACAATAGGTTATAGGAAGTCACTGCATCGATCACATAGCAAGTGACTTCGGACTTCAAGTCCCCCATCTGGCATTTAATCCGGATTTTACCGAGTGGCCGGGTCCCGCTGGTGTTAAATCCTTAAATTATTGTGCCTGTGGACGCCAGTTTATTGGCAGGAATGCCGAGGCTGTACATTAATCGCAGGGGCATGATACTCACAGCGGAACCCGGATCAACTTGGATCCTGCTAACTTCATCGAGCCGATATACCCCGTGAAGTACAAAGGCCTATCATGGTTCGAAGTTCTTCGCCCGCATATCCTCCTTCGTAAAGGCGTGCGGTGGAAAGTGCTTGGCTACCGTGTTGCAATCATAGATTCTTCCGAGTCGGCTTAATCTCGAAGGAACACTTCGTAATCGCCTAGAGCCTCTTGTAAAGCTTCCCTGCCTCTTTCAACAATCGGAGCAACTCAGAGAGTTATTCTAGCCGGATGTTTGCCGCTTGGGCCATGACATCGGCTGTATGGAGAGCTCGATGTTCTCGTCTATCCTCACAATCGGGCGCATTGAATCGATCGCCGGAGTTGAGCTCCCCGACCTGGGCTGCTTCTCCTTTGCTTCACCGCTTTTCTTTAACTGCCTCGTTGTTGTACTTTCTCTCAGACGAGTGAGAGGAGCCGTGGCCACCCCTCAGCCTCCGACAGCCGCTTCGCTAGGGATTTGAGTCTCCTGATACTTGTAGTCAGATTCGTGTCCACCTTGTGGCAAAGACTTCATGCTCTTCTTCAAAATCGAAAGTCGCCACTTCTTCATCGCCCTTCTCTCGAATTGCCGGGCAAAGATGGCATAGTTTGCCTTTTCTCTTGGACTTCTTCTTGGCCAAGAGGTAGCCCATTGATTGTCTTCCAAGAAGTCGTGGTGGACCCAAAGGATTTCTCCGCTTGCGGTCGCAGTGCGGACGAGTCCCTTCTCACGCTGTCTCGTGAGGATCCTCATTTACCATCTTCAATCCTACCTTCACAACCGCATCGGTTGAAACCAATCCAACGGAACTGATCCGGCTAATGGAGGCCGATTTGCTCCCACCTTCTTTCTTTAGAGGGTTTTGGAGTAATGACTCCAACATCGCATCAAGGCTTGAATCTTGTCCTGAGATGGTAGAAGAACTTTGTAGGATGATGTACCGCCTATGGTAAGCGCAGACTTAGGATCTCAGAACCCCTTTGCCTCCTCTTGGTTCACAATTGGGGCAACCGGATCTTATTGTTCTCCGTAAGGTATTTGAAGATGCCCGAACCTCCTCGCCTTTGAACGAGTAAGTCTTGGGAAACCTCGAACCGCAGTGTTTCGATTTTGGGCTTGTTGACGCATTGAGGTTGCGCATTGCTGTGGTAATGCTGTTGCGCACGGCCGTTGTGGTTGCGCTCAATGTTTGATTGGCGCCAACAGACTTCACCGGCGCTTTACCGCCACGCATGTAATTTCTTTGTTCGTGTTTGTTGCCTACCGGCCTCTTTCCGCTTTCCTCTTAAGGAACCTTTCAGCTTGCTCTCCACGAACCTTCAAGTCCTTCCACGTTATAGATGGTGCTGTCCCCATTGCTTCAAGCACATCCAAGGACGATTATTGTGGCAGTTTGGAGAATAAACTCCTCCGTGATGGGATCCCGACACCATTGCTTTGTTACGAATCGCTTGACGGCGGCGCTTCATCGCTTTCTCCGCCCTTTGCTTCGTCAACACGTCCCGACGATACTTCGTATCGCCATCGAAGAAATTGGTGAGGAAGCTAGACTCCATGTCGCCCCACCGCGGAATGCTCCCTCGCTTGAGACGGCGGTACTAATCGGCGTACCGGGTACCAACGAATGACCGAACCATCGTGGGCTCGCTTCCTGATATTACCCCTAAGTGGGACTTGAAGTATATAAGGTGTTGAGTTGGTGAACCCTTCCCACAAATGGCGGAAGTTTATTAAGTTAAACTTTGCCGTATGGGATTGATTCCCACTCTCTAGGGTATGGGCAAGGGATGCCGGTTTTCTTCACCTCTTGAGCGGAAATCAAAGAGTTGATTTTGCTCTCGAGGTCTCTCATCTTTTCGCCTCATAGGTGACAGATACTCTAGCATTTTCCTGCTCACCCCCAAGATTTTGCACGCTATGGGGTGATTACGCTACGCTGCTCGGGCCTTCATCCTTGCGCTTATCTGCTTGATCAACGCCGAGCGCACCACTCGGTTCACCTTGTTTTTCGCCAAGGCTTGATCTATTGATCATGGAGCTCCTTCATCCGCTGCATGGCCATATCCATCTCCGCTTGAAGTTCTCCTTCGCTGGCTAAGGCTTCATCTAGCATCTTGGCCATTTGATCCACACTAATCATGAACGCTTTCGGTTGTCCTCACTAGAGATCAGATTGTCGGATGCCATTGCCGCACTCCAAATACCGATACTTCATCCTCTCAAGGTAGTCCTCTCAAAAGCTTATCATAATTGGACCGCTGAATCCCTGACCGCAAACGAAGTTAACCGCTGTGATGCGCTTAGGAATAAGCCGCGACGACGGTTCCTTACCGTCATATTGTTAGTGACCTCGCAACTCATTGGCTCGAGGTGTTGATCTTCGCGGAATCGCCTTGACCTAGGTCTTGGCGCTGCGGTGAGTCTCTCGAAGATCGACACCCTTTCGAGCTTGACAACAATTGCACTGAGAGCACCGCTTTGATAAGCTTGGAGCATAAGCATGACTGTTGGCTTGGGGAACTCTTCGAGATTTCTTCGCACTCTCAAAGGCGTAGTATAACTCGTCGACATGAGTGCCGAGCAATCTTCCTTATGTTGGTATGACCTCCTGCATAACGCCTTCGCCGCCGATGAAAGCGCCTCCTTCCGAGGATCTAATTGTTTCATAAAATTTGCCGAAGTAACCCGCCTTTGACTTTCACGGCAGTGAGCTTGAAGCCTCGGCGACTCTGACTTCGACTTTCAACGGTGATGCGAGTTGTAGGAATCCTCTTGTCTTTGTGGGTGCGACACCTTGTATTAGGAGTGACCCGCGATTCCTTTAGCGACCCAGCGATCCTTGACGGTAAGCCCGCCCGGAAGTAGAGTTGGCTTCACGAAAGTTTTGATGTAGACACCGGAGGTAATTTCGCCAATACAGCTTTTTGAGGTGCTCACAATTTCTGATTTGAGCACGGGAGAGATGGCCTCGCCGCGCAGAGCCGGGCTCTGATGCCAGTCCATCGGAGTTGAAGCAACGCATGACTTGGGCTTCCAAACTAGCCGATTTGTTGATGATTTCTTGGCCGCCTTTCAACTCGCGGCTTGTTGCACCAAAGCCCGCTGCTTGCTAGTGAGCGCTGGCGCTCCGGATACGCCTCGGCGTAGAACGGTTCCGCTTGACTCGACCCATTCATTTATCGCCGCTTGTAGGAATCGGCTACGATCTCGCACTTCAGCCTCGAAGTCAACTTAGACCTTAGATCCGCCATAGCGACCCCGCCCATTAATTCTTTTCCCGGCTAATTGTTTAGCCAGCGCCGACGCCGCTTCTCGACGCTCTCTTAGAGAGAGTCACAACGCCATTGGCGGGAACTACCTCCGAGGAGATAAAGGTTCAAAATTTAGCCGCTTTGTCGCCGAGGAACCACCGTTGTTTGCGCCTTGACGGTGGTGATGGATTTTCTCGCCCGCGATTCGAGGCCGATTGGGTCTTCCTTGTAGCGAGACCATCTTGGACTTGGCGGGGAATCGATCCGACGAGGAAGAGAGGTACTCGTGACTTTTGGTCGAACTCGAACTCGACCTCTTCTATCACCGGATCCGATCCAGGTTATGACACGACGCTTCTTTGTTGAAGCCGCTGGCTCCCAATCGCGGCTTGTTGGCGAAAGTTGTTTTGTTATTCATTGCTATTTGAACTTGTTTACAGCCTTCGCTGGCCTACAACAAAATTCAAACAAAGAAAAATTTGCCTTTTATTTAAGGCTTACAATGAAAACAAAAGATTACAACTTCTTCCCCGAATGAACAAACGCCGGATCTCTATTATACGATCCTCGCCAGTGGGTTCTTCACCGTGTCGGGACTTTCTATTCGTCCGTGGACCACCGCAATTCGTGATCCCGGTAGAAACCGATTCGAACTACAGACGAGGGGCTCGCTTCACGAAGGAAACGAACGCCTAAGGGATCGTGACTCACGAAGGAGAGGATCGCGGATCGCGACTCACGAAGGAGAGGATCACGAGCGGGTGAGATCTACAAGGAGAAATCACGCTATCCCCGAAGGGTAATCAGAAGTTCGACCATTCGCTTACCTCGCGACATGGACTTAACGCCTCAACTGCTCGCCGCGTGCCCGAATGGTAAGGCCGACGATCGGTAGATCTCGCGAGAGTTCTCTTCCCAATATCGAAAATCCAACCTCCGTAATCGAGCACCCTCAACCTATTTATAGGCAAATGACCAAAGGAGAGGGTTTATCGGCCGGACACCATTGGTGTCCGCCTTGGCCGGACACCAAATGGTGTCCGCCATTGGTCGGACACTTTTGTCCGCCTTGGCCGACATCATTTGGTGTCCGGTTTCGCCAACGCCGCTATTCGCTGGTTGGTTTCCTGACTTTTCGGGCGCTTTGTCTCGATCTTGTCATTGTCGCCCTAAGTCCGCGGTTCCATTCATTTCTTTGTCGACTCGAATTCGCTGGTTCAATCGCTGACAGTTAGGTGACGACCGATCCTTGTCTTGTCGCCGCTTGATCCAGCCTCATTGACGCTCAATCCAATCAATCTCGCTTCGTCGAATCTTATTGATTTTGAAGCTTTGTTGTTGGATTTATCCCACATTTATGCAACCTCGCTGGCTTGTATGCATCGCCGCTCACTTCATGTGCTCGCTCGCTGCGGATGCTTTGGCGGCATAGTCAATCGCCGCTTGTCGGATGGGTCGTCGGTTGTTAACCCACCGTCACGAGTCTCGTTCGGGTACTGATAAGCAATTTTTAACGCCTACAATACCATTTGAATCTTCAGGCATGTCAACCGAGGAAGAGGAGGGACTTCGCACCTCTCGAGCGGGGACTCAAGCCGTTACGTGGAAGAAGTTAGCCCACAAAACACACGTAGATCCGCGAGCTTTTGTGATGGACTTAACCGATGATGACTTTGCTGGCGAGGGAGGTAATGCTTAAGCACTCCATGGTTCCCTCGAATTCAGGACTCATATCTCTCCATTTTTTGTGCAGGAGGATGCGAGACCGGCTTTGACTTTCCTCATCACGATTTCGCCTCTTCTGCAGGACCCAGTTTCACTCAACAGATGTACGAGTCTATGGTAGAGGAGCCTGTGGTATCTGCTAAGATTAGTGAGACCACCAATGTTGAACCTGATCCGACAAATCTAGGTACATCTATCATTGGCAATATTCCATTTAGATGGCGGGAGTTGAACGACTCAAAATCCGTGCCTTCCCTAATTGTCTCTATGTTTCTTGCTATTTTAGAGAAATTGCAAGAAGCAAACATGGACAATGGGATTAGAGAGACTGATTCTCCTGTAGGAGGTAAGCCATTTCTGTCGATCCTAGGTTTTTTGATTCTGTTCCCTTCACCTACATTCTCTCGTATCAGATTTTTCGATAGAGGATTTTGATGAGGGCGGCCTGCTTGTGGACACCCCCATAATCGATTCGATATATGACTCTCCCCGAGATGATCACCTTCCCGATGATATGCCGCCCGAGCCAGGGATCCCCGAGCATACTGAGGTTCATTCCTCTAACGGTATGGCGTCCTCCCGTTGATTGCAGGACTAGTTCTTTTTTGACTAACACAACTACAATCTGATGAAACTGAGAAATTCATTTCATTGCTGGCAGGACTTCCCACCGAGGCTCATTCTCTGATTCCTCATTCTGATGCCCCTCCAGAGTTCACTACCGCGATGGCCGCCAGGTTCGGTGACCATATCACGACCAATCAGTAGCTTGGTGCGCCAAAGGCAGCTACTCCTCCGACGGCCCTGCAGACCCATGAGGCTATGCCGATAGAGTCAGGTACGGGTTATCCCTCTTGGAATGTCTACATCAACCCTTGATTCAATATTCTGAAATGTCCTCTCCTCTTTTGCAGGGCCTATATCTCACCCTTATGATCTGGCAAGGGTGCTCATGTCAGACAATGACCCTGATCGGATTATTATCTGTATGGAAGTCTGCTCGTTCTTTTCTTTCATAAACACGATGATCGACAAGCTTCTCCATAGTGGGCTTTCCCTCCGTCAGTTCAGGCCGGTTCTTGACCCAAGAACACTAAGTGACGCCAGAGTTAGCCAAGGCCATTGCTGATAATCTTGATCATCTGGAATTCGATCTTCAGAAGTTACAGGAGTTGCGGGCGGTAGGCACTTCTTCATATGCAGCCGATCGAGTGGAGTCTCGTCTGGAGGCATGGCGTGACGCTCGATTTTTTACTAGACTCAAGGTTCAAATACAGCGAGACCGGGTAAACCAAGTTAAGACCGCCTTTGCCGAGAAGTCAACGTCCTTGAACCACATTCATTCACTTATTGCATCTAGCGAGGCCGAGATAGCGCAGCTTAGACGGGAACTTCAGGCGAAGGAGGAAAAGTTAAGCATCCTGGAACTAACAAGGGTCAACGGAGAGGAAGCTCGAATCACTCTATCCAAGAAGCTGGAGCTCTCAGAACGAAAGCTAGCTGAAGTTGAGGAGGAAACTGCGCAGATGCTGAATGCTGACGAGGAGTCTTTCAGGGCTGAGCTGCAGGCAGAGCTCTAACAAACTTACAATAACGAATTGTCTGAGTTAGAACGACAGATTTCTTGCTGTAAGCTTGATGTTTGAAAGGCTGTAACTTCTTCATTGAAAGACTCGACTCTTCATTTAATTGAATAAAGTTTCAACCTCCTTTTTATTATTGTTTATTATGATTTCTCATTTTGTTTGAAATGATCAATCACAATACTCATAGGATTTTTGGCAAACCCTCAGCCGTCAACGGATTTGATGAGTCTTTACCGATTACCGTTTGAATCGGGCTAGCATGCGGATTATCTAAACCCATTCCGCATGTGAGGTTGTGCTAAAAGAATGAAACTCTTTTAGGCTTAATGTTATGATGTCGAATACGTAGACTTTGTCATCTTTTACGGGTAAGAGACTAATCGGCAACGCGTGTTAGGCGTTGAGTTTATCCCTTCTTAGGCTTCGGGATAAAATTCCCCAGACTTGGATTCTGGTGTCTTCTTCACTCGGTAAAAGACTAAACCGGCGACGCGTGTTAGGCGTTGACTTTGAGATTTTTGGCTAACCCCCAGCCAATAACGGATTTGATGAGCCTTTACCGACTACCGTTTGAATCGGGCTAGCATGCGGATTATCTAAACCCATTCCGCACGTGACGTTGTGCTAAAAGAATGAGACACTTTTAGGCTTTTATGCTCTGATGTTGAATACATAGGCTTCATCTTTCTTACGGAAAAAGACTAATCCGGCAACGCGTGTTAAGCGTAGACTTATCCCTACCTAGGCTTTGGGATAAAATTCCCCAGACTTAAATTCTGGTGTCTTCTTCAATCGGATAAAAGACTAAACCGGCTGTATGTATTAGATGCAGGCTTATCCTTACTTAGGCTTCGGGATAAAATACCCTAAGATGAATCTTGGTGTCTTTTTCACGGAGGAAATACTAAACCGGAAAAAGTGAAACTTGAAACTAATGTGGGAAAGGAAGAATTTTATATTTTGTCTCCCGATGATGGAGAGGAAGGATTTTATATCCTGTCTCCGTGTCTTTTAAGGGTAAAGATTTAACCGAAACAAGAGAGGAAGGATTTTATATCCTATCTCTTGCTTTTGGAGAGGAAGAATTTTATATTCTATCTCTAGGAAAAAGAAAACAAAAAGTGGGATCTCCACTTTGAGAATCGCAGGAGGTGAAACTAAGAGTGGGATCTCCACTCCGAGAATCGAAAAGATTCAGGTAACTTTCACTTTTATAGGATTTGTTACCTGATCTGGAAGTGAATTTCTCATTTATCGAGATGAGATTCCAACTTCGGCCCTAACCTTGGGAGGGCGCGACCGAAGAGAAAAGGATGGAATCCTTCTGTTTATCAGAAGGGGATCTCAATATTGAAAGTGGACCTCTTATTTGTGGAAGGAATCAAGAGGGGAATTTGCTGGTAGATTGGACCAGAAAGATTTTCTTTGGACTCACCGTCAATGAATTTGATCAGTGAGAGAATTTATGGTGGAGGGTGAATTTAGGGTTATCCTCGAGGGCAATGGGTAAAATATTCCACGAGGAACTTCCCGTCAAAATGAGTTATCCCGAATATACTAAGGGCAGTATTTTTTCAGGAACTTCTCATTTATCAGCATTAATTGCCTATCGCCATTTTGGGTAATTAGGCGATACGCACCGTTTGAATAGACTGTGTCTATCACAAACGGTCCTTCCCATTTGGGTTCAAACTTACCCTTCTTCTTGGAAGTAAGGATTATTGGTCGTCGAGCAGCGAAGACTAGATCTCCTTCTTTAAAGGTTCTTTGTCGGACTTTCTTGTTAAAAGCCTTCGACATTCTGGCTTGGTAAAACTCGATGCGTTGTTGAGCTTCCAAGCATTTCTCGTCCAACATCTCGAGCTCTTCAAGACGCCTCCGATGTTGTTCCTCCGTCTTCATCTCGCTATGCAGGGCTTATACGGAGGACGGATTTGATTTCTAATGGATGTACAGACTTCACATCCGTGATACCGTAGAATATGGGTAGCCCCTGAGGGCGCATGTATTGTGGTGCGATATGCCCAGAGTGTTTCTCTGAGTTTATCATCCCAATCATGTTTGTTGGTCTTCACGAGTTTCGACAAGATCTTAATGATCGCCTTATTGAACGCCTCTGCTAATCCGTTTGCAGCGGGATTATAAGCCGTCGATGAAACGTCTTGGATTTTAAACTTCTTGCAAAACCTGATGAAGGCATTGCTGACGAATTGAGGACCGTTGTCATGTATGATCCGTCTCGACACGCCGTGTCAATAGATGACGTGGTGCTTGATGAACTTGATAACATTATCCGTCTTCACTTCTTTAAGTGGAATTGCTTCAGCCCACTTGGAGAAGTAGTCGGTGATCGCGAGGATAAACCGATCACCTTTAACTGATGGGGGGAAAATAGGACCTACAATGTCCATACCCCATGTCTCGAATGGTCAAGACGCAGCCGAAGGATGCAAATGCTCGGGGGGTTGATGCATGTAATTCACGTGTACTTGACATGCGTGGCACTTTCGAGCGTACTCGATTGCATCATTAATCATCGTCGGCCAGAAGTATCCCATTCTTCTGACACGATCATAAAGCTTGGGACCAGGTTGGTGTGCACCACCTTCTCTTCCGTGCACTTCCTCAAGGACCTCTTCTGCTTCTTTGTTCGAGAGGCACCAAAGCAGTAGGCCATCATACGCACGACGATACAATGTCTGGGTCTCCACATCATAAAAGAACCTCGGCGCTCTTCATCGGATCGATTCCCTCTTCTTTACGTCCTCCGGCAAAATACCATGCAAGACATAGTCGATTATGAGAAACCGCCAATCCCGGGTCTCTAAATCAGCTCGGGTTGAGTGTGACTCCTTGATGACCACCCCTCTATCGTCCTCTTCTTCGCTATATATTGGCACGATGAGTTGGTGAGTTCTCACAGTGACTAACTGTTCAGACTCAGGAGGTTGAGCCAATGATACTGCTAACGCTGCAAATGCGTCTGCGTAAGCGTTCTGGAGGCGCGGAATATACTCGATGAAAAATTCTTCAAACGAGTCTGCCATTTGAACTGCCGCTTGATAATACGGTATTAAGTCTAGGTTTCTGACTTCATAGTCCCCACAGATGTGTCTGACGATAAGTTGGGAATACCCAAAAGCTTCGAGATATTCGACCCCCAGCTCTTTGGCAAAACTAAGTCCAATAAGTAGCGCGTTGTATTCGGCAACGTTATTGGAGCACGGTTCGGTTAGCGAGTAAGCCCGAGGCATCACATGCTTCCCTGGGAAAACTAAGACAACTCCAACTCCAAAAGAAATCTTAGAATATCCAGGGGTACTTGCCACGTTGGTTGCTCGAGAAGCTCCGTCAAAGTACAGCTGCCATAATTGCTAGTGTGACGTAGTGTTGACCTCGTGGGTTTCATCTGGCAAGTCATCATACAACTCAGCCGCATCCGTTGTTGGGTTGGTGGCCAAGAGATCGCAAATTGCATGTCCTTTGACCAACTTCTGTTGCTTGAAGTGTAAGTCATATTGAGACAAGAGCAAAGCCCATTTAGCTAAACGCCAATTCATGGAGGCTGGTTGCCTCATGAATATCTGGACTAGATTTACGCTGGAGATGACGTAAATCGTCTGTCCAACCAAGTAGTGCCGCATCTTCTGAATCGTGAAGACCAATGCCAGGCACTCTTTTTCGATCATCGGATAGCGAGATTCAGCACCCACTAAAGTCCGGCTCAAGTAATACACCGCCTGCTCATGACCGTTGTCATCGTCTTGCGCGAGCAGAGCGCTTAACGAGTGGTTCATCGCCTTGACGTAAATCAAGAACAGTTTACTTGACTTCGGTGCAATGAGGACGGAAGGATTTGCCAGATATACTTTGATATCCTCGAATGCCTTCTGACAGGCGTCGTCCCAAATAAATGACACGCCCTTCTTATTTAGCTTAGAGAACGGCTGGTATTTTTCGGAGAGATTTGATATGAATCGCCGGATATACGCTAGTCGCCCTTGTGACCCTCTGAGCTCTTTCAGGTTTCTCGGGGGTTGCAACTCATTTATCGCCTTCACTTTATTTGGGTCAATGTGGATACCCTTAGTGGTAAGAACGAATCCAAGGAATTTACCGCTGGACATTCCGAGGAACGATTTGGTAGGGTTCATCTTCAATTGATGGCTCCGCATGAGATCAAAGACCGTCCTCAGGTCCTTGATGTGGTCATTTTTGTCGCGGCTCTTGACAGCTAAGTCATCGACGTAGCACTCGACCGTTTTCCAAAGATGTTCCTGGAAAATCTTTGTCATTGCTCGCTGATATGTGGCGCTAGCATTCTTCAGCCCAAATGGCATGACCGTGTAGCAGAAAACACCGAGAGGAGTTCTGAACGCCGTGTGTTTTGCATCATCCGGGTGCATCTTGATTTGATTATAACCTGAAAACCCATCCATAAAGGACATTCTCTTGAACCCGCACGTATTGTCAACGATTACGTCCGTGATTGGGAGAGGAAAGTCGTCCTTCGTGCACGTAATATTCAGATCTCTGTAATCGATGCAGATTCTAATTGTACCGTTCTTTTTTAGAACCGGGATAATATTTGCGAGCCAATCAGGGTGTTGTTCTTCCCTGATAAAACCCGACTCTATGAGCCTCTTCACTTCCGCTACAATTGCTTCCATGATCTGCGGACGAAACCGTCTTTGCTGTTGTTTGACAGGTTTGGCATCCGGCTTGATATTGAGACGATGGGTCGCCACATTTGGGTCGAGCCCTGGCATATCTTCATAATTCCAGGCGAAAACGTCGATATACTTCCGAACGAGAGCAATCAATTCCTCTTTCTCTTCTGGGAAGGCTGCCACTCATGAATATAGGCTTCGGATTAGCTTCGTCACCCATATTGACTTGAACCACTATGTCTTCGGTCGGGGTTCTCTGTTCGAACCGATCCCCATACTGCATGTTTAGGTGATGAACCCACGGATCTTCCCATGTTGGCATCTGTTCATCGTCCTCCATCGTGGAGGGATCAGCCGTAGTCATATTTGACATCAAACCTTTGAACATCTCACCAATACTGATGTCAGAGTCCCAAGCAGAGGAATCAGACGAATAATCATCTCTATCCGAATTGGGTAATTGGTCATCGACCATCCAGCAACATTTCTCATCTGAAGAAGAAACGTATCCTAGTCCTCTCCTTAATCCATAATAGTTATTAGGCTTTCCTTCGGGGACATGTGTATCCTTGGGTGGAGTTCGAGGACCTCGACCAAACACCGACCTCCTGTCGTCGCACTCCATTTCTTCATCAAACTCGCACCTCTCGATCAGATTCAACAAGTGAGCACCAAGTTTGTCATTGCCATCATATCCCTTCAGGAAGTCATCTGGTAGCGGGAATGTCTCTCCTTTGCCATAGATCAAATCTTGCTCGCCTCTTGTTTTGGCAGGAATGACCAGTGTTGTTCCGAAGGAATCCCGGAGGTGCTTCTGTGTTACACAAGACGATCGAATTGGCATGTGCAACTCGGGATCATTATACAATCCTTTCATTACATCAGTCAAAGATAGCGAGAACTCTAAATCATCATTTATTTCCTTGTCGGCAAGTTGCCAATTACAACTATCATCCGACAATTTTTCATCGTCAAGATTGACTACAAAGGGTACAATGTTATTTATGATAAAACCGCCATCGTAATCAAGCCCAGCTTCATTATCAGCTTCCTCGCCGCTGTCCGAGCCTTGGGCCGATGGTTCGATATCGGACTCGTTACCGTAAAGGATGGAGTCTGTAAAATAGTTCTCCAACCCCTTAAACGGTTGCTTATCCGCGACCACCGTCTTGACTTTATTATTTGTGTCTACATATTTCAGACACTGATAAAGAGTGGAGGGGACTATAACATTATTATGGATCCATGGCCGACACAATAATAAGTTATAGGAAGTCTCTGCATCGATCACATAGCAAGTGACTTCAGACTTTAAGTCTCCCATTTGGCACTTTATTCGGATCTTACCCAGTGGCCGAGACCCACTGGTATTCAATTCGTAAATCACCGTGCCTGTAGATGCTAATTTGCTAGCAGGAATCCCGAGGTTGTACATCAGGCGGAGGGGCATGATGCTCACAACGGAACCCGGATCAACTTGGATCTGGTTGACTTCGCTGGAGCCAATGTTTCCAGTAAAGTACAACAGCCTGTCATGCTTCGAGTTCTTTGTCTTCATGTCTTCTTTGGTAAAGGTGATGCAGGGGAGGCGCTTGGCTGCGAGATTGCATTGTTGAGCTGATAACTCTGGTTCTTCAAGAGTTGGCTCGACCTGAGTGAGAAACACTTCAAAATCAGCCAAGGCTTCTTGTAGGGCCTCCCTGGTTTCTTTCAACACCGGAGTAACTCATAGAGTGTTATCTTTGCTGGGATATTGGCCAATTGCGCCATAATATCGAAGTGGTGCTGGGAGTTTGAACTCTCCGGTTTGTCTCTTCCAATCGGTCGATTGAAACGAGACTGCTTCGAATTTGAACCTCTTGGGGTTGCTTCTCTTTCGACTTGGCCGTGTCCTCCTTGGTATTCACCTGCAGTTGTAACTTTTCAGCATGTGTAGAAGGGTTCATCGCCACCCCCAGCTCTGTCAGCGTCTTAGCGTTCGGATTAGAAGCTTTGGGGTACTTGTATTTGTACCCGCGCCTGCTCCTGGTGGCGAAGACTTCATGTTCCTCTTCAGAGAGCTGGAGCGTCACCATCTGTTCGTCATCCTTCTCCACGATCGCCGAGGTGGCATGACATAGTTTGCCTTTGCCCTTCGATTTCTTCTTGGACGAAGCGGCCGCCCACTAATCATCTTCTAGCAAATCAGGGTGAACCTACAGGATTTCGTCGATCGGGGCCGTATGTGGCACGAGCCCCTTCTCACGTTGCCCAAAAGGATCATCGTTCACCATCTTTATCCCGACCTTCACAATAGGCTCCACCTGAAACCAAGACACAGGTACTGACCCGAAGCTGATTGACGTTGCATTCGCACCCACCTTCTTTTCCTTGGACGGCTTTGGAGTAATGTCCCCTACGTCGATCAAGGCCTGGATCTTGTGCTTGAGATGGTAGCATGACTTCGTCGGGTGGTGAACCGCTCTGTGATACGCGCAGTACTTCGGGTCTGTAACCCTTTTTGCCTCCTCTTGATTCACAATTGGTGGCAACTGGATCTTATTATTCTCCAGGATGTATTTGAAAATACCGGAACCTCGTCATCCTTGAAAAATAAGTCTTGGGGAATCTTGGTTCCGACGACTTCTGATTTTGAGATCGCTGCTGCCATTGGGGCCGGCTGACGTAGTCTTTGGTACATTCGCGATTTTTTCTCGGTTTGTAACTGGAACGTTTGGTTTGCGTCCACCGCCTTTGCCTGCGCCTTCCCCTTGCTGTGTGGGACAAAGTTTGGTTTGTGAGCATTTAACGTCTGCTGGCCTCTTTCTATCTTTTTCCTCTTAAGGAATCGCTCGGCTTGCTCCCCGCGCACCTTCAGGTCTTTCCACGTCTTGGACGGTGTTGTTCCCATCGCTTCCAGTACGTCCAGTGATAGATTGTTATGGCAAGTCTGGAGAATAAACTCCTCCGTTATCGGATCCCGGCAATTCATTGCCTTGTTTCGGAACCGTTTGATGAAATTGTCCACCGTTTCCCCGTCCTTCTGCTTTTCGTCCAACAACATTCTGATGGATATCTCGGTATCGTCGTCGAAGAAGTTAGCAAGGAACATAGCCTCCATGTCATCCCAGCTGTTGACGCTCCCAAGCTTGAGACGGCGGTACCAATCGAAGGCAGCTCCTCGAAGGGTGCCAACGAATGACCGAACCATCAAGAGCTCGTTGCCGGAGATAACCCCCAGGTGAGACTTGAAATAGATCAAGTGCTGAGTGGGCGATCCCTTACCGTCGAACGGCGTAAAGTTGATGAGATTAAACTTTGCCAAATACGGGATTGATTTCCACTCCCTCGGGTAAGGACATGGTATACCCGTCTTCTTTACCTCTTGAGCGGAAATCAAAGTATTGATTTTGCTCTCAAGGTCCTTTATTTTCTCATTCTCCCCTACGTCTCCGTTCGGGTGATTTTGGGGAGGAATGACGGTGTTATCACTAGCATTTTCGGGGTTACCTCCCGCATTCTGTTTACCACGGGGATTCTCGGCGTTATGGTCTTCATCCCTATCTGTGTCGCTGTCTGTTAGGTTAACGTTATTGTGACGACTTGATTCACCCTGGCGATTCATTAGTGCCTGGATTTGCTTGTCATGCATCTCTCTCATTTACTGCATGGCCATCTGCATCTCAAACTGGAAGTTCTCCTTTTGCGTGGCCATAGCCTCTTCAAGCATCTGGGCCACTTGTTCCGCACTGATCATGAATGCCTCACAGGGTCGTCCCATGCTGGAAACTGTATTATCGAAGCCATTGTGGAACCAGCATCCGACACTTCATCGTCTGAGGGTAATCCCCTCTGCACTTTGCTGTAATTGTGTCGTCTGATAGTTCCGGACCACAAACGAGTCATTCGTTGTGATGTCCCAGGAATGGCACGTGACGACGTCCCTCTGCTAGTAATATTGATGGTGACTTTGGCAAATCCTCGCCTTGAGACACCGTTCTCCTTTCGCGGAAGCGCTTTGACCTGGGTTTCGATAACGTGGTGTCGAGCCTGTCAAATACCGAAGCCTTTTTCGGAGTCGTTTTAGTGCAGTTGCAATCCGACAACACTGCCTTGATTAGTTTTGAGCACAAGCAAGGCATGTTTGATTCTGGGGCACTTCTTTTTCGAGATTTACTCATACCCCCAGCACGATAGTATAACTCATCGGCATGGACGCCGGAGCAACCCATCCTGTGCGGGCACGACTTCTTAGGTATAACGTCCTCATCGTCTGACGAGAATGTCACCATCTGAGGGTGAATTGCCTTACTAGGCCTTTCAAAAGTCACTCGCCGCGACATACGCTTTCGCGAGTGTGACTCTTTGACGGACTCTTGGACTTCAATCCGCAGCCCGGTGCGAGCAGCTGCAGGATTTTTCCTGTCTTGGTTGAGGTGGGTGCGACCCCCTGCATTGGGAGTGACCCGGGGCTTCTTCAACGGGCCTAATCGTTCTTTGATCGAAATTTTGCCTTGATCATCTTGCAACGGGCCGAGGCGTTCCAACACCATCTTCTTGCTTCGGGATGAGCTAGCGGGCTCAACCGAAGCGGGAGTAGAGTCTGACGGTAATTTGGGGGCTATCGCCGGAAGTGGAATTGGTTGTGAGGCGACCTTTCTTTGATTCAGATCAGCTTGAGGCGGCTGATCCTTGATCGAAGCTTCGGCCTTTGCATGAACCGTTGCTCTGGGTTTTGGCCTCCAAACTTGGCACATCTTGGGCGCTTTTGGCCACTTCCTCCTTCTTCATTATTCGGGCCTCTCGGACGAGAGCTCGCGGGTGCGTAAGGAGTGCGCGATGCTTCCGGATGTGCTCTTCAAGCGTTGAGCGGTTTCGTTTGACTCGGACCCATTCACTTGTTGACGGCTTGGAAAAGTCGTTGGCTACTTGATTTAGAGGCTTTTTGCCTCTTCTGGATCTGAGATCCGCCTCATAGCGAATCCCATCCACTGATTGCATAGCCTTGGCGAATCGACGCGCTTGGCTTTGTCGTCTTCGTTTGCGGGCTCTCTTGGAAAGAGACGACACGCCATCATGGGTCATCTCCTCCGCGGAGGAGTTCAGATCTTCAATCCCAGCCTTCTTGGGAGCTGGGGGAATGCTACTTGCCGTGACTTGGGCGGCGGCAGGGTTAGAATCTTCCTCTTCGGATTCCCGATCTGATGACCAACAAATCCTCCTTATAGCGGGGATCCTTCTGGATTTAGAGGGGGAGGCGGATCCGGATGAGGAGGAGAGATACTCCTCAAACTTTTGCTAGTCGAACTCGTATTCGACCTCCTCCTCGACTGAGATCATGATCCGCAGCTGCGGCTTGACGATCTCAGATTTGAGACCGTTGGCTCCCACTTTGGTCGTCAGCTTGTTCGCGGGAAAAGTTGGGATAATTGTCATTGCTTGAATTCGTTACAAACTTCGGTCGCTTACAATGAGATTTAGAAAAAAAGACCGCCTTTTTATAAGGCTTTACAATGAACAATAAAAAAGATTATAACTTTACTCCTTTTGAACAAACGCGGGACCCGTTTATCGGATCCTAGCTTGCGTGGGTGTCTTTGCCTGTGCCGGGGACTTCTTTTCTGTCCGTGGACCGCCGCGTGATCGTGATCCGATGCGTGATCTGATGCGAGATCTACAGATCTACGGGGATTATTTCATAAAGGAAACAATCGCCGATGGGAACTATCTCACGAAGGAGATAATTGCCGGGTGGATGAGATCGACCAAGCGAAATCACACACGAACCCTGGGATTAAGATGAAGCTTAATCCAGAGGGTAGATCTGTAGATCCGATCTCGGAATCCTTGAACTCCTCGCTTGATGATGATCGGCTCGCCAGAATTTGAGATCTGGACATCAGGGTTGATGAAGGATCGCTCCAAAATTCAGATCTCTCTCTGACAGAGCTTCGGCCTCTTGCAAAAAATCTAAATCCTCCACAAATGAGACCCCTCCCTCTTATTTATAGAGTTTGAAAAGCGGATAGCGGGTCAAAACTGGGCAAAAAGCCCAGTGCGCCTAGGTGTCTCGAGCTTGGCCAAGACACCATTTTGTGTCTCGATTTTGGCCGAGCCTCCACGTGGCTTTTCTCTGCTTTTTTTACGGGTCCGGGAGTTGATTCGCTTATTTTTCAAGCTTGATTTGATTCCGACCTGGTTTTGTGAGTCCGGTCTGATTCCGTCTCGTTGATGTTCGCTGATTTGAAGCTTCACGGTTGGATTTATTCCATCGCTTGCACGCGATTCGTCACTTTGTTGGTTTAGACGTTTGGTCTACTTGGTTTATTGATTTGGACGCTTCATCGACTCGCTTTATGCATTTCTGTCAATTCGTTTTATGTGCTTGCGTCGCGGTCACTCGTCGTCACGTCACCAGTGGTTCGTTGCTACGTCGTCGGATGGCTCGTTAATCGTCAACTCATCGTCACTAGCTAGACTCGGGGACTTATTATCATCTATATCCAAGCATCACTGCCTCTCTGGATCACAATCTCCTTCTCGATTTTGGCGCTCGTATAAATTTGTTACAAAGGTACTATTATCGTCTATATCCAAGCAAAGTTTAGTCCCATTATTTCACAACTGAAATGACAATTTGTATCACAGCTAAATTTTGATTAGATCAGACTTGTATTTGAAAAATGGCTTCAATTTTTTCAGCATGGAGATGGAAAGTTTTTCGATATGGAGACCGAGATTGAGAAGTTCGATGATAAGAGGAATTTCGGGCTTTTTGACGGAAAAGGATGGAGGGGATCTTGATTCAACACAACCTAGATCAAGCTTAACTAGGACGGACAAGAAGTCAAAAAAGATGACAAGTGACGCGAGATTGAGGTTGGATTGGAAGCCGTGGAGTGCGATTCTACTCTCTCTTTTATATAAAGTGGGGTACTACATAATCAAGGAGAAAACTGCACTTGGTATGTGGAAAAAACTCGAGGAGTTGTACATGGTCAAGAATCTATCACCAATTTTTACTAAAACCAGCAGTTGTATGGATAGTGGATGAAGGAAGGTACGACAATGTTGGAACATCTGAGCGACTTTAACAAGATATTGACTGAGTTAACGGCGATGAGGTCAAAACTTAAAGAAGATGACAAAGCAGTGATCTGCTAAGTTCTCTTCTAGTGAGTAACCAATAACTAAAAATATCGCTAACCACAGCCAAGGCAACAATGAACATGAATGCGGTCAAAGCGGCACTCCTCATGGATAATTTTTAACGATGCCAAAGTGTTGATTATGAGTCGGGTACTAGTGCTGGGTTGGTAGCATATGCTCAAAGGAAGAAACTTTCAAATGGGACCAGCTCGCAAGCTAAGTGGTATTTCTTTTACCAAGAGAAGGGCCATGGGAAGAAAAACTTCTTCAAATGGTAGGAGTAGTTGACGGGGCAAAAGGTAGAGGATCGGATTGTGGCTCAATCTTCATATGCAGCGAGTATTAGAGGAAATCAACTAGATGACGCGTTGACAGTTTTGGAGGATTAAATTCATCATGTTGAGCGTTGACAATTTTCAGGAACAACACTTCTTATGGAGGTTTGGTATTAGATTCTATAATATCAGCTCATATCTGTTTCCAAACAAGCTGGTTTGGCTCCCTCGTGCAAGGAGTCAAGAACATTGTTTACATGGTGGATGACACTAGGTGTGACGTCACATTAGGAGCAGTCACGGTGGCGAGAAAAAGGGGGAGCATGGTCACCTTGAATAATGTTTGGTTAGTCCCAAACACGAGGAAGAATTTGATATCTATTGTGTTACTTGACTCAATGGGGTATCGAACCCAAGTGTATGGAGGAGTCACCATGGTATACCATGATAGGAATCCCATCCTAGTTGGGAAGAAATATGAAGATGGCTTGTATCGAGTGTCTAAAAGAACTGGTGTTCAAGGCGGAACTCCATCTTTAAGAGGGTGTATGACCACGAGGATAAGAAGTTAGTGATGAACTTGGGTTCCAAGGGAGAGCTGAAAAGGAGAGTTTAATTCTGGTTAGAGTGTACAACAAATCTATAACAAGTTGACAATCTAGCTTAGAGTGTGCAACAATAGAGGTTGGTATCAAGTCAATAGATGGCTTGACATTAATGTGCGAGCGGTGATCATTCTGGTGCCCTTTGGGAGAGGGGGCTTAAGGTGATTTCTCGAAGGTGTTCATCGTCTATAGTTTTACAAGTTTATAGCAAAAAGTTACAAGAAAGGATTGATGCTTCTGAAGGTAGTTTCATACAAGCCTAAGGTGGAGATTATTAGGAAATAGCCTTGTATTTCACCG
>CM022710.1:16368430-16418704 GCA_012295165.1 Asparagus setaceus
CTAGGTCCCGAGCTTACGTAAAGTAGCAGCACTGAAATTGACCGACTCTTAAAAGCCTTTTATCCCTGAGGTCCAATATCCGAGTGGCCGCCCAATGTGGTATTGGTGAAGAAAGCTAATAACCTAGTCAAACCAGCAAACGGCTACTGAATATTCAAAGAAGCAGAAGAAAATTTTCATAGATCTAATGTGAACATGAAGGAGAGTGGTAGATGGTGAGTAAACCAGCAGAACTATCTAATTTATTTGTAGTCGTGGAGGCGAAACCCTAAGAGACGTGTGTTGAGTTAATCCTATTGAGTCTTATCTATTTCCTACGCTAAGTTGTTAGTTAGTTGAGTTGTTATTTTTGTTGAATTGTTATTTTGTTGATTAGATATAGCAGAACAAGAAAAAAAAGAAAAATCAAGTCGTGTTCATCTTCTCTGCTTTTTCCCAGTGTGTGATCCCTCTCTATTTTCAGTACCAACATTTGGTATCAGAGCAAGGGTCGAGGTGTACGCCCAAGATCATGCCGAAGAAGGGTGACACTGTGGAGTCATCGAAGTCGCTGGTGAAGGAGGGGACGGTGACCCTCCAATATCCGCTGCTCACGAAGAGCAACTATGCGGCATGGGCGATTAAGATGAAGGTGAACATGCGTGCGCAAAGCGTGTGGGACGCTATTGAGCCCGCTGATCCGAACGAGGAGGTAGAGATGCGGAAGGATCAGATGGCCCTCGCCGCCATCTATCAAGGGATTCCGGAGGAGACGCTTCTACTGCTGGCCGAGAAGGAGACGGCCAAGGAGGAATGGGAGACGTTGAAGACAATGCACATGGGCGTCGAGCGCGTCAAGAAGGCAAAGATCCAGACTCTAAAGAGTGAGTTTGAGGTTCTTCGCATGAAGGAGGTGGAGACGATCGACGAATTTGCCGTGAGGTTGACGACTATCGTCAACAAGATTCGTGCATTGGGTGACAAGGTGGAGGAGACCTACGTCGTCAAGAAATTCCTCCGGGCCGTGCCTTCGAAGTTTCTGCAGATTGTGTCTACGATCGAGCAGTTCGGCGATCTTAAGACCAGGACCGAGGAGGAGGTCATCGGTCGTCTCAAGGCACATGAGGAACGGATGCGCGGCAGTGGCGACAATGAAGATGAGCACGTCCTTTTGACCAGGGCCGAGTGGAAGGCCAGGGAGGTGAAAGCCAAAGGGGAGACCTCGTCCAATGCCAAAGGGCGAGGTGGTAGTGGCGTTCGTGGCCGCGGTCGTGGGCGCAGCGAAGGCGACCGTGGGAACGATTCCAACCACCGAGAGAGGAAGTTTGACAAGGCCACAGTGCACTGCTACAATTGCCAAAACTATGGGCACTCTGCCTCGGAATGTCGCTCTAAGAAAAGGGATGAAAGGGCTCACTTGGCGGAGGCGCAAAGGGACGATGATGAACCAGCTCTCCTGGCAACAGAAATCTGTGAGATTGAGGACCATGCACAGCTGGCGACAGAGGGAGTGATGCTCTATGAGGAGAAGGTGAAGCCAAAACTAGGTGGAGAAGAAGAGGTGGTGTACGACAACACTGTTTGGTTTCTCGACACCGGAGCAAGTAATCACATGACCGGTTGCAAGAAATGGTTTTCAGAACTCGATGAGTCAGTAACTGGGAAAGTAAAGTTTGACGACGGTTCTGTCGTGGACATTCAAGGAAAAGGCACTGTGATGTTTCAGTGTCAAAATGGTGAGCATCGTCTCCTCACAAGTGTTTATTTTATACCTAGGCTGCGTAGCAATATTATGAGTCTAGGGCAATTAGATGAACACGGGTGCAAGACCGTGATAGAAGGAGGATATCTATTTGTATATGACAGATCCAGAAGTTTGCTAGCAAGAGTGAGGAGAACAAGGAATAGGTTGTATATTCTGAACCTGAAAACAGCTCACCCAGTGTGCTTGATAGGGAAACTAGCTGAAGATGATTGGTTGTGGCATGCTCGTTACGGTCACTTAAATTTTCAGGCGTTAAGAAACATGACACAGAGAGGAATGGTGATAGGGATGCCTGTTGTTGACCATGTAATGCAAGTGTGCGATGGGTGTGTGATTGGAAAACACCACCGCACACCGTTTCCCCATAGATCAAGTTTTCGAGCAGAGAAACCGCTCCAGCTGGTGCACGGCGATCTTTGTGGCCCAATCACCCCTACAACCCTAGGAGGCAACAAGTACTTCATGCTGATCGTGGATGATTTCAGCAGGTACATGTGGGTTGAGATACTAAAGAGTAAAGATGAAGCATTTGCTGCTTTCAAGAAGATAAAAGCCAGAGAAGAAATGGAAGCCGACGCAAAGCTCCAAGCTCTACGAACATATAGGGGTGGCGAGTTTACAAGCATTGTTTTCAATGAGTATTGTGAAGAGTTGGGCATCAAAAGGTATCTCACAGCACCATATTCTCCTCAACATAATGGTGTCGTCGAGCGGAGGAATCAAACGGTTGTGGCTATGGCTAGAAGTCTACTAAAAAGCAAGCACGTGCCAGCTAAGTTTTGAGCTGAAGCAGTGAAAACGGCTGTGTACATACGTAATAGGGCTCCGACAAAGAGTGTGGAAGGTGCAACACCTTATGAGAGATGGACTGGCCGCAAACCCAAGGTGCATCACATGAGAGTGTTTGGTAGCTTGGTGCACGTAAAGATTGCAAACCCGCACACGAAGGCATACAGGGTCTATGATCCTAATGCAAAGAAGCTGTGAGTGAGCAGAGACACAATATTTGAGGAAGATAAGGAGTGGAATTGGGAGTCCGTACAAGGAGAAGGAAGCTTTGGAGCTCACTCACGTAACGTGTTCACCGTGCATTATGAACCTGAGCCGACCGGGAGTGTGCAAGACACGGTTGATCACGCATGTGAGAACCTTGAAAGTACACCGGTAGGTGTGCAATCTTCTGGGGGTGCGGCAGCGGCTCACTCTCCCTCGGGATATGATCAGGTGCAAGAGGCAGCAGATCAATCAGATCAATCAGCAAGCTCGAAAAGGCCACATATGTATCGCTCTCTACAAGAGGTGTACAATGATACAGTTGAGATGGATGAGGAAGCAGGGCTGTGTTTCTTGTCCATTGATGAGCCGGCAAGCTTTGAAGAGGCAGCAAGCAATGAAAACTGGAGGCAGGCCATGGCCGAAGAGATTGCAGCCATTGAGAGGAATGATACATGGGAGTTTGTTGAGTTACCGAAAGGACATCGAGCTATCGGCTTGAAGTGGGTGTATAAGGTGAAGAAAAATCCTGAAGGAGAGATAGTAAAACACAAAGCTCGACTCGTGGCGAAGGGTTATGTACAAAAATAGGGAGTGGATTTTAATGAGGTATACGCTCTGGTTGCACGACTTGAAATTGTACGGCTGTTGATTGCCTTAGCAGCACAGGAGAATTGGGAAGTACATCATATGGATGTAAAGTCTACGTTTCTGAACAGCGAGCTAGAGGAAGAGGTGTATGTAGCACACCCATTGGGATTCGCAGCTAAAGGCCACGAGGGACAAGTGTTGAGGCTGAAGAAGGCGTTGTATGGACTGCGGCAAGCACCCCGGGCGTGGAACTCAAAGCTTGATAAGTGCCTACAGTCACTCGGGTTCATCAGGTGTACTCTAGAACATGCTGTGTACAAGAAAGGAGTAGGAGGTGTAGTCCAAGTGGTTGGTGTATATGTGGATGACCTTATCATCACCGGGTCAAATGTCGAAGACATTGCAAAGTTCAAGGAAGAGATGAAGAAACTATTTGACATGAGTGACCTTGGGCTATTGAGCTACTACTTGGGCATTGAAGTGAAGCAAGACTCACATACTATCACCTTGTCTCAATCTGGCTATGCAATGAAGAGATTGGAAAAGCTTGGGATGGTCCAGTGCAATCCCTGTCAAGTTCCCATGGAGCCGAGACTGAAAATGAGCAAAGTAAGTACCTGCCATCCTGTCGATGCTTTCTTGTATAGAAGTGTCATAGGGAGTTTGAGATACTTGGTTAATACAAGACCCGACTTGGCCTACTCGGTTGGAGTGATGAGCCGATACATGGAGGCGCCAACAACAACTCACATGACTGCCGTGAAGCAAATATTGAGGTATGTACGAGGCACTATCAACTTTGGGTGTTGCTATGTCAGGAAGAAGCATTCGGGCGAAGTGCTTGATTGGGTACGATGTGATGACTTAGCGGAGATATCGATGATCGAAGAGTACGACGGAGTCGCTATTTCCTTGGTGGAAATCCGGTCACTTGGGCATCCGAAGCGAGAGAGTGGTGGCACTCTCCTCATGCGGCTGAATATGTGGTCGCCATACCGCAAAGATGTCGGTATTTGGCTTGGGCGTTTGCTGAGTGAGATAAAGGGAGGTGAACTCACAAAGCAGCCCTCAATATAGACAACAAATCAGCCATTGCTCTCACGAAGAACCCCGGCATCATGACGTATAAAGCACATTGATACCAAGTATCATTTTATTATGACTAGCTGAGGAAGGAGGAGATTGAAGTGGAGTATGTCAGATCGAGGATCACCGGCCGATGTTCGGACAAAGCCATTCAGTCGACAAAGATTTGTCGAGCTGCGTGAGAAGATTGGTCTGAAGGATGTGAAGAAGATGCAACAAGATTTGTCGAGCTGTTGAGTCTTATCTATTTCCTACGCTAAGTTTTTAGTTAGTTGAGTTGTTGTTTTTGTTGAATTGTTATTTTGTTGATTAGATATAGCAGAACAAGAAAAAAAAGAAAAATCAAGTCGTGTTCATCTTCTCTAATTTTTCTTCCCAGTGTGTGATCCCTCTCTGTTTTCAGTACCAACAACATGATGGATAGGACCCACTAGTTTAAACATGGTGACTTCTCGAGAAGCAATAAACCCTATGATTGAGGAGCCTAGGGAATGGTCAAGATCGAATGGATGTTGCCAAAATAAGGAAGGAATGTTAAAATCAAATATCTCCCTCGACACATGGCAAAGATAGAGGAAATTATATCGTATACCATGCCTAACTCTAACCTAGCCCAATCTTATGACGATTTACCTGATTGGAAAAAATTAATTCAAGTCATATTGTATCTTCAATACACTGTGTTAGGAGATATCCAATCGATAACTAATCTCTCTAATTGTCAAATTCCACAACTTTCCAAATCATAATACATGCACATCAGAGAAACATTCCTTCACTAGTGAGGTCTTGTGTGGATTTACATTGCATGCCAAGTAAATACTATAACTACATTGGCCGATAGGATGGGGACATATGTATCACTTGATATGCTCAAGCAATCAATATAAATGCGCTGAACTACCACAGGTAAAGGGATCTCAACTTCATATCTCTACAAGGTATGGCACCGCCACCCTTACACCTATGAACCCTAATCTATGCCCTAAATTACATGCTTACTGCTTTGACCTTTATCATCAAGAGTCTAAAATAGGCATTGGAGGGGCGTTGGTGCATAGCTCACCATGGTTAATCTGACGCTTTCTCTATGTTACATAGGCCAAAATGATACCATCGTCAATCTGTCAGCCATTGAAGGAGATCAAAGGGGCCCTCAACATCAAGTCAAATCTTGCAGACTCAATCTATTAGGTGTTTATTTGCAGCAATAGTCTTGAACCTTAAACTTTTCTCACCAGACTTCTGCCTGTAATTGACAAGTAACTAAAATATTCTTAAGAGTTAACAAAAATCCCAAATTTTGTTATTCAGCATTTCTAAGCAACATACTCCCATCCCCTAACTGAGAAATTTTTCTCTCTAAAGGAACTTTCAGTTATTTGTTGATTACAGTTAGGAGATATGATGAGAAAAGAGATGGTTTTTAAGATAACTCAAAGTTTTCTTTTTCATAAGTAAGCAATTTTATTTCTCAATTACAAAAAGCAATATGCAGAAACTTCATGTTTAACTCTCAAGCCTACAGCAAAATGTCTCCTGCACAAGAGAATTTTAAATTAATAAATTATTCATCCTCTCAATATCACTCTAGTAGAATTTAGGCAATTGTTGATGGGAACATCCTTGACGAGAAAAAGCCGTCACGGATGTAAACATCCCTGACGACCAGAGCCGCCAAGGATACACCTGTCAGTAATGAACTTCTCTTATCAAGGATGTTAACATCCTTGATGGAGCTTGCAACATCTCTGATGGCAGTGCCGTCAGGGATGTAGTAGGGCCCGCTCATTGCTGAGAGTGGGCCACGTACCGTCAGAATTGGACATCCCTGACGACTGAGCCATTAGGAAAGTTGAAAGTGAACAGTAAAAAATTGGGGGGAAATATCCCTCCAACTTTTAACCTTATTTTCTCACCTTCCTCTCTTTTTCACTCATTTTTTATCTCTCTCAAGAAAGACCAACTCTACTCCACCCCCACCGCCAGCCTTTGCCGCCACTGCCTCTATCCTCTCTAACGCCAACGAACCGCACAGTCATGGATCAACTCATTCATCCTTTCCCTCTTCTTTCAAGGTATGTTTTTATGCAATTTCTTATTTTTATTGCAAGTTTATAGGTTATGGTTTGCTTTTATTCGAATTTTGAAAATAAAAAATCCTAATTAAACTAAACCCTAATCCACCCTAATTAAACTGATATACCCAAAATGATCCTCATCATGACCCTAATAGCATTATCCCACGCCTAGAATCCTAATTAAACTAACTTTAACTTTTATTTCAACTTAATCCCATATATAATACTAATTTAACGTTGGTAACCCTAATCCTAACTCTAATAATCCTAATTCTAACCTTAAATACATTACCCAAGTGTATAACCCTAATTAACTAACTTTAACCCAAATTTCATCTTAATCTAATCTTTAATTAACTAATGTAACTTTAATAACCCTAATCTTAACTCTAATAACTCAATTAAACTAATCTATCCAAAATGATCCTAATACTAACCCTAATCACACTACCCTAAGTATAGAACCCTAATTAAACTAACTTTAACATTTTTCTACCCTAATCCCATATATAATAATACTAATTTAATTTAGTAAGCCTAATCTTAACTCTAATAACAATTGAGCAAATCTAATTAAAATAATCCTAATCATAACCTTAAATACATTACCCAAGTCAATGATCCACCTAATTCAACTAACTTTAACCCAAATTTAACCTTAATCCTAAATCTAATTAACTAATTTAAATTTAATAACTGTATTCCTAACTCTATGAACAACTCTAATCCTAACTCTATGAACTAACTACCGAAAATAATCCTAATACTAACCCTAATTACACTACCCTAAGTCTAGAACCCTAATTGAACTAACTTTAAACTTAATATGATCAACAAAATAATTTAACTTTAAGTACCCTCATCCTAATCCTAGTAACTCTCTAAATTAATTTAACCATAATATTCATAATCCTAACCCAAAAAATATCACCCTAAGTATATAATCCTAATTAAACTAACTTTAACCATTAATCCTAAATTTAATTCATAAATTTAAGTAAGCAAATTTTACTTTCAACCATTAGTCCTAACTAACCCTATTAAATATTACTATAAAGTTATTCAATGAAAATAAGACTAATTTTAATAATATTATATGACCCTAAGTCTATCATCCTAACAAGCTAACTATCATCCTAACTAGCTAACATTAGTCGTATTATCATTTTAATTCAATTCTAAGCAAACTAGACTTTATCCTTAAATAACACTAATCCTATCCGTAATTATATTACCATAAGTCTAAGACTCTAATTAAACTAAGCTTAACATCTACTTGAAATCTACCACGCCCTAATTAAACTAATTAAACAATAATTGTTCCGATAAATCCTTATGCTCTTATTAATGCATCCATTTAGTTTGATATATAACATTGTATTATGTTATATATCATGATAAATCGATAACCTATAGTACCTTAGCTTAATTTTAGATTATAAGCCACAAACTTTTACCAAGTAAAAGACGTGAATGCACCTGCAAAAAATGCATAGTCCTCTGCCACAATGTAGAACTAAATATGCAATTAAAGAATTGATAATCGCAAAAAAAAAATAACAACAAAAGGAAGGCAACAATTTGTATTGAATTACAGTATATGAAGACAATCAGATGCTGAACTACTACACTCTGTTCGAATTTAAAACTCCCCAATGAGTACTGCTAGATGTAATTAAGTTCAAAAAAAGGTGAATTCACTAGCTTATTATTCCAAGGAAAATGCATGTAGTTCAAGTACAAATGTTGTTCTCTTAAAGGCCATGTGAGAAATGGAGAAATTCTTAGAAGCTCATGGAGCACCTAAGTGCCTACACCCCTCCAATGGGAGGGGGGCATGTGGCATTAGAGGGGATGTTACCACATTCTCCACATTCTCCCCTCTAATGCTATGTGCCCCCATCCTATTGGAGGGGTGTAGGCATCTTGCCTACTCTATGAGTAGGCAAGAATTTCTCCGCTAGTTAGAGGCTAGAACATGAGATTATATATGATAATGGATTGAAACAGTCGGCTAAGTAATGTTGACAACTCCCCCAGCTTGAACAATTATTTGATTAATCCGTGTTCCATCCACAATTGCATGGAACTGGATTCGTTCCGGTTCATGGGAGGGGCACGGAAGCATGGTACGCCACTCATTAGGAATCGGGTGCGAGAGGATAGGCTTATATGATACGCTAGGCAATGTGGTACATATTAGGTTTGGTTCTTAAATGTAGGAATCAGAGGTTTTGCTATATTCAAATTTAAAAATTATGTTGCAATTAAAGTATGCATACTTTATTTGATTAATTTTTCATGTTTTTGTTGCTTATTCTAGAAAAGAGTTATTGTTTATAAAAAATTTAACTGGTTTGAATTCTAAATCGGATCGCAAGAGTTGATGAATCAGGTCGTGTTCCACCATGAATCTAGGACGATTGAACCCAGGTCGTGGTTCGCTATAGCGTCCCACATTCCTGATTTCTATGGTTCCACCTTCGCTAGAACCACCACCATCTCCTCCTCCTCCACCTCGTCCGCCACCACCCCCACCACCTCCTTTTATTATAGGTTGGTGCCCAATATTGAAACAAAAAATTGAACAAAACATGTATGTGTCCTGTCAATAACACACTGTATCATCCAATAGAACAAGGTAGAAATTCGAATGCCTTTAAGACTCAACTCGCTAAAATATTGTTAATTTGTGAAGGATGATATGGGCTAGAGAAGAGCCAGAGTGAGATTTTTTTTCCTGAGATTATCACATAGATGATTTGGACAACATGGGTTTCATCGCATCTGATAAATGCAGATAAATACAGTGCAACCGCAATTGCAAAATACTTCTAGGTGCAGCTAACGACTTGCACATGGTTTAGCATAAGTACGTAGTTGTAACTTTTTTAATCTCTAAATAAGGATTCAATTATAAGAACAATTGTCATCAATCCCCAATATAAGCCCAATTAATTGAAACTCAAAAACAAACACATTAAATTAGCAACTGCAACTACAAAGTATAAAATTTTAAAGCTGCACCATAAAATTAAAAGTAGCTGTATGCTCCACATGTTTATAGTGCTATATATATATGGAAAAAATATATATGAGTTGACAAATTTCATTTTAATGGTCAATTACTCATTATGCCATGTGAGCCCCCGCTAGTCACATCAAGGTGGGGCTCACATGGCAAAGGACAAACATACCCAAGATCATATATATATATATATATATATATATATATATATATATATATATATATATATATATATATATATATATATATATATATGGGTTGGTTCCAATGAGAACCCAAATAAATGTGAGAACTAAGAACCCAATATCAACCATCCATGATATAAAAACAAAGGCTCAGATTCTGCCAAAATTAAGGTGGCAGAATTATAATTAAATAGACATTACAAACTGAAATAAGGGTAAACAAGTAAAAAGCACAGAAATATAAAAGGAAAAAACTGACAAATCTTTAAACACTGAAACCACCTTTTTTTCAAAAAACTTTTCATATTCTACTAGTTTACAAATCATAGGGGCCGCTCAATAATTTTCGAGAAATTATCTGCTAAGATTCACGACTAAAAACGGCAAGGTTCTAGGATTTGACTCAAGACGTGATCGAATCGGCTAGGGATTACAAAACATTACCGAGATTCTCAATAAAACATTCGATTCTGTAAACATCACTGAGAGATTCTATAACTATAGAAAGATGATTCCGTTAAATGAATTGTAAGAATACTAAAACATTACTGAGAGATTCTGTCAATAAACCATTCAGATTCTCTAAATACCACAGAGAGATTCCGTAACTATAGAAGAATGATTCTCGCTAAATGAATTGTTAGAATACTAAAATATACCGAGAGATTCTATCAATAAAATATTGATTCTCGTAAAATAACCGAGAGATTCCACAATAAAATATTCGATTCGTCAAAAACATTCCGATTCAAGATATAACCGAGAGATTATGTAACTATAGAAGAATGATTCGATAAATGAGTTGTAAAATACTAAAACATTAATGAGATTCTCATTAATAAAACATTCGGATTCAGAACATCACCGAGATTCTATAACTATAGAAAGATGATTCGCTAAATGAATTGTAAGAATACTAAAACATTACCGAGAGATTCGTCAATAAACCATTCGATTCTCTAAATACCACAGAGATTCTCGTAACTATAGAAGAATGATTCGCTAAATGAATTGTTAGAATACTAAAATACCGAGAGATTCTATCAATAAAATATTCGATTCAGAAAATAACCGAGATTCTCATAATAAAATATTCTCATTCTCAAAAACATTCTATTCAGATATATATAACAGAGATTATGTAACTATAGAAGAATGATTCGATAAATGAGTTGTAAAATACTAAAACATTACGGAGAGATTACGTCAATAAAACATTCGATTCTTTAAATATCACCGAAGTCATTCTTTGTCTATTAACACCTTGCTATTTTTAAAAATATCGTGTTGTGAACTAGTTGATTCTGTTAATCTATTCTTTGTGATTATGTAAGTTAATCAAAGTGATTCTCGTTTTGTAAACTAGGTGATTCGTTAGATCGTAAATGAGATTCCGTAATTTATTAAGAGTCTCAGAACTAATTTCGTGATCCATGATAAGCAAAGAACACAAAAAGAAAGCAAAAAAAAAAGAAGGAAAGAAGATGGGAGGGTAGAGCCGCCTCCAGACAAAAAAGGAAAAACACAAAGAGCATGTGGGAGACGCCACCATGAAAACCAAAAAAAATAAAAAATAAAGAAAAATTGATAGGGATCCAAGATTCCTCTCTCTCGTTAGCAAGGATTCATCGACGCGCACCCTCGAAGACTCGCTTCAATCAGATAATGAGCAAGTTTCTAGGGTTTGACTCCGGCGAAGTCGTCGTTGACCTAAACTTAAGTTGATAGGGAGGAGTGTCCACCAACTTTTATATCCATTGATCTTGCCTTGGGATCCGTAAAATCAACATATGCACAAATCTCAAAGGTGGGCTTTATATCTTTCACGGATCCCAAGGCAATATCAATGGATAGAAAAATTGGTGGATGATTATTCCCTATCAACTTAAGTTTATAGATTTGTTTATATATATATATATATATATATATATATATATATATATATATATATATATATATATATATATATATATATATATATATATATATATATATAGGGTTGGATCAAATGAGAACTCCTCACAAATATAAGAACTAAGAATTAAATCTCTACCCTTAGATCTTTAACCAATTAACGGTTGTAATTAAACTCTATTAAATTCAAAAATTTAACTAAAGGGCGCGCTGGTCATAGA
Organism: Asparagus setaceus; assembly: GCA_012295165.1. NCBI lineage: Eukaryota > Viridiplantae > Streptophyta > Magnoliopsida > Asparagales > Asparagaceae > Asparagus > Asparagus setaceus. The sequence goes on from CM022710.1 coordinate 16,380,274, forward strand.
ATCAGTTACATTATAGGCAGTTTTTTCTTTCCTAACTAAGCGCAATCTTCTTACTTATTAATTTGGTCTAATCTTCAACCAATCTACAATTAAATTTTCGTCTAATCTTCATCTTTTTTATTGTTTTTTCCGGTTCGTCCGCACGAATTGTTGCATATCATCAAGTTTCAGAATCTAATGTTTTAGTTGAAAGCGTTTTTGTAATCCAGTCCAAAAAATTCTGTACATTAAAGAGAGCTCACCCAACTTCTTGAATATACAGAATCACATTTTATTTTTAATAGAATCACCTGTGATTTTTTACAGAATCACCTCGATTTTCATCGATGTTGTGGTTACATGTTGTGTGCTATCAATATTATTGTTATGTTACGAATCTTATTATCAATTTTGTTATGCTATAGAATCTTTGTCAATTTTTTGAATCTATTGTGAATGTTTACGAATCTATGTTCTAAATAACTAATTTATTAATCTATTTAAAAATGCGTAATCATATTATTATATATAGAGAATCATTTCGTATTCTTACGTAATCATGTAGTATAAATTATGGAATCTCTTTAATTCTAAAATAATAATTTTTGGTATCCATTGTTTGATGGATACATAATCATATTATATCTCAGACAAAAATGCTATGTATTATAACGAATCTAATATTTTAGTTTGCGATGTCGAGTTTATTATTTTAGTGTTTGTTTTATTTATTACTTTTGGCGAGAGAGCGGCGATTTTGGCGAGAGAGCGGCGATTTTAAAGAGCCCTTTTGCTAAATAATTAGCAAAACCCACCGCTTTGTTATTATTTAGAATGATTCTTTTGGCCAACAGCCAAAAGAGGTCGGTTTTGCAAAATCGGCGAAACGCACGGACTAGTAGTCCCGTGACGCTTAGTAGCCGCTAATCGGCCACTAATTGAAAACGCACGGATTACTAGTCCCGCATTAAACAGCACACTCAAGAAGCTCATTTCAGAAATCCACGGACTAATAGTCCCGTAGATTCTGACTCAACAAGCTTTCAGAAATCTACGGACTACTAGTCCAGTGATTTGCTCGCATAAAGCCTCACCACCGCGCTCCAAATTAGGGTACAATGCCTCCTCTCTCTCACTTTCCTCTTAGAAAATCTACAGCCCCCAAACCCATTTTACTCCACTCTCTCCCAATCTCTCTCTCCCGATCTCTCTCCTAAATAACCCTAACCCCATTCCTCTATTCTCTCCAAAATCACTTATTTCTCCCTCAAATTTCTCTCTCTAATTCTCAACAAACTCATTCTCTCCAAACTAGTTCTTCCACTATCTTTCCTTAAAGTTCGACCGCCCATCCTCTCCGACCGACATTTCAGATCTTCATCAAGGTATAAATTTCTTAACATTGATAATTTTTCTTTATTAATTAGTTAAAATTGTAGTTTAGAAAATAACTGTATATTTAGAATAAATTTTTAATTATGATAAACAATTAGATTTGATTAAATTTTAATAGATTAAAATTTGTGGGATTAAAATTTGATAAATAACTTGAATAACTTGCATATGATAAATGTTAATATTTCAGTTGAATGGCGAATGGATTAGGTTATTTGCTTATTCAATGGGAAACTGATTGTTGGAATGAATAATATGCCTATATATGAGGGAGGATCTAGAAAAATGTTCATGTTATCTAGAAATTGCAACTTCGATGGAATGATGGAGCAAATATACGAGTTACTAAATTTAATCATGGGGAGTATGCCGTCAAGGTCTTTTATAATTGTCCGATAAATGAAAAAGAACAATTGTTGAGAGATCACCAAGGATCAAGAACTGAGTGACATGATACAACTTGTGGAAAACCAAATCTCAATCGAAGTTGTTCATTGAAAATATTCTAATATCCGTGTTGCCCAAGTTTCATATGCTCTGGAGAGTTCACTCGAATGCTTGACTTAGAAAATAACTTCGGCGAATTCATTTCATCTCCAAGTGTCTTACACTTAGAAAATGATTCGGTGCAATGTCAAGTGACGGTTCCACAATACTTGGTCATGGTTCGGTTAATTTCTGGGTTGGTTCTATTGTACAAGAGGATGAGGATGCAGATGTATATGCGGATGATGATAATGAAGATGCCCATGAGGAGGAACGCTTGATAGTATGCAATGTGCAATTGGAGGAACCGAGGAGGACACCAATTGGATGGATGAATATTGTGTAAACAACGATTATGTTGAGTCCAAGAACCGCACCGTAAGAGTTTCAAAATGAGGAGTGGATAAATGCCTCACAAGCCGAGTTCGTTGAGCTTGACAACACCCTCAACGAGCCGAGGACTTCACTTTCAAAAAGGAGATCTTTTCGAGAATAAGGAAGCTTTGGTTTTCGCTATCGTGAATGGTCAATCAAGAATCGGCCAAATTCAAGCCGGTGAAAACCAATACAACCAACTACCATGTAAGGTGCTACTTCCACGAAAGCTCAAGGAGAGTAATAAGTGCTCAAGACGAGAAATTCAAAGTGTCCATGGAAGCTTAATGCGCTATTAGGAAAATTCTAATGGGCAATTTGTGATCTCTAGTTATTGCGGACTTCATACTTGTTGCAACCGACCACAATGGCAATCATGAGGTAGCAACTTCATCTTATATATTGAAGCTAATTATGCCCGGTTAGGCGAGAACTTGATCTTACTCCGTGACGATAATTACAAGGGTATATGATATGAAAAAATAACTATATCCAAATATAAAGCATATGATGCACGGAGGAAGGCGTTGACTAGAATCTTTGGAGATTGGGAGAAATCTTACAATTACTTCATAATATCTTGAAGCAAGAGGAAAACCGCACCGAATATGAAATATTGTCTAAAGCGATCGCTACGGAGTGGAGAGGTTCATGAGAGTATTTTGGACATTTGGACCCGCTATCAAAGGGTTCTCTTTTGTCGTCCGCTCTTGAGCATTGATGGCACGATTTATACCAAGAAATATAAAGGAGTGCTCTTGGTTGCGACCGTGTAGACGCAAATGGTGGGCTATTTCCATTGGCTTTCGCGGTTGTGGAGGTGGAGGATACATCGAGCTAGAAGTGGTTCTTTCAATGTATTCTGATTCATCCCTACTGCTCAAAGTCCTAGAACGATTACTTTTATTTCCGAATCGATGAAAGGAATTCCACGGGCCTTACGAGGGTTTTGGAGCACCACATCATCACCGATATTGCTTGAGGCATATAAGAGATAATTTTAAGAAGAAACACGGAGAGGTCAATTTACAAAATCTATTGTGGCAAGCCTGTGTCGGCTAATAATCGATATATGAGCATTGTAGGGAGAAAATAAAATCCCTATCAGTTGAAGCACACAACTGGATTGAACAAAACTTGAAGCCGCAATAAGAGGATCGATGGGCATTATGTAGAGATGGTGGAGTGCGCTATTGTATGATGACAACCAATTGCTCAAAGTTTTAATGGCGTACTCAAGGGTGCCCGTGCTATGCCAATTCAAGCCTTGGTTGCAAGGACGTTTTATAGATTAAACGCATACTTCAATAAGAGACGTGGCGATGGTGCAAGTTGGACGACAAATTTTACTCCGAAAAATGAGATTATTCTGCAGAAAAGGATTGTGGCCGTTAGATCATGTAGAATTACTCCATTCAACGCCAATGAATGGGAGGTTAAAGGTTGTGAAGGTACTTACACCGCCCATCTCTATGACCGAGTGCACTTGTTCTTGTAATATACCGCAATTACAAAATTATCGTGTGAACATGTTTTAGCGGCTAGCTCCAATCAGATGGTGGTGCTAGATTGCCTTATGATCGGTATTGCTCACCTTGGTATTCAACAAATCATTATCAAAAGGCTTATAAGGAGAGTTTTCATCCTCGGCGATAGTCGTTATTGGCGGTTTATAATGGACCATGTATATTACCACCTCACAAGATTAAGCGGACGACCTCGCTCGGCAGTAATAAGAGGTACCATGGACCAAGGCGGAAGGAGTAAGCGTCATGAATAAAATGTGGACAATGTAATCAATTAGGTCATAATAAGTCTCGTTGTCCATCAAGAACAAGTTTATAGCAATTAATTGGTAATATTTTTCTATCTCTATTTTTCATTGTTATTATAGGCTTATTTAGTATTATAGTCTTATTGATTCTCAGAAAACTAATAAGTTAAGCGTATTTGTGCAGGTATATACATTATGCTTCCGGCTTTAGTGAGGATATCTCTCACGATCAATTTACACGCTCAGAGAGTATAACATCTACATCGGTAATGAGTCTTATATTTTTAGTCAAATATTACTTAATGTATTGTTATGTTTTAGTCTTATTGATTCTATTTTTCCATTGTTGTACAGAGGACCGAGCTAGTCATGATTGATCATAGCCTCTGCATACGATGGCCACTTGAAGATCCACAGATATTGCTTTAGTAGCCTAGTGGTTTTCTCACATGCTCAAAGTTACGGTGGATGAAGCTTGATTGGGCATTACTTAATGCATTGATGGATAGATAGAGGCCGAACTAACACATTTCATCTACGTGTCGTGAGGCTACTATTACACTCCAAGACGAGTCAGGATCCCCGGTCTCCACATTGATGACCCTTGTGTTACTGAGACCGATAGGCATGTGTGGCGTCGAGTTTGTGATGACAACTTAGGACTATCTCCGGAGTCCTTGCCCGGGATATATTAGATTGAAGTGGCTAAAGGAAAATTTCGCGAAACCCTTGCCGTAAGATGCATCTCAAGTCATGATTGACAACATACCGTGCATATATTTTGCACATGATCGGACACTTCTTTTCCCGATTCAAGTAAACATAAAGTTCATTTGAGGTAAGACAACTATATTGGTTATGATTTTGTTAGATTTTACTCATTATTCATAAAATATGACCAAATGGATTTGCCATGTGTTAGGTGGTTACCGCTTCTTGAGGACTTCGACAAAAGGGACATTATCATGGGTAGTCTTTGTTTTAGCATATCTATATAGGAAATGTCTAAAGTTGCTTTAATGCAAAATAAAGAGCTAAAGGGGTGCTTGACATTGTTACAAGTTTGGGCATGGGAGAGATTGGTTTTGAAACCAAGATTATGCGAGATACGGACTTTAGATGGAGAGATTCCACTGGGCAGGTATATGATTTCGGATCTAAGTAAAGAAAATATAATTAGATTGAAGTTTTAATTTTGTTTTATAGAATCTAACCTTCTATCCTACACGCAGATGGAACGCCACTAAAGCATATGATGAGGCCCCAAGAAGACAATTAGATTTTCTGAGGAGAGCTCGTGGGATAAAAATTTTCGGTATCGAATTTTAATTCGAATTTTAATTTAAGTCATTTTAACAGTGTTTTAATTTTGAAAGAGTTACTAATATATGGAATATTTTGTAGTTCGAGTGGCAGCCTTACGGATCCTTCCTACCTCGTCTACCATTGATTTGCATGGAGGGACACGCTATATGGAGAGCCAGAGTTCCCCTCGTTTGCTTTGAAATTGTGGAGATGCACTTGCCGGTTCGCGTGCTTAGGCAGTTTGGTTTCACACAACACGCTCCACAATTTGTAGAAAGAATAGAGAGAAAGGCGTTCAAGGGTGGCCATCAGATTAATTGGCCACTTGTACATAATCAATACATTGCTAGATGGACTGAGCGGCATAACAGCATCGTCGAGTAGCTTTATCCTCCGATGGAGGAAGTCGATTATATAAGATGGTATTGGGGGATAACCAGAAGATGGATACTCACTCAAACCTCGCCCAAGAGATCTAAATCGAGATACATTCCCAACAAGCAAGATATGTACCAAGGTGTAGATGATGAGAATGGGTAAAGAAATTTGTGAAAATTAAATAGTATTTTTAATCCATTAGCAATTGGTAGCTTATATATATAATTGTATCTTTTACGTAATTTCGGATAGATGCTATGGATGAGATAGAGGGATTGCAAATGAGGGCATATCTACCGCCATAGGAGATCAGCGTACATGTATCGATATTGCGCGATAGTAGGAGGGTTCGTAAAGCTCTTCATCAAACTCATGAAGATCGGCATGAAGGTCGCGGCGATGGTGCATGAGGAGACAGATATGCACGACGAAGACGCAGGGTGGATTCTCGCACGATGAAGTCCGGTATTACGTTTCACACACAACCGTAATGAAGACGATAAAGCTCAAGTCGAAGGAGGACGCCGACGCATCCGAAATGGTACCTAAGAGGGAGACAACGGGAGGGGCGGACTTTTAGGTTGCATGTAGTTTATTACTTTTTTGCTTGGACTATATTTGTCGTATGGATAGACTTGATACATTTGGAGTTTATCGTGTTGATATGTTTATGACGATCTATTATGTTGTGATGTTGTGAATTTCTTATATTTGCATGTGAATTGACGAAATGTGTTTTAATCTGTGTTAATTTCTTAAAGTTTATAACTTATACAAATTCCAGATCAGATATCAATGTATATAAAGTGTTTGGGTCATTTTTTTGCAAGTTTTGGTCAAACGAAACAATTTATAATGAACTTAGCAAGACTGCATGTTTTTGTGCACGATGGATTTTCAGTTGAGAATGACTACCAGTCCCTGGATTTGCCGCTTAGGGTAATTTGTTAATCCACGACTAGTAGTCCCGCGGATTTGCCAGCGACGGTAGCAGTCAGTTTAATGTACGGTGACTAGTAGTCCGTGCGTTTCATAGCCTTGAATTAGTGGCCGATTAGCGGTCACTAAACGTACGGGACTACTAGTCCCGTACGTTTTGAGCCCAATGTTTTGCAAAACCGACCTCTTTTTGGCGTGTTGGCCAAAAAGAGGTCGATTTTGCTAAATAATTAACAAAACGGTCGGTTTTGCTAATTATTTAGCAAAAAAGGGCTCTTTTAAAATTTTCTCCTTAGTTTGCAGTATCAGAGTTTATTATTTTAGTGTTTGTTTTATTTATTACTTTTTGGCGGAGAGAGCGAGCGATTTTGGCGGAGAGAGCGAGCGATTTTTGGCATTTTTAGGGTTTCCGTACCTATGCTTTTTATCTTTTTAACCTTATTTCAGTTTCTAATGTCTATTTAATTACAATTCTGCCACCTTGTTATGCATGTAACTCTCCGATTTGCATGATGGATGGTTGATATTGGGTTCTTAGTTCTCACATTTATTTGGGTTCTCATTAGAACCAACCCCTATATATATATATATATATATATATATATATATATATATATATATATATATATATATATATATATATATATATATATATATATATATATATAGCAAGGCTCTATAAACTTAAGTTGATGGGAGGAGTATCCACGAACTTTTATATCCATTGATGTTGCATTGGGATCCGTGAAATCGAGATGCACAAATCTCAAAGGTGGGCTTTATATCTTTTATGGATCCCAAGTCAACATCAATGGATAGAAAAGTTGGTGAATGACTATTCTCATCAACTTAAGTTTATAGGAAGCTTCTTATATATATATATATATATATATATATATATATATATATATATATATATATATATATATATATATATATGAAACGACTCCTATGAATTTAAGTTCATAATGAATAGTGGTGCACCAACTTTTTATCCACTCATCTTGTCTTGAGATTTGTGATGCACAAATCTCAAAGTGGGCTTTATATCTTTCACGGATCCCAAAGCAAGATGAGTGGTTAGAAAAGTTGGTGCACCACTATTCATTATGAACTTAAGTTCATAGGAGCTCTGCTATATATATATATATATATATATATATATATATATATATATATATATATATATATATATATATATATATATATATATATATATATTCATTAAAGTGAGCCAACAACTACTAAGTTCTCTGCTTGAAATAAGAGGATTTCCACTTTCGTTCACATAAATGTTGGCTAAACTACCAAATTGACATTTAAAGTCCGTTTACCACATTGGTATTTAAAATATCTCAGATGGCGTTTGGTATTTAAAGTGGGTTTAAATTGTGGCGAGTCCAAATTTTAAATCGTTAACTTTTCCGTGAAAATTTCTAACACTGCGCCTTAAAATTATTGTATTTTATACCCTTCTTCTTCTTTCTTCCCACCCTCTCCCTAAAACCCACCCCTTCTCAAACCCATCCCTTCCCACCCTATTCCTCAAACCCATCCCCTTCCTCAAACCTAGCTCGGCCTGTGATGGATCTATGCTGTAATCGAGTGCCACTGGCTAATTTTCGTGATTCGAGATCGCCTACGCTCTTGATTGTATAATACTTTGAAATTGGTCCCTCAAATCATTGAATTTGCTATTTTGTCTCTTGATTTAAGAGTTAATTTCGAAAACCCCAATAATCACTGAGCTCTTGAAGTGAGATGAGTTTGGGTCAAGGATTGTTCTAAAGATCCGAGGATTTTGCCGCCGAGCTCTCTTGTATATTGGATTGTTTGAGGAAGGGGATGGGTTTGAGGAAGAGGGTGGGAAGGGGATGGGTTTGAGGGAGAGGGTAGGAAGAAAGAAGAAGAAGAATGGTATAAAATATAATGATTTTAAGCCGTTAGGGGGTGTAAAGAAATTTTCCCGCCGGAAAAGTTAACGCCGACGAAAATTTGGACTCAATTGTTACCGGAAGTCCACTTTAAATACAAAAACGTCATCGGAGATATTTTAAATGCCAATGTCGTAAAACGGGACTTTTTTAAATGTCAATTTGGTAGTTTAGCCCATAAATGTTTGAGTTCTACTTGACTGGATCTTAATTACACTATTTCAGAAATGTCTATAATTATTATTCTCTGAAAGGAACAAAGAGAATTTTATGTAGAAAAAGCGTAGAAATAATACTGAGAGTTGTTTTGAAAGAATAAACAATACTGAGAGTTAAACTTACCCTTTCACCTTCTGCTTTTAATCATTCGGGAGAACAAGAACCCTTTTAATGACCAGCCCCTTCTTACATTTAGCCGTATTTTTTTGCGTCATTGAGAAATTGACTTGTCCATGACCAGATGCCATAACCTTTCGTGCTGAAATCAACTCCACTTCGTTCTTTCGCACACTTGTTAGGTCCTCTATGCAAGACCTTGAGGTCCCACTGGGTGAATCGAGAGTGAGCGTTATTGCGCATTCCTCCCAACCTTCGACTGGATCCTTTATTATCACGTCGAACCGTACCTCATACCTGACTTTACTCGTGGGTTTCGACATATTGAACTCTCCCTTGATCTCAAGCTGGCCAGTACCCCTCAATGAGCCTTCTTTCCTTGGCTCTGCAATATTAATGTGCAGTTTGCAATTGTCAGGGTATAAAAATATGGTCCTCAACCATCACCATAATTTTAAAGTTTTGATGCAGTAACTTGGAACTTAGCAGTCAATTAATACAATCGTTTATGTTGAGTTTGGTTTACTTTTTGCTACAGAGAATAATATTGAGTTCTTTTGTTTTACTTACCCTTCCCTCAGAGCAGGAGCCACTCGCAGTATCTCTGGTCATCTCCCCATTCTATAGTTAACTTTTCTTGCGATATGATTAGCCCCTGCAGGAAAAACACCTTATTTAGCAAGTATATATTTTTCCCGTTGTTCATAGAACTCAAGTACTAGTTAATTAGGAAAGTTATTACATGAAATGACTGTTATGTAGTTCATCATTAGTGTGCATTGAATTGCACTTCCCTACATTCTCTTTAGTGTTAGAACATTGTTCGGGGTGTAACGATGTTCGTGCAATTTCTCTTGTTTGATTAATAACAAACTCTCATTTAGTACTAATTAGTTTGTGAGATGATATATTTCAGGAATAAACAGGGATGGACAAGTTGCGACTCGAAATGATACAAAAATCAACTTGAGAGTTGATTTTAGGCTAATAACCATCGATGGTCGCACAAGTCATCGACGAACTACAGTCAATAATCTGTATTTTCTAGAAACGAGAAATCGAACCATCGATGGACAACAGTCAACCATCGATGGTCGCTTCAATTATCGATGGACTATAGTCACAATCTGTAAATTCCAGAAATCAAAATTTGAACAATCGATGGACTACAGGGAACCATTGATGATCTTCAATGGCCCATCGATGGTCGGGTTTAACCATCAACAGTTATGACATGTTTTGGTAGATTTCAACAGTTAAAACCATGCTTGATCATATGGGAGTGTCCGTCTCATTATTATGAATTCATGGAACAAACGGAACTCAATCCGGAGATGCATAGCTCGAGATATGAATGTTTTAGTTAAGCAATGTTTGAAACATCAACAGTAGGGATTGAAACATACACAAATGCTAAAACTTGCACGAACCATAACTTTTGACTCGGTTATCGGATTTGGTATTGTGATAGCTTTTTGGAAAGCTCTCAATCTGATCTATCTAATAATTAATGGTTAGTTGAGCCCATCGATGGTCTACAGGAAACCATGGATGAACTACATAAATCAATTGATGATTTTCCGCTATGTGAACAGTACCATCATTGGTCTATAGTAACCATCTATGAGTGAACAGTACCATCGATGGTCAGCTTTGCCCATCAATAGTGATGATATATTTTAGCAGATTTGGTGTTTTAATCTCAGCTGTTCGTCGCTCTTTTGATCTCCAACTTCTACCAAGTCTAAGATATATCTTTCCTGATCTATTGTGAGCTCCATATAAGAGAAAGAGAGAGGAGAAGAGATCATTGAATGGAGGTGATCTATGGTTTGAGTTTTGAGAACAAGGAGAGTTTTTTATCCCCCAAAGCCTCATCAATCGCATCCTTGACGCCGTTCTTCATCATCTAATTGTCAACCTTCAAGGAGTGCTGCCCTTGGACTTCATCATCATTATCGTTCTTTCAAATCTACACTTCAATTAATTTGAAGGACAGTTTGATAAAAGGGCTATAATATTTTTTTAATTGTGCTTTAATTATTTTGGGTTGGTTTTGTGTTTCAAACTTGTGAGTTTGACGGCGTACTCAAGCCGGGGTAATTGATGGTTGGTGTACTCAAGCCGGGTGAATTGAGGGTGGCTAGCTAGGGCTAGGCTTCTTCTGGTCATTGTGAGGAGTTAGGTATCTCGACTGGTTTCAGAAAGATTCTAGGGTCCTGTTTTTAAATCTTACTGAATCGGATTGTGATTTAGGGAGAACTCTAGTTATAGTGAAGAAGGCCCTTCACGAGAAGGAAGAGTGGACGTAGGATTTTGATTTGAACCACTATAAAAATATCGTGTGTTCCTGTGTTGGTTGCTCTTAGTTTTTCATTTTTTATTTTTTGCTGTATATTCTGTGTCTATCCAAAAAATTTATAGCAATCCTATTCACCCCTCCCTCCCCCTCTAGGCTTGCATCCCGTTTCCAACATTTAGGTCCAGTGGAAAACATTCTCATCAAGGCTCACTTTTACTACTTTCTTATTTGAATTCTTGATCCAAAGAAGGGGCCATAACCTAGTTCTTTTTTATCCACCCCTCCCTTGGATAAAAAAACTAGTTTAACTCAAAACTGGGCCAAGATCGTTGTCCAATTTTTAGGAGTTTGCCAAATAAGTCCTCGAGGTTGGAATTTAGCCCATACATCAATATTGTTGTTTTATAATAATTTATTTTATTTTTGGTTAATAGATATTTGACGTTGGCGCCTTTAAAAAGTTTTTCAAAATCCGCTGTGTTAAGTTTTTGTATTAGTAAACTTACCATCTTATCGCCTTCTTTTACTTTTTCGCGGAGCACAAGAACCCTTTTAATGACGAGTCCCTTCTTACATATATCCGCGTCCGTCTGCGTCATTGAGAACTTGACTTGTCCACGCCCAGATGCCTGAAACTTCCCTGCAGAAATCAATTTTCCTTCGTTTATTGGCACACTCATCAAGTCCTCCATCCAAGACCTCTTAAACTTCCGTTCTAATGAGGCCCATCCCTCGACTGGATCCATCATCATCACGTCGAACAAAACTTCATACTTGACTCCAGCCTTGAGCCTCGACATATCTTATTTCTACCAAGTACACTTCGAGGAGCCTTCTTGCTTTGGCTCTCTTGTTGTTCCTGCTGTAATATTGTATTTGTGTAAGGGCAATCAACCCTCAGTTTATATATAATTTTTTTTAGGAAAAAGTAGGGCAAAAAGCCTACTCATATATATATATATATATATATATATATATATATATATATATATATATATATATATATATATATATATATATATATATATATATATATGAGATTAATGGGTATCATTAACATATGAGAATTTTCCTCATATATAGTGGTAACAATCTCACCAAGTAAGAGAGAATAAAATAGGAGAGAATGCCTCTTATTTTATTAACATTATACTTGGTGGAAATTGCTATGCCAATAGATAATGGGAATCTCATATGTCAATGATACCCATTATCTATATATATATATATATATATATATATATATATATATATATATATATATATATATATATATATATATATATATATATATATATATATATCTTCCCATCTCACAATAGCATTATTATATATATATATATATATATATATATATATATATATATATATATATATATATATATATATATATATATATATATATATATATATATATATATATATATATATATATATATATATATATATATATATAGTAATGCATAGAGATGGGAATCACATTCTTAAAGTGAGCTAGCCAACATTAGCCATTAGATTCTAAGCAATGGTTAGGATTAAATGTTGGGATATTTAGTAGGTTATAAACATCTTAACTGCTCCCCTCTTCTCTCTACAATTATTTCAAGCGTAAATTTCTCCCCGCACACGTCTTCATCTCTTTGCCATCTCAAATCAATTTTCTCGTCTTTCTTCCTATAATCCCATGACTTGACCGATCGCAGCCGCTTCTTCACTCCAACAAAGGCCTCTCATCGCACAAGCCTACAAGCTTTCCTCTCTTCATTTTGATGCTGGAATTTGTCCCATTCTCTATCTTGTCCTCATGCTTGCAACACTTGCCGGATGTTCTCCATCTCGCATTTCTCAAAGTCCATTGAAATGAGATGCTAATCGGACTTGTTAAGAGTTTGTTTAGAAGGATGATTTGATCTGTAGAGAAAAGGCTTGGTTAAATTAGTTGCCCTGTGTTTTTTATTTCCTTGAGTATCATGACTATCCATCTCCTATTGGATTTGAGTTCTATCAATTTTAGTTTGAGTAAGAGACCCTTTGTCCATTAAATATAAATAACTGTTTGAATATGGGTTGGAGCTCTCAAAATTCGGTTCCATTGCCTTTTTTTTAGATTGAAAAGCACCCTTGGTTTGGGTATGCTGCGTATGCACAGCTCAAGCAGTTCAGTAGTTGTATAGATTTGATTAGCAAATATTAAGTGATGTTATATTACACCGCATATAGTTATGGTCATACTGTATACTTTGTGATATTGTTTAAAGAAAATACTTTGTGATACTTACTTATTTTTGACTGAGCTTTTCTCTATTGTATATAATCCACGTGTACCTCATCATTGTTTTCGTGAGAACTCCTTATTTGCATGTAGGAGTTCATCTTTGATGTTTTATCTAGCTAGAACTACTGTTTAATCTTGTAAGTAAATTTAAATGATTTATTGTCAAATTTAAATTGACAAATTCAAAAGTTAATTATGTATCAAACCATGTAGACTGCCATGGAATTTTAGTCCGCCTCTCACATCTCTGATGCTAATGTTCCCAATGATAGATAGAAGAGCTTTTATACTATGTCATAAAAGAGTAAGTATTTACATGCATGTTGATGCTAAACTCGCACACTACTGAACCGAGTAAGGGGAAAGCCTGACTATGACCATAGTAAACAAATATGTAACAATAAGTTCTATGCCAGTCACAAATGCAAGTTTCATACTTAATAAAGAGAGAAAATACTTCTAATCTATTAGCAAACTTTGTAATACAAAAGTTTCTAATCTATTAGCAAACTTTGTATTTCAGCAAACAACAAGCCAAGACCTACAACTCAAAAATCATAAAAGGAAACAAATTAGGTTTGCTTTCAAAAACTTAACTAACAAAAGTTATGACATGCAATTAACTTACATAAACTTACCAATATCATTAAAATTAGCAAAACAAAATAAAATAAATGAGCATATGTATATCCACCAACTCCTTACATCCTGCAAAAGAAACAATTATTTTTAAGTCAAGGAACATGTTACAAGTTAAATTAAAAAAACTTATTTCTACAAAAATAATCAATAGTACCTTAACTCACATTGTCTCCTCTGATGCAATACATTTGCTTACACTTCCATTGAAGATTGTAATTCATTGAATTTATATCCTTCAAGTTCATTCGTTAAAACTCTATAAAACAAAAATAAGAATCCACATTAACAAACATAAAACATAAAATAAATCAAATATAGAAAATGAGAGATGATTAACATTTCCTTCATTGGGCAATTACGGCTATCATGATGTACTACTTTCTTGCAACAACGACACAATCTTGGAGCTTTTGTTGTTGTCTCCAGAGCAATTTCCTTTCCTGCACCTTTAATTCTTTTTCCACTTCCTTTTGTCTTTGCAATATCAGGGGGATGTATATCAATCTTTTCAGGTAACTCCATTTTTCTCTTTTGTTGCATATTATTTGGATTAACCTGTTGCATTTCCTTATTAGCATTTTGAATCAAGCTTTTTGCTAATACATACATCTCTGGTGAGGAACGAGCCATGTTCACAAACTTATGAACCTCATTTGACAACTCAGTAAAGTTCAAGTTTTGTGCTTTACCATAACTTCCATGAATTTCCGAGTTATTGTTGTCATGAATATTTTCACTTGTTACTAATGTAGTCCATCTTTTAAGAATATAACAAGATGGTAACGAATCAAGAAATTCATTTCAGCATTACAAGAATATGTCTACAAGGGATGCCTTCACTTTCAAGTACAACTGCAGAGCACATTCTTCAATCCCCTATAAATCACTTCTCTGTTTCTCTCTGAATCCATTGACTTTCCAACCCTTTTCACAATATATTTTCGAGAATTTCCATCATCTTCTCTCATTAAGGATGCATAACTCAGACTATGAACAATTTCTTCTTGAAAGACATAGAATTTTTCTCTTGTATAGATCTCTGACATTTGTTTCTCCATTTCCAATTCTGTATGCAATTGTGGTTTGTTAGGAAAGGTTTCATAGTCTACTGCTAATTCATTTTGCCTTTGTCTTCTCATAGCTCTTTCAAAGCGTACAACAAACTCAGCTAAAGTATTCATATTGTTTACATACTTATCAATATAAGCATTCATGCTCTCTGATCTCTGAGTTGTATGGATTCCAGCTGTAAACATATTCTTTCCAAAAGCTGGTATCCATTTTTCACGAATTTCGTACATGTTAGAAAGCCATTCATTATTATCTAATTTATTATCATATAAGGTATCCTTCCACTGGCTCTCAAACTCTTCAGAAGTCTCTGAGTTCCCAACACATTTCTGAAATGGAATGGAAAATTCACTCTTATAAGCTGTTGAACCAAGTTTGTCTGGAAGTTTCTTTAAAATATGCCACATGCAATATCTATGATTTGATTGAGGAAATTTCTCTTGAATTGCAGCACCAATGGAAGAATCTTGATCAGTAATGATCACACTAGGTGGAAGCCCACACATCGCTTCTTGCCATTTTTCAAACAACCAAATAAATGAGTCAATCTTTTCATCTTCAATGAATCCAGCACCAAAATTAACAGATTGTCCATGATGATTAACACCAGTAAAAAGAGAAAACACCAAGCGATATTTGTTTGTATCATATGTTGTGTCAAAAATTAGCACATCGCCAAAATGATGATACGCTTTTCTTGCAAAACCATCAGCCCAAAACACATGTGTAAGTTTATTATCATTATCCACCTTATATGCATAATAGAAAGAAGGATTTATTTCCTTTTCCTCTTTTAAATGTTCCATTAATAACTGAGCATCATATACTTTCTTCTCTTCTCTTTCTCAGAAAGCATTTGAATATTTTTTTCTCAGGCAACCAATATCACTATAACCTCCACTTTCTATCTCCAGATATGACATACATTGTGATGGTCTTAAGTTTGCTTCTTTAAATGTGTTAATGAGACTTTTTTTGCTTCTGAGACCGTTCTATTACTTCTCAGAAATTGTTGCTTCCTGGGAGTGACACAAGGATGTGTATGAGCTTCAAAATTATCGAACTGACCACTTTCCATCGGATCTTTTGAAATCTTATACCGCCTAAGCAATTTTCTCTTGTGATTGCTCTATTTCTCTTTTCTCCTTCCTTAGGAGCACTTTTCTCTTGGCATCCCTTGCTTTGAGCGGAACAAATTTGAGATTATCTATCATTTGTGGATTTGTCAACCATTGTAGCATATTTTCAACAAAAATCCTACTAATTTCGCATAATGCCATAAAAATCCTCTGCTTCTTGCAAAGATCTGAATGTTAGTCCTATTTTTGGTTTATATTCCTCATCTACACTTCCCCAACCTGATGATAATCTTGAGTTTGAAGATTCATCGATGTCATCCATTTTGCTACATACACCGGAGAAAGGACAATTAAATTTCAAGATATAAAATACAATCAGTTTTTTATTTTGAGCTATTCATATTATTATAAATTATAAAGAAAGGAACCATGTTATATAATTTACAATCCACTGTAGTCATGATTAATGTTAAGCAATTTTAAAAATTTAAGTCATATCAGCGTGCTTGAAACTAGTTCTCTAAGCTATAATCATGGTTATTGAAATAATTGTTATGCAACAATAGCTGTTTGATAGATATACATAAAGAAACCAGAGTTATTTGGCTTAATTGCACTTAAATGCCTAATAGTTTCCTCTACTTCTCACTTACTTATGCTCACTTGTTTCTGGTAGCACTTATATACCTTAAAGTTTTTAAAACTTACACTTATATATCCTCACTTTTTGGCAACACTTAAATACCCTAAACTTTTTACAACTGACACTTAAATATCCTAAATTTTTAAAATTTGCACTTAACTACCCTCAAGTTTGCATAACTGAGGGTACTTAAGTTCAAGTTTTAAAACTTCAGGGTATTTAAGTATTATTGTTGAAAACTTTAGGGTATTTAAGTACAAGTATTAAAAATTTAGGATATATAAGTGCTACTAAAAAAGATAGAGTATATAAACGCAACTTTAAAACACTTAAGGGTATGTAAGGGTTATCGAAAAACAAGTGAGGGTTTATAAGTGCAAAGTGGGGGAAACTAAAAGATATTTAAGTGCAATTAAGCCGATTTACTTTGCACATTTTATTCATCTAATCATCTATATTAATTGAATATGATATCATCTTAACTAAGTTACCGTCTTTGCATCTCAAATTTTAATTATAATTTTTCAATCTCTTACAATTATTCTTTTGCTGCCATCCAATTTTAACAACAATAAGGTGTATGATAGTTTAAAATAAGAATAGATGAGTTAATAAAAAATCTAATAAAGTATAAAGTTAATAGAAATACATGTGTATACCCGACGTAGAGAGGAAAGCTTGTAGGCTTGTGCGATGAGAGGCGTTTGTTGGAGTGAAGAAGCAGCCGCGAGATCGGTCAAGTCATGTGATTATAGGAAGAAAGACGAGAAAATTGATTTGAGATGGCAAAGAGACGAAGACGTGTGCGGGGAGAAATTTACGCTTGAAATAATTGGAGAGAGAAGAGGGGAGCAGTTAAGATGTTTATAACCTACTAAATATCCCAACATTTAATCCTAACCATTGCTTAGAATCTAATGGCTAATATTGGCTAGCTCACTTTAAGAATGTGAGCTTCCCATCTCTAATAGCATTACTATATATATATATATATATATATATATATATATATATATATATATATATATATATATATATATATATATATATATATATCTATATATATATAAAGCGATAACCAATCATACACAAAAAGAAGTGAGCTTGTAGTTCAAAAGTAGAAAACTAGAAGCTCAGATAAAAAAAGAAAAAGAACGAAAAAGAAAAAAGAAAAAACATTAGCAACATAATAAGTCACTAAACACGACTAAAAGGATAATTAAATATTGTTGGGTAGCCCAACACCACCAAACCAAAGAAAATCCCCGAGCAAAGGATTACAGACCAGCTTCAGATCTTTCTATCTCGAGTGCCTTCAATCTAACAAAACCATCAGAGGACAGAGGAAGCTTGATACCGCAATTTGAAGCAATAGTAGCAAAGCCCTCTGAACTGAGACTATTGATAGGTAAATAAGGAGTTGAGTTAGAATTGTCTCGCTTGGAGGTGGAAGAAGATCTCTTAGAAGAAGTAAAATGCTTTAAATGAGTCCTGTGACTGAAAACAGACCCTCCTTTACTTGGATGTTTCTTCTTTGTCTTGGGTATCTTGGTAGTAAATCCCGGAGGACCAGAGGATTGTAAAGTGCTATCTTCTTTTCCTGGATTTACCTCCTTAAAGTTGGTGTTTTTGTTACTAAACCCTGGAGGACCTAAAGATTCGGAGGTGCTTTCTACCAAATTGAGAGGAACTTGATCCCCTGATTATCACATTTTAATTACATTTTTATACCCTCATTACCTATTTTATATGAATAAAGATATCACTAATAATCGTTTTATCTTAATTTGCGGGTTAATGAAGTATTAATGAATAAAAGCCCAAATGACTCAAATTCTCGAATTTCTACCAATTTTGAAGCCCAAATCGAAGACAAACAAAGGCCCAAGATACCAAATTGATCCAAGAGAAATTCGTGAAGAAAAATCAAGAAAAGACAAATTGGTTGGGAACCAATCGGTTGATAACGGTTGGCCAACGGTTATTACTAGGTTGGCTAACCGATCGACCAACCGATCGGTTTGCAAGCAATTCAGATTAATGGTGGATTTCTCTTCCTTTTTGGCTAAGTTTGATCCAATGGTTCACATCAACTCCGTTGGGCTATAAAGAGGGTGAATCTTTGAGGGTTTTGAGTGTGAAATATTTTGTAAAACTCCATTTGGAGAGGAGGGTTACTCTTAATTGAGAAGACCTTCCAAAATTGTAACTTTTATTACACAATAAATGAAATTTTTCACCCTTCAATTTCCTTTCTCTTCTTCTAATCCAAGGACCAAAAGGAGGATTAGATTAAGATCAGAGTTGTTGGTTTCTATTTTATTTCTTTTCATTTTCTTTCTTGTTCATTTAATTACTTTGTAGCTTAGATTTACTTTCATGCAATTTAATTTCATGCAATTTACTTTCATGCAATTTACTTTCATGCAATGTATTTAATTCTTGTATTTACTTTCTAGAATAGATTTTTCTTTTCTTTAATTCACCTTGAGGCTAGAACCTCTAGGAAATTACCCTTTTCTAAGTGTGGAGCTAATATTTGTGGGATCCCTAGAGATTGTTTGAAACTAGCTAACAAATTCAACTCATTCTTGTGAGATTGAGATAAGCTAAGTGGATCTACTCTAGATTCCTCATATCTTTAATTAATCCTCCATACTTTACCTTCTTTATTTTCCTCTTATCCTTGCTTTTCATTTGTTTGTTGTTTTCCTTTATTCTTGATTCTTGATTTCATTGATTTTTACTTCTCTCTCAATCTCATATTCCCTCCATGTGCATATAATCTCAAACCTAGTTTTGTTATTATGTGCATATAACCACAACCACATTCTCAACTTTATTTTCTCCTCTTTTGCACATAATCCACAATCCACTCTCTCTAGCCTCTTCACCACCACTTTCACCATTTTCTCACTTTTATTTTATTTGAATAACTCCTAATTGTCACGCGCATAATTTGAGAACCAAAACTTGAACAAAACTCTTCCTACTTCCCGTTCCTCGTGGGATCGATAATCTTATATACTATAACTTGATCAAGGTTGTATACTTGCAACTTAGGAGGTAATCATTTATTTTCCCATCAAGTTTTTGGCGCCGTTGCCGGGGAACGGTGCATAAGTAGGATTTTGATTAACTTTGGTTCCTTATTTTGTGTGTTTTCTTTTGTGTAAGGAACTTGGAGCTTGAAGGTTAAGAGTTGAAGATTTGAGATTGAGGATTTGCCTCCAACGAGGCTTTGCATTGCTTTATGCTGGTAACTTCTCTATCTAGTATTTTCAATTCCACCCTTTAGATAGTTCATATACATTAGAGACAATTAGGATAAAAAAATAAAAATAAAAAAAAGATTTTTTACCCTTGTCGACCCTAATAAACTTCATTTCTTTGATTGTCTAACCATAAAAAAATATAAAAAGATTTTTATTTTTGCATCCTTTTAGTTGCTTTTAATTCCTAGGGTTGCATTTCATATAATAGTAGGAATTCACCAAGTGATTTGAGCATCTTGATTTGGCACACATTTGAAAATATCTTAAGGGCAAAACCCATTAATCAAGATAAGGTGAGGGATTTCATCACCCTTTCCTTAGCCCAAAATCACTAATTCCTCACTATACTTACCCAAGCCTCTTAAAATTTGATTAGGCGTTGGCCCCTAAGGATTGAGCTCATTAAGGAACAAGAAATCCTTAAGTGAACGGTCCAAGTTTATCGGATTAATTGGTGTCTGGCAAGGTTTAGGGGTTGCGTGAAGCTCAGAAAGGAAAGAGGTACTTAATTGATCTTTGATCTCCCTCTAGTACTATCCTTACGGCTAATTACCGAGTAACTTTGATCTTTTCACTAAGGGAATTTTTGGTTAGGAGCTGGTCTAAGTCAAGTTTAGGCTTAACCCTAGAGTTAGGGTGATTGAAAAGTGATTGCCTTGATTTGCTTTTAGTTAGTTTTCCTTTTTCTTTTTTTTTCTCTCATCATCTTCTTAACTTTTCTCTTATCCTTTTTCATAAAAATAAAAAAATAAAAAAATAAAATTAATTTTGGTGTATGCAAACTTGGGTTAGGGATAATACTAATCGTTTAATTAGTTTTGATCCATCTCTTGAACCAAGCGAAATGGCCAATACCAACCCACCTGTTCTTCAAGATGTTTGTTACCCCACTAGAAATGCAATCCCCTCTTGCATAAAACTCCCGAGGTCAATGGAGCAAATTTGAACATAGACCGCATTTTATTAACATGCTTCCCAAATTCCTAGGAGTAGAAACCGAAGACGCTTACATTTTCATCTCAATTTGAAGAAGTTTGCCTCATGATCAAGATGAGGGACTTAACAGAAGATGCGATCAAACTCCGATTTATTCCATTTGCCCTTAAGGACAAAGCCAAAAATGGTCAGATAGCTTGCCCACGATTCCATCTCAACTTGGGGTGAATTTGTAAAAGTTTTTCGAAAAATTCTTTCCCATCCACAAAACGGTCAAGCTTAGAAACAGCATTTAAAATTTTAAAATTGTCCCAGGAGAACCTTTTTGGAAGTATTTTGACAAATTCAAAGATCTTCTTATCCAATGTCCTCACCATGGTCTTGAAAAATGGCGATTATGCCAAATCATTTATGAAGGATTGGATTATTCTTCAAAAACTTCCTTAGAGTCAATGTGTCAAGGGGATTTCAAGAAGAAAAATGCAGATGAAGCTTGGGACTTTTTAGAGAGTTTATCTGAGAAAACCATGCAGTGGGAACATTGTGATGACCGTGTTTCATCAGTTTCCCAACCCAAAACCAGTGGTCTTTCCTTAGAAACGAACATAGCCTCTGAAGCAAAGATGGCTACAATCATGCGTAGGTTAGAAGCTTTAGAAGTCAAAGAACGAGCTCGGCTCAAATCAACCATTTAGCCAAGTTTGTGTCTAATGCTGTCTCCATCTCATGTTTGAGGAATGTACTCTTTTAGGATCCGGTCACCACTAGGTCGGATAATGGCTGCATTCCGGCGTCCGTTGAATGATCCATTTTCTCCAACCTACAATCCGGGTTGGAGAAATCATCAATTTTGCATGGAACCGGGAAACTACTCAGAAATCAAAATTTCACTCCCTCTTCAACCCAACAATTCTCTAGGGCAATGCGGTTCCTCTCAATTTTCAACAACCAAATCTGTCATTTCAAAATCGGTCTCCTCATCACCAATCGCAAATCACACTCCTCAAATTGCTGATCATGATAAGCGTCTTAATGTTCGGAAAGGGTCTAGAAACTTTGATTAAAACCTCTACACGGACCACGAACTTATTGACTCAAACATCAAACACGTTGAATTCCTTCATGCAATCAGCAGGAAAATCCTCACTTCCAACACTCAAGCCATAGCTAGGTTAGAAACCCAACTTGGTCAACTAGCTAATGCCATGAGTGAGAGAGAGAAAGGAACTTTTCGAGTCAACCCGTGCCCAACCCGAAGGACACGGGATCAAGTTCAACCTACCAAGCTGAAGTGAATGCAATCCATTCACTACGGTCGTAGGCAGTCGATAATCGAGGTTAGAATGCCTCTAAGTGAAACCCTTGAACCGAATAAATTCTCTCTCCTTCGATATCTCTACTCGAAATCACACCCTTCGATGACCGGAACACGAACGAGAACGAGTCTAATCAATTTAAACCGGTTGCTCCTTACAGGATAGACTCGGGCCTAGGAAGCACTCCTCTCGGGAAGAGAAAATTCTAGAGACTTTCAAGCGGGTTAAGGTCAACATTCCTCTTTAGATGTCATTGAACAAATTCCTTCTTATGCCAAATTTTTAGGAATTATGTACCAAAAGAGGCAAATAAATGTTCCAAAGAAAGTCTTTCTTGCGATATCGGTGAAGTCCTCTCAAAGTCCGTACCATTGAAACATAAGGATCGGGTTGTCCTACCATCTCATGTATCATTGGTAATACTCATATCGATAAGGCACTTTTAGACTTAGGGGCCGTGTCAACTTGCTTCGTATTCAATCTACCAACAACTAGGTGTCGGGAACTCAAGCCAACTAGATGCACACTTGATTAGGCGATAGATCTGTTAAGGTCCCTATGGGTGAAATAACAGATGTATTGATAAAGGTTGGAGACTTTATTTTTCCTGTTGATTTCAGAGTCCCGAAACGCAACCCGCTTCCAATCCCAAAGGACGATACCGTGATCTTAGGAAGACCATTCTTAGCCACTTCTAATGCTCTCATCAAGCTGTAGAACTGGTCACATGAAGTCTTTTGGGAATCATTGCTGAACTTAATATTTTCAATCCGGAAAATAATATTGATAATCGACCTTTCAAAATCAATTACATCCAAGAAAGTTTAGCAGTAGAGAATGAATCGACATTAGTTTTGAGGAAATCTTTCATGAGGAACTGGAAATCTTAAAAATTCAGGTTTTATTTTTCAAAATGAGGAAACCGTGTTGAATACATGCCTCTTGAATGCAACATTGAAGAACTCTTTTCGATGAGCTTAGATTTTTGAAAGAGCAACCAAAATGTCAAATTTTCATTAATCAAAATCTAAGTTCAAAATGCATAACACCAATAAGACCTACCTTAATTTCTTTGCAAAACACATTGCAAACCTTGGAATTTTAATTTGAGAACATCATTGATTATATCATCTTGACATTCTTTAAATTTGAGGTAGAATTTTCAACAATAAGGTAGGATTTAATGTAGAATGTGAGCTTCTCATGTTTTATCTTTTATTCTACATTTTATTTTTGTCCCACAATAATAATAAAAGAATTTATTCTTCTCTCATGTGAGAGTTTCTTGTTCTTTTCAAAAACAAAAAAAAGAAGAAAAATAAACATATGAAAAAAGCGAAAAAAAAAGAGAAAAAAAGAGAATAAATTTTGACTTCACCTTCTCATACCAAAGGTAATTACTGAATTTTTATCATTGTTCAAGTCGTAGAATAAATGTAAGTGCTTCCATTCTTATCTGTTTTACTTTGTGCATAATAGAATTTGCATTGAGGACAATGCAAAATTTAGGTGTGGGGGTGGGAATTAGTCATTTTGCACTTTATCTTAGTCATTTTTTTCTTTTTATGTCATTTTTTCTTCTCTTTTCAAAAGGAAAAAAATATTGTCACTTGCCAACTTAATAGAGTTGATTAATCATTGATTAATTTGATAGAATTTAAGTCTTCTAATCCTTAGTTAGTTCTATACTCAAGTTTACCTTTTATAATAACTCCAAATAAATTTCTCAAGAAATAATTTTCAAAGTAGTATACTTTACTTAAGTTTTAACTTAGATTTTTAATTAAAGTAATGAAATTTTTGCATGCCTAACTTAGAGTTGAAAATAATTTTTCAAGTTGTCTTGATCAAATATTTTTCAGAATATACATATACATATATATACTAACTTAACAAAAGAAGAAAAATTTCTCTTAAAATCATTGGTGGTTCTATTTTACTAAGCCTAAGTTGACTGAGTAATTAAGCCCGAGGAGTATTTCTATGCTTAATGACCTAAGCCCAATTGGGTTGGGATTCATTATTTAAAACTTCGCTAAATGGTCACTTAGAAAGCCGATTAAAAGAACAAAACCACCAAGGAATAAAGAGTTAAAAAAATATCATACTAACCATGTTTTTATATATAGTTATATTTGTATATGTTCTTGAAAAATTATAATGGATTAAAAGACTTGAAGTTTTTAAAACAAAGAGTTAGCATGTTCTTTTCAAAACTTTTAAATTAAATTTTTGAGTTAAACTTGGTTTTGTATAACTATAATGGAAGGATTTTCTTAAGAAAATTACATTGGAGTTATGATAAAAACGCTTTTCTTGAGTATTAACCAACTTCAATTAGAATGTTTGAAGATATCAAATGAATTAATTATTTCATTAACTCGTAAATTGGCAAATTGACCTAATTTTGTGGGTATATTCATCAAACCCTCACGAGACTAACTCGTCCACTAGGGTAACCTAGGGGTTTAAAGGCTTGTTGTATCGCTAAATACAACCACATTCTCGCGAAAGTGAGTTAGGTTTTCTTTTTATTTTCTTTGCTAGAGGACTAGCAAAAGTTTAGGTGTGGGGTATTTGATTATCACATTTTAATTACATTTTATACCCTCATTACCTATTTTATATGAATAAATATATCACTAATAATCGCTTTTTATCTTAATTTGCGTGTTAATGAAGTATTAATGAATAAAAGCCCAAATGACTCAAATTCTCTCAATTTCTACCAATTTTGAAGCCCAAATCAAGACAAACAAAGGCCCAAGATACCAAATTGATCCAAGAGAAATTGAAGAAAAATCAAGAAAGACAAATTCGTTGGAACCATCGTTGACCAACCGGTTGGCTAATCGGTTATTAACCGACGCCAACCGATGTCTTGTAAATGATTCCATTAATGGTGGATTTCTCTTCCTTTTGGCTAAGTTTGATCCAATGGTTCACATCAACTCCATTGGGCTATAAATAGGGTGAATTTGAGGGTTTTGAGTGTGAAATATTTTGTAAAACTCCATTTGGAGAGGAGGTTACTCTTAATTGAGAAGACCTTCCAAAATTGTAACTTTGTTACACAATAAATGAAATTTTTCACTTCTTCAATTTTCTCTTCTTCTAATTCAAGGACCAAAGGAGGATTAGATTAAGATCGAGTTGTTGGTTTCTATTTTATTTCTTTTTCATTTTTCTCTTGTTCATTTAATTGCTTTGTAGCTTAGATTTACTTTCATGCAATTTAATTTCATACAATTTACTTTCATGCAATTTACTTTCATGCAATGTATTTAATTCTTGTATTTACATTCTAGAATAGATATTTCTTTTCTTTAATTCACCTTGAGGCTAGAACCCTCTAGAGAATTACCCTTTTCTAAGTGTGGAGCTATTTGTGGGATCCCTAGAGATTGTTTGAAACTAGCTAACTAATCCAACTCATTCTTGTGAGATTGAGATAAGCTAAGTGGATCTACTCTAGATTCCTCATATCTTTAATTAATCCTCCATACTTTACCTTCTTTATTTTCCTCTTATCCTTGCTTTTCATTTGTTTGTTGTTTTCCTTTATTCTTGATTCTTGATTTCATTGATTTTACTTCTCTCAATCTCATATTCTCCATGTGCATATAATCTCAAACCTAGTTTTGTTATTATGTGCATATAACCACAACCACATTCTCAACTTTATTTTCTCCTCTTTTGCACATAATCCACAATCCACTCTCTCTAGCCTCTTCACCACCACTTTCACCATTTTCTCACTTTCATTTTATTTGAATAACTCCTAATTGTCACGCGCATAATTTGAGAACCAAAACTTGAACAAAACTTTTCCTACTTCCCGTTCCTCGTGGGATCGATAATCTTATATACTATAACTTGATCAAGGTTGTATACTTGCAACTTAGGAGGTAATCATTTATTTTCCCATCATCCCCCATCTCCTTACTGACTCCGGCACCGTGGTTGCAAGAGGTTGTAGCAGAGTCGTAATCTACCAATTCTAATTCGGTCCCGATTGCACTTGCTACTGACGACTAATGCAAAGGAGGAGAAGGGGTTGTAGCAGAGCGGAAGGGACTTGTTTCTTTTGCTGCAGGCTATTGGAGGAAGTAGCTGATGGTTTGTGGGGGGTGGTGGGTTGAGCCAATATAGGTCCGGATTGGCCCTCTACCTCAGCAGTGAGAGGCCTGTTCGAGGAAGGAGGAGGGGGAGGTGGTTGATGCGCTATATCTGCATCAACATGTCGAGGTTGAGCTTCTGTATGCTGGGAATGATGGCCTGAATTGAGGGGGTAAGAAGTTGCTAGAGGGGGTTTGACTATGGTAGTTTGGGTTGGGTGGGAGGGAGCCGGGGATGAAGTTCCCCGCTGGACGGGCCGGAGCCCTGCATTGTGTGTGTCGAACCATCGTGTGCGACCATGAAGGATGGGTGCACGTTCGACAACATGAGTTAAAAGGGTCTCAGTACAAATCGTTGAGCATTCAATTGATATATGACCAAGGGCATGACATCCATTGCAGTATTTAGGCAATCTTTCATAAACAATTGGTTGCTTAAAACCATCAAACAGGCCCACCCATATGAACTGAGGGGGGTTTTTCCTCAAATCCAACTCAACACAAATTCTCGCTGCGCTAGGGTGAGCTAGAGTCCTGGTGGCTTTGTCAAAGCACAAAAATTGACCAATCTTGTTAGCCACCGCTTCTAAGAATTCTGGGATGAAGCACTGTAAGGGGAGTCGCGGCAAGGAGATCCAAACTGGAGCTAAACACGAATCCTCCTTCAAGTGGCAGAGGTTGTGCCACCTGAAAATTTTGTAGGTGAATGTAATAAGAAATGATGATGGGTGTTGATGTAGAAAATCACACAGTCGATAATCACTGCTGGATTAGTTGTTGATAAAAGTGGAGTCCGCTCTCGCTTCTAATGCCCGGTCGTGATGTCGAGGAGGAAATTCGCCTACACCGAAAAAGGACCTGTGGAAAGGGCGGAGTTAGGATCTCCGGTGATCTCTCCGATGGTCAAGTTAGTATGTGTATTGAGTATGAATAATAATAGAGAAGAAATTCACTGAGTTAGATTACTTACTTGTTTGATTGTACAGTTCCCTATTTATATGGAGAAACGGAGGGTATTTGTGTCACTTTGCTTGGTAAGAAACTGAAAGATGAGTCAACCCTTACCTCCACGTGTTGATCGATGACTGGACTAATGTCTTGTGTAGGCGGATGTGTAAGATTTGCCTTTACAGGTGTCGAGTGGAGATTGGCTCAAGAGTTAGTGTTGTTCCCTCGTCATTAATGAGTTTATTAATGGGATGGGATTTTGTGACGTCTGCCGCCCGAATATTTCGAGGTATTTTAATTACTGTGAGAGATGGAGAATTTAAGGTACTGATCATGCATTAAATGCGATATTGACGTATTGTCGGGACCAAACTCCATGTAGCCGTCGTTTGTTGAAGGAGCAAATCGGCCGAGTGGGCGATGTCGATCATCCAAGGGATCGACTCACACCGCCGTTGTTCAGAAGGCAACCGACCGGCGTCTAGTACCGCTATCTACGAGTCATTCGTTAATGCAGTTGATCGACATGGCTTGTTGGGAGCAGCAAAGGAAGTGAGACGCCCGCTGACTCGGGTCGTGAGTCCGTCCCTAATTAATGGTTTAAAGTGTTCATTAGCTTGATGTTGGGGTTTTTCCCTCTAATCTAGGATTAATTAGGAAATGTTCAGACCATAACAGTTGTCCCTCGCCTTTAAATGGTCGGCGGAGTGCAAGTGAAAGAGATCTTGGTCCCAGACGAGGCGCGGCCGACGCCGAACGGCTTTTGGTTGCTAACGCTTCATCTGTTAGGCCCAATAGCAGGCCTTCCCGATGTGAAGTGGGCGGTTTCTCGATTTTCGAGACAATGCTTCGGGTTCCGAGATTTAATCTTGGCCGTTGATCACGGACTGATTAATTAACTGTGGGCCCCTCTATAAGTACTAAAAAATGAAGAGAAGATAAGTTTTATTTCCTGCACTTTTCTGAAAAAATCCCCGGCGATCCTTCGGCGATTTACTCAAAACATCCTCCATGGATTCCGATCGTCGGAGCTAGTTGAATGAGTTTCGCTCGACGGTGACCGAGGCGCAGCTGCGAACGCTACACTCAAAGTTTGATATTCCCAAAGAATTAAACCGATGTTACGGCAATGCGCTCTATTACTGTATCCACGGGAGGGAGGCTCTATATCTCAAGCACTTGGAGTGCGGTTTGAGGTTGCCGCTGCATCTATTCCTCCGCAATGTGTTTGATGCACTGGGAGTGTCCCCAATGCAGATGAAGCCCAACTCTATCGCCATACTGGTGGGCTTCACTGTTATTTGCTCTTGGCTGGGGATTCGTCCCTCGGTGAATGTGCTGAGCCATATGGTTAGTGTGACAGTTCAGAAGATACCTCACTATCACCTTCAGGCGATAGGGGAGTTCAAGATCGTTCTTGACACACCCACGTCAAATAAAGGGTGGAAAGATAGATTCGTATGGGTGGAAGGAGACGACTCCAACCTGGGTTGCTCGGATTGGCTCGAGATTAGGATGGAGGCTTTGGAGCCAAACCTTCTGTCGGCCAACAAGGAGCAAGAGTTGGAGCGGATCCTCAAATATGCAGGGCTACGGAAGATGGAGGCCTTACTCGACAAGTCGGTCTTGTGGCTTCATGGGGTCTCGTCAATCCCGCCTACTAAACGGGATGAGGCAAGAGCCCACAACCTAACCTTTGGAGGTATGGTTAGCATGAGGACTACTGCGGAGCCGGCCTCGGCTAAAGGGTCCCCTGAGGAATCTCAGGGGGGTAATGACCCAGCAAGCCAAACGGCAGCGGTAAGAGTCGGCCCCGGGAGCCGAAGTCTACTCGCGGACGCAGACGAGCGCGCTGGTCGTGAAGGGGCGACTAGGGAGATCGCCTCAAGCATTGTTCCTGGCGGGGAGCAAGATGACTGGGGGAAAGCGAAGAGGCCCCTATGGAGGCGGATTCTTCCGAGTCGGACGAGAAAGTTGTTCCCCAACCATCTGACAATGCGCCTGAGACTGCTGCGGAGGTGATATCCAGTGGGGCTGAGGCCCAGCCAAGGGTGAGAGCCCTAAGCCCCCAGGCGGAGCAGCATCGCTGGCAGGGTAAAGAGCTAGCTAGAGACAAGGAGATGGGTTTCATCCTAGCGGGATGGCCCTCTCCATACTATATGGCCGAGTCCGAGGTAGGGGCCTGGACCAAGGCGAGCGACTTGTTAATAGGGACGCTCCCAACTGTTGGCCGCTATGAGCAAGAGCCCGACATAGAGTATCGATACAACCCTATTAACCACATGGATGTTCGCCGTCACATCTACCGTATCGCGTAAGTGCAAGGCACAGAGCAATCGCCTTCCCGGAGATGAGGAGTTCTTAAAGAAGATTCCCGATGTGGGTCTTCACGTAATCCTTTGGAGTTATTTGACTCGAGGATGTCTTGTGGAGCAGGAAATATATCATCGGCTGGCTCAAGGTCATCATGCCTATGAGAAGCTCCATAGGATGCGTGCGGCCCAAGGAGTCGGCGAAAGCGATGAACTCGACCAAGTCGTCAGAGATCTCTCGACCAAGCAAACTGAGATTGATGACTGGCGCCGAGAAATGGAGGTGAAGGAACAAACAATCACGGAACTCAAGGCATCGGACGCAAGAAAGTCAGCTGAGATCCAACAGCTCAAACAGAGATCTAAGGGCGGTGCTGGGGGTGTCGAATCAATTAACGGGGCGTTAAGGGAACGAGATCTAGCCGTGACGCAAGTCGCCCTTGAGAAACAAATTGCGCAGCACGCTAAGGGTCGGCTAGAGGAAGAGTTGGTTGCTAAGCGACAACTCTTGGACCTGTGCTCTCGACTCAAAGAGTCCTTGTGCATGGCAGAGAGCAAGGTTGGATATTTGGAGTCCAACGACTATCAATCGACTATTGTTGAAAAGAGTTGATTTGTAATCATTGAGGAGTTCCATCAAAGCTCCATGGGAAAGATCGAAGTGGCGTTGGCTTGCAAAGCCGGATGCGACTATATTGTAGCACCTACCCACTGAGTATCAAGAATTCCCCGGCCGGCTCCAGTACCCACCGAGCATTGCTAACTACATAGGCCTCCTCTCTAAAGTAGAAAACGCAGGAGGGGGTTATAATGTAGATGGAGGTGAGGGCGAGGAGGGACAAGAGGAAGGGGTCGGCGTGCCAACTGAGTACTCTCCTGGCGAAGTCGGTCAAGGTGTTGGTGAGGGCTCGACCGAGAAGAGGAGCGACGAGGCGGCACATGATATTCCATTGACTCCTCCGCCTTCCACAAACGTCTCCTTGCCTCTGACTCCTGGGGCTGACTTGGATCTCTCCTAGCTTAAGCTTAGGGACTCGGAAATGTAACATATTTTGCATTCTTTTATGTATATACTTAAGAAGATATGAATAACAATATTCTTTGTCAATCGAATTATTTTTAATTTTTCTGCGATTTTTTGTGCTATGTTAATACCCCAGTTGTCTCAATGGGTCGAGATACACACTATTTGTGTTTTTAGGAATCTTTCATTTTTCTCTTTTTGGTATGGTGACGTTAAATTCACAAGAAATGTTGGACAGGGAAAATAACTTGTAAAACCGGAGTCGGTCTTCCAAGACTTAGTCCTTTTCAAATTTCTATGTTTGTGCACAATTGTCGGTTAGTTTGGACGACTGATTAAAGTCTTATGGGGCCCCAGACAACCGGTGAGTCTGCGAGTTCCCAAGCAAGATTGGGAGGAGTCACTATAGAGGAAATGGCATGACGTCAGTTGTACTTTAGCCGCCAGTGTCGCTTCGATTTCTGTGCGAAGAGACGTGGGGTATTAAAGCAGGTGGCGCTCTGATTTTAGTAAGGCGGTTTGGATTCCAAAATCAATCTGGGCCATTGATCTTGGCATGGATGGGACACCCAAAAATCACCACGCGCATCCTTTGGTGGCCTATAAATATCTCTTCTTCATTGAAGGGTTTTTTCTTTACACACTCTAAAAATTTTACCTCCTCTTCGTTAATTCCAATTTCGGAGCTCTCCTTAATGGCTGGTTCTTCATTTGCTCCTGTTGACAGGCTTAGCATTCTCGCCTCTCTTCATACAAAGATGAAGAGCGAAGATTTGGAGGGCCTGCACGAGAGATACGACATTCTATCAGAATGTAGGCTCTCGCTACTGAAAGAAAATAGCGTTGTATTTGAGCATAGTACCGACAAGGCACCTTTGTATTTAGCTCATCTGGAATATGGGATTCTTCTATCGCTCCCTCACTTTATGAGGAGGGTCTGCGAGCGATTGGGGGTTTCCCCAATGCAATTCGCTCCTAACGCCATAGCGACAATAATGGCATTTTTGGTAATATGCTACCGGGTCGGTGTCGAGCCGACTCTTCAGCTGTTTAACAACTTGGTCAGTGTAAAGACCACTAAAAAGGATGCCCACTAATTCTTTGTCAACTTGGACGGCAAGCTTGTGAACATCCCCGAGTCCAACAAAGATTGGAAGGAGAAGTTTGTCTGGGTCTTTGGAGCCGACCCTATTCTTGCTTGCCGCTCATGGCCAGAGATCGAGAAAGAGGTTCTGAAGCCTATAGTTCTCTTGGCTACGGAGCATTAGGATCTAGAGAAGGTCCGACATTATGCTGGGTCTCGCGACATTAGCAATTTGTTCGACAACGCCTCTCTCAGGGTGGCAGGTTTATCTTTTACTCAGCCGACAGAGGCTGATAAAGAGGAGGTGGCAGCTCTAATCAAAGTCATCCCTAAGCCACCCAAGGACTCAAAAGGTGGGGCCCCGAGTTCAACCGAAGCCGTCGCACCCCAAATGCCTTTAAAGAGGGCAAGAAGAGGGCTATCGGCTAAGGAGGCCGAACACTAGGAGAAGAACGTCGATGAGATGGCCACCATGCTAATGGCGCCGGCTCCTACTTCTCCAGTCGAAAAGCCTGAGAAGAAGAAAGCGAAGAAGGCTAAGAAGTCGGCTCCCAAGGGAAAACCCGGGGTCACTCTCATCTAGTGGGCAAGCTGTAGGGGATGCCCAGCCTATTGCGAAGAACAGCTCCAAAGCCTACTTCCCTCAGGTTTGCCGAGAAAGCCATCATCATAGATGAGTCTTCCAGGTGTGACAAAGCCGCCGCCAGAGGCGCAGAGGCCTCACAGGAATGTTACCATCGCTTCTCGAGCTAACCCATATACCGGGTAAGGAGTCGGTCGCTTCGTGATGAGCGCATGGGAGACAAATGCTTGTGGCTCATCCGAGAGTCTAGATTCTCAAATACCCTTCACCACCGGTCGCGGTAGATTAGCAAACAGAGGTGGAGGGAGCTCCGGGCCAGGCTTATTGGTGACCTACAGGAGGGCTTTTCGCCTAAGGAGGGACCCTCCGAGATCGATAGGTTCATCCCAAATTGTTTCTTCCATAAAGAAGATTATATATTTCTATCGGGGAGAGCTCAACTCATCGCTCAACTCATCGCCGCCGACTAGTTTTCCCTCCCGAAGGACTTGGACTTGTTGAAGGAGGTGCCATCGAGTGGCTTGCGATTGGCCCTCCAAAGTTACCATATCCGGGGGGCTCTAATCAGGGAGGAGCTTTTTGACCATCTCGACCACTTAATGCAGGTTTCCGACGAGTTGACGAGGAAGCTCACCCAAGTGAAGAAAACTCAAGAAGAAGCCAAGAAAGAGTAGTGGCTCTCGAGGCAGAGAGGAGTGGTATTGACACTAAGTGGCGTCATGAGCTGGAGATGAAGCAATCCACGATTGCTACTCTCCAGACCCACCGCTCAAAGCAGTCGGCTACCATCACAAGGCTGAGAGAAGAGACGCCCAACCTTGGGGAGGCGGTTGAGAGCTCCCAGCACGAGGTGGCCGAGCGGGGAAAACACATTGAGTGCTTGGAGGAGAAAGTTGAGGCTGAGAAGCATGAGAGGTTGTTAGCTGAGGAGAATGTCCGCTCAAAGCAACTCGCCCTCCAGAGTTTGAAGGTTGAGCTGGAGGAGTTGAGGGTGGCTCATCAGACGGCCTTAGCTGACGCCTAGTCCATTGAAACCCGATTCCAATAGATGATTTCGGAGGGCGGGAAGAAGGAAGTTATTGAGGCTTACCGGCATGGCCCAGTGGGAAAAGTTGAGTTGTCGCTAGCCGTCATGGCTGGCTTCGACTATTTGAAGGCTCGGCTTCCCCCCACCGTTCTCCCTCCTCCAGGTCCCATCTACCCCGCGCGAGTGCAAATTGTCTTACTATTCTGTAGGGTATTGAGGCGAGGGGGGAGGAGTGCAACTAGGTGCGGAGGAAGGCGACGACGACGAGGATGAGGATGATGATGAGGATGATGATGATGACTCTAATTAGGGTGTTGCCAAACTAGTTCTCAATCCTTAGTCATTTTGTTTTCGACTACTTCTATTTGGTCTTCTCGTCCTTTGTAAATTTGTTCTTATTTTATGTTCAAGTTATAAATGAAAATTTATTTTGCATTTCCATGTGTTGGATACTTCAATTTTTATTTGGCTATGTTATTCTTCTGTATCGGAGTTGACGAGTAGTGTTAATCACGACTTCGACTCATGGTTATAAGCTAGATAAGTGAAATGTAGCATAACCATAATTCGAAAGACCATAAATGATCTCGTCTTGATAAATGCCTAAATCCATGTCGGCCGAAAGGCCCCATGTGTTGAGTCCGCCGACAAGGCGAGATAGGTATCACTTAAAAATGAATCAGCTGTAGTTGAATGTCCTGGATTTATCCTTGAGGATGCCATGGACTTTATTATGACAACCCTTAGGTTGGGTGCCTAGGACTTACTTGGCGCCTAGGTCTTAGTCGGCAAATGACAAACCGTAGGTTTGGTGCCTAGGACTTACTTGGCGCCTAGGTCTTAGTCGGCATTGCCGAAAAAAGCTTGTTGAATCGATGACATTTTGATTCAGCCAGCAGATATGGGCGCCTTGACTCGGCTTAACGAGAAGGGATATCTTAACTCGACTTAGTGAGGAGAGTTTGCTCACTTGGCAAGATGAGCTGGGTTACCCGTCTCAACTAGGTGAGAAGGTTTCCTTGACTTGATATGACAAGAAGGGTTCCTTGACTCGACCTAGCGAGAGGGATTGCCTGAACTCAACCCAGCAAGGAAGTTATCTCAACTCAGCCAAAGGAGTGGGATATCACGACTCATTTTTGGCGAGAAGGATGCCATGATTTGCTTTCCTGCGATGGGTGTAATGCTTTAGTGAGTAGATTGTTAAGACGCTCCTGTTATAATCTAAGACAAACTGATCACAATAGTTAGAAGCAAAATCTATTTATATTGAAAGATCTTGAACAAGATTTACAATACAAGTTTATTGAAAAAACTTTCTAAGATGCTCGATGTTCCAAGGATGCTGCAAGATTCTTCCATCGGGGCTTCTTAGCCGATATGTGCCAGGTCGTAGTTCTTCAAAGACGGTGTACGATCCTTCCCAATTGGGTGCCAACTTGCCGCGCTTGGTGTCTTTGTCGAACATTGCCTTCCTTAGGATTAGGTCACCGACACAAAATCTCCTACCAAACTTTACTGTTGTAGTACTGGGCGATTCATTGCTGATTGATAACTTGGTTGCGCAGCGCCTTGGTCCGAACTTCATCAATGAGATCTAGCTCCACCCGAAGTTCTGCGGAGTTTACATCTTCATCAAAGTGCTGCATACGAATGGTGGGCATGCCGACTTCCACTGGCCACGCGGCCCATAGGCTAACTTGAAGGGAGTTTCACCGGTGGAGTTCTTGTGAGTTGTACGGTAGGACCACAAAATGCTTGGCAATTCTTCGACCCATTTTCTAACCGCATTATCTACCTTCTTCTTTATGGCTTGTGGGATGCATTTATTAGCGGCTTCCGCTAGTCCATTGCACTTGGGGTGTGCCACTAAGGCAAATTTGAGTCGAATCCCCATTCTTCGTAAAAGTCTTGGAATCCTTTGTTACTGAATTGGGTGCCATTATCTGTAATGAATGAGCGGGGGACGCCTAATCGACATATAATGGATTTCCAGGCGAAGCTAGTAATGTTTCCCTCTGCAATCTTTGCCAAGGGTTCAGCTTCGATCCACTTGGTGAAGTAATCGATGGCGACAATTAAGAATTTTCGCTATCCTAAAGCGAGAGGGAGAGGGCCTAGTATATCCAGGCCCCACTGGGCAAAAAGAATGGGGCTTAAAATGGGAGTTAGCTCCGTGGTGGTGGCTCTTGGGATTTCTGTAAAGAATTGACACTTTTTACAAGTCGAAACAAGCTTCCTGGAGTCGGCTATCACGGTGGGCCAGTAATAGCCTTGCCGAATGACTTTCTGAGCGAGTGTTCTTTCCCCTGGGTGATTCCCACAGACGCCTTTAGGAATTTTCCTCAAGACATAGTCGGCTTCAGCGGGCCGTAGACACCTAAGATAAGGTGCCACATCACTGCCATAGTAGGACAATGGATAGAGCTGATTGTCCATCATGAGATAGCGGCAGCTGCCTCATACACTCTTGGCCTCAAAGAAGATTCAAGGGTGGTTGACTCTATGAGGAAATCAACTAAGGCTTGGGCTTTGATGGTGGTCCGAGGCTCAAACTGCACATCATATTCACTGAGCTCGATTGACCATGAAACCATTCTTCCAGAGATGGTAGGGCTCCCTAGGGCTTTCTTCAATGGTAGGCTTGTTTGCACAATGATGGAGTGTGCCTGAAAGTAGGGACGGCTTCCACGCAGTGCTGTAATGAGGTCAAAGGATCTCGATCGTGAGGATACTTTAACTCTCCTGCTCTAAGGATCCGGCTGACATAATACACCGGCTTCTGAATATGGTCCTCCTCTCGAACTAGGACTAAGCTGACCGCTTTGGGGGAGATGGCTAAGTAGAGATATAGGGTTTCTCCCTCTACAGGTTGACTCAATAGCGGCTTGGTGCTCAGGTACGCTTTGACTTCTCTAAAGGCAGTGCATCATTCTTCTGTCCATTCCATTTTCTTCTTGGGATCCTTGGTCCCACTCAATATTTTTAAAAAAGGGAAGCTTCTCTCGGCCGACTTGGAGAGGAAATGCCCCAAAGTGGCTATCTTGCCGTTAAGCTTCTGAATGTCCTTCATGGTGCGGCTCGGGTAATCGCTCAATGGCGGCTATCTTCTCTGGGTTGATCTCAGTGCCTCTTTGGGTGATCATGAACCCCAAGAAATTTCCCAACTGCACACCAAAAGCGCATTTAGCTGGGTTGAGCTTCATGTCGTAATGCCGAAGGATAGAAAAGGTCTCATCGAGGTCAGCTATGTGTGCGGAAGCTAGTTTTGACTTCACCAATATGTCATCCACATAAGCTTCCACATTGCGGCCAATTTGAGATTTGAAAATCTTATTGACCAATCTCTGATAAGTCGCACCGACATTCTTGAGACCAAAGGGCATCACATTGTAGCAGAACGTGCCTTGGTCTATGATGAAGGCCGTCTTCTCTTGATCATACTCCGCCATGCGGATCTAATTGTAGCCGGAGAAAGCATCCATGAAGCGCAATAATTCATGTCATGCACTGTCATCCACCAATTGGTCTATGCGTGGGAGAGGGTAGCTATCCTTGGGACAGGATTTATCGAGGTCGGTGAAGTCCACACACATTCTCCATTTGCCATTGGCTTTCTTCACCAACACTACACTAGTTAGCCATTCTGGATATTGGACTTCCCGAATAAAACCGGCTTTCAGGAGTCGGTCGACTTCTTCCGCCGTTGCTTTTTATCGTTCCGGACCAAGATGTATTTTCTTCTGCCGGACCGGCTTGCTATGTCGATCGATAGGGAGTTCATGGCTGATGACATCGGGGGAGATGTCTGGCATGTCCTATGGTCCCCAAGCGAATACATCAAGGTTTGCTAGGAGGAAAGAAATCAATGCTCCCCGCAATGGTTCCGCAAGGTTTGATCCAATTTTGATAGTCTTCTTGCCTCCGCTATCAATTGGGATTTCATCCAAATCTTCAATGGGAGTCGTCCTCTCTCACTCCATCTTCTTTTCAAATTGAAGACTTGTCTTCAATGGGCATGTGCGGCTACTCCCTTCCCTTGGTTGGGAGCACGAATGTGCTCGCTTCGTTGGTTGCTCTTGACTACACCAACTCCTCCTCGAGTCGGGAATTTGATCATCCGGTGATAAGTGGATGGTATAGCCAGAAGAGATGACCAACCTCTAATATAACATTATGGGTAACTTGATGTCCATTACTACAAACAGACATTAACCGCCGATCAAGGTGGGGACGACCGACCGCCAGGGAAGAGTGATCAATCCTTCGGTAGGAGAGAGAGTGTCCAGAAAGCCAATGAGGGGACCCATAGAAGATTGCAACCGGACCTATCAATGCCCATGCTGAAGGCATCTAGAAACGGGATGTCGACGAGCTCCTCGTATCCACCATATCTCTTCACCTCGAAACCATCAATGTCGCCGAGATGACAATGAGGTCGCCATGAGGTGTTTTGACGCATTCCAAGTCAGCGTCACTAAATGAAATGGGCATGTCCAGACGAAGTTTCTTGTCACAACTATCCACCAGAGAGTGCTTAGCATACCTCTTGCGAGCATTGTTAGATTCTCCTCTTAAAGTGGGACCGCCACTAATGGTGTGAATGACTGCTACTTTGTCCGACATATCGATGGGTGTGTCACGAGGTCGAGGGGATTGGGAGCGGACCTCCTCCTCTCATCTCTCCGAAGGTGGGTCCTTCCGCGCGACTAGGTTCTTCAAAATCCTCGGATGAGGTCTCGATGTCTCTCTAGAGGACACCAGCCGCTAGTGTTGTGACCATGGTCCCTATGATATCGCAAAATCAGCCATCCCTCTTTCCGAGGGTCTCACCTCATCTACTGGGTGTGGTAAGGAGCCCTTCCTTCCGAGCATCAAAGGCCCCTGAGAGAGAG